>CM057142.1:34434548-34903548 GCA_029964075.1 Patiria pectinifera
CGGAGTGAGGGATTGATGACAACACGTGACTTTTGACTTCACTACCCTTTGCAACCTGAGGTTCATATATATTATATTTCAATACAATTCAAGAGCGAGCCGGTAGCTCAGTCGGTAGAGTGCCATTCTCAGATATTCAATCGCGGGGTTGTTGGTTCGAGCCCCAGGTTGTCAATTGTAACATTTATTATTTTTTTCGACAAGGGGGCGAGGTGAGGGATTGATGACGACTCGTGACTTTTGACGTCACCACCCTTTGCAACCTGAGGTTCATATATATTATATTTCAATACATTTCAACTGCGATCCGGTAGCTCAGTCGGTAGAGTGCCATTCTGAGATATTCAATCGGGGGGTTGGTGGTTCGAGCCCCAGGTTGTCATCTGCGACATTTTTTTTCTCGACAGAACGGAGGGGGTCGGAGTGAGGGATTGATGACAACACGTGACTTTTGACTTCACTACCCTTTGCAACCTGAGGTTCATATGTATTATATTTCACTACGTTTCAAGTGCGAGCCTGTAGCTCAGTCGGTAGAGTGCCGTTTTCAGATATTCAATTGCGGGGTTGGTGGTTCGAGCCCCAGGTTTTCATCTGCGACATTTTTTTTTCGACACGGGAGCGGAGGGAGCGGTGTGAGGGATTGATGACGACTCGTGGCTTTTGACGTCACCACCCTTTGCAACCTGAGATTCATATATATTATATTTCAACACATTTCAAGTGCGAGCCGGTTGCGCAATCGGTAGAGTGCCGTTCTCAGATATTCATTCGCGGGGTTGGTGGTTCGAGCCCCAGGTTGTCATCTGCGACATTTATTATTTTTTCTAGGGATCTGAGCGGGGAGAGGGATTGATGACTACACGTCACTTTTGACGTCACCACCCTTTGCAACCTGAGATTCATATATATTATATTTCAACACATTTCAAGTGCGAGCCGGTTGCGCAATCGGTAGAGTGCCGTTCTCAGATATTCATTCGCGGGGTTGGTGGTTCGAGCCACAGATTGTCATTTTCGAAATTTATTATTTTTTCGTCTAGGGAGCAGGGTGAGGGATTGATGACGACAGGTGACTTTTGAAGTCACCACCCTTTGCAACCTGAGGTTCATATGTATTATATTTCAATACATTTCAAGTGCGAGCCGGTAGCTCAGTCGGTAGAGTGCCATTCTCAGATCTTCAATCCCGGGGTTGGTGGTTCGAGCCCCAGGTTGTCATCTGCGACATTTTTTTTTCGACAGAACGGAGGGGGCGGGGTGAGGGATTGATGACGACACGTGACTTTTGACGTCACCACCCTTTGCAACCTGAGGTTCATATAAATTATATTTCAACACATTTCAAGTGCGAGCTGTTGCTCAGTCGGTAGAGTGCCATTCTCAGATCTTCAATCGCGGGGATGGTGGTTCGAGCCCCAGGATGTCATTTGCGACATTTATTATTTTTTTCAGCGGAGAAAGCGGGGTGAGGGATTGATGGCGACAGGTGACTTTTGACGTCACCACCCTTAGCAACCTGATGTTCATATACATTATATTTCAATACATTTCAAGTGCGAGCATGTAGCTCAGTCGGTAGAGTGCCATTCTCAGATCTTCAATCGCGGGGATGGTGGTTCGAGCCCCAGGATGTCATTTGCGACATTTATTATTTTTTTCGACAAGGGAGCGGGGTGAGGGATTGATGACGACACATGACTTTTGACGTCACCACCCTTTGCAACCTGAGTTTCATATGTATTATATTTCACTACGTTTCAAGTGCGAGCCTGTAGCTCAGTCGGTAGAGTGCCGTTTTCAGATATTCAATGGGGTTGGTGGTTCGAGCCCCAGGTTTTCATCTGCGACATTTTTTTTTCGACAGAACGGAGGGGGCGGGGTGAGGGATTCATGACGACAGGTGACTTTTGACGTCAAAACCCTTTGCAACCTGAGTTTCATATGTATTATATTTCACTACGTTTCAAGTGCGAGCCTGTAGCTCAGTCGGTAGAGTGCCGTTTTCAGATATTCAATTGCGGGGTTGGTGGTTCGAGCCAAAGGTTGTCGTTTGCGACATTTATTATTTATTTCGTCAAGGGAGCGGGGTGAGGGATTGATGACGACAGGTGACTTTTGACGTGACCACCCTTTGCAACCTGAGGTTCATATTTAGTAGCTCAGTCGGTAGAGTGCCATTCTCAGATCTTCAATCCCGGGGTTGGTGGTTCGAGCCCCAGGTTGTCATTTGTGACATTTTTTTTTTCGACCCGGGAGCGGGGTTAGGGATTGATGACGACAGGTGACTTTTGACGTCACCACCCTTTGCAACCTGAGGTTCATATGTATTATATTTCAATACATTTCAAGTGCGAGCCGGTAGCTCAGTCGGTAGAGTGCCATTCTCAGATCTTCAATCCCGGGGTTGGTGGTTCGAGCCCCATGTTGTCATCTGTGACAATTTTTTTTCGACCCGTGAGCGGAGGGAGCGGGGTGAAGGATTGATGACGACAGGTGACTTTTGACGTCACCACCCTTTGCAACCTGAGGTTCATATTTATTATATTTCAATACGTTTCAAGTGCGAGCCGGTTGCTCAGTCGGTACAGTGCCATTCTCAGATCTTCAATCGCGGGGTTGGTGGTTCGAGCCCCAGGTTGTCATCTGCGACAATTATTATTTTTTTTCGACGAGGGAAGCGGGGTGAGGGATTGATGACGACACGTGACTTTTGACGTCACCACCCTTTGCAACCTGAGGTTCATATATATGATATTTCGACACATTTCAAGTGCGAGCCGGTTGCTCAGTCGGTAAAGTGCCATTCTCAGATCTTCAGTCTTGGGGTTGGTGGTTCGAGCCCCAAGTTGTCATGTGCGACATTTTTTTCGACGAGGGAGCGGGGTGAGGGATTGATGACGACACGTGACTTTCGACGTCACCACCCTTTGCAACCTGTGGTTCATTTTTATTATATTTCAACACATTTTCAAGTGCGAGCCGGTAGCTCAGTCGGTAGAGTGCCATTCTCAGATCTTCAATCGCGGGGTTGGTGGTTCGAGCCCCAGGTTGTCATCTGCGACAATTATTATTTTTTTTCGACGAGGGAGCGGGGTGAGGGATTGATGACGACACGTGACTTTTGACGTCACCACCCTTTGCAACCTGAGGTTCATATATATTATATTTCGACACATTTCAAGTACGAGCCGGTTGCTCAGTCGGTAAAGTGCCATTCTCAGATCTTCAGTCTTGGGGTTGGTGGTTCGAGCCCCAGGTTGTCATGTGCGACATTTTTTTCGACGAGGGAGCGGGGTGAGCGATTGATGACGAAAGATGACTTTTGACGTCACCACCCTTTGCAACCTGAGGTTCATATATATTATATTTCAATACGTTTCAAGTGCGATCCGGTAGCTCAGTCGGTAGAGTGCCATTCTCAGATATTCAATCGCGGGGTTGGTGGTTCGAGCCCCAGGTTGTCATTTGCGACATTTATTATTTTTTTTGACAAGGGAGCGGGTTGAGGGATTGATGACGACACGTGACTTTTGACGTCACCACCCTTTGCAAGCTGAGGTTCATGTATATTATATTTCAACACATTTCAAGTGCGAGCCGGTTGCTCAGTCGGTAGAGTGCCATTCTCAGATCTTCAATCGCGGGGTTGGTGTTTCGATCCCCAGGTTGTCATCTGCGACATTTTTTTTCTCGACAGAACGGAGGGGGCGGGGTGAGGGATTGATGACGACAGGTGACTTTTGACGTCACCACCCTTTGCAATCTGAGGTTCATATATATTATATTTCAGTACGTTTCAAGTGCGATCCGGTAGCTCAGTCGGTAGAGTGCCGTTCTCAGATATTCAATGGCGGGGTTGGTGGTTCGATTCCCAGGTTGTCATTTGCGACATTTATATTTTTTTTTCGACAGAGCGGAGGGGGCGGGTCGTGGGATTGATGACGACACGTGACTTTTGACGTCACCACCCTTTGCAACCTGAGGTTCATATATATTATATTTCAATACAATTCAAGTGCGAGCAAGTAGGTCAGTCGGTAGAGTGCCATTCTCAGATATTCAATCGCGGGGTTGGTGGTTCGAGCCCCAGGTTGTCATGTGCGACATTTATTTTTTTTCGACAGAGCGGTGGGGCCGGGTCGAGTTATTGATGACGACACGTGACTTTTGACGTCACCACCCTTTGCAACCTGAGGTTCATATGTATTATATTTAAACACATTTCATGTGCGAGCCGGTATCTCAGTAGGTAGAGTGCCGTTCTCAAATCTTCAATCGCGGGGTCGGTGGTTCGAGTCCCAGGTTGTCATTTGCGACAAAACATTTTTTTGGACAAAGCGAGGAATTGATGACGACACGTGACTTTTGACGTCACCACCCTTTGCAACGTGAGGTTCATATATAAAACATTTCAACACATTTCAAGCCGGTAGCTCAGTCGGTAGAGTGCCATTCTCAGATCTTTAATCGGGGGGGTTGGTGGTTCGAGCCCCAGGTTGTCATCTGCGACATTAATTTTTTTCGACAGAGCGGAAAGGGCGGGTTGAGGGATTGATGACGACACGTGACTTTTGACGTCACCACCCTTTGCAACCTGAGGTTCATATATATTATTTTTTGAATACAATTCAAGTGCGAGCCGGTAGCTCATTCGATAGAGTGCCATTCTCAGATATTCAATCGCGGGGTTGTTGGTTCGAGCCCCAGGTTGTCATTTGCGACATTTATTATTTTTTTCGTCAAGCGAGCGGGTGAGGGATTGATGACGAACGTGACTTTTGACGTCACCACCCTTTGCAACCTGAGGTTCATATATATTATATTTCAACACATTTCAAGTGCGAGCCGGTTGCTCAGTCGGTAGAGTGCCATTCTCAGATCTTCAATCGCGGGGTTGGTGGTTCGAGCCCGAGGTTGTCATGTGCGACATTTTTTTATTTTCGACAGAACGGAAGGGGCGGGGTGAGGGATTGATGACAACATGTGACTTTTGACGTCACCAACCTTTGCAACCTGAGGTTCATATATATTATATTTCAACACATTTCAAGCGCGAGCCCGTTGCTCAGTCGGTAGAGTGCCATTCTCAGATCTTCAATTGCGGGGTTATGGTTCGAGCCCCAGGTTGTCATTTGCTACATTTTTATTTTTTTTCGTCAAGCGAGCGGGGTGAGGGATTGATGACGACACGTGACTTTTGACGTCACCACCCTTTGCAACGTGAGGTTCATATATATTATTTTTTGAATACAATTCAAGTGGGAGCCGGTAGCTCAGTCGGTAGAGTGCCATTCTCAGATATTCAATCGCGGGGTTGTTGGTTCGAGCCCCAGGTTGTCATTTGCGACATTTATTATTATTTTCGTCAAGCGAGCGGGGTTAGGGATTGTTGACGAACGTGACTTTTGACGTCACCACCCTTTGCAACCTGAGGTTCATATATATTATATTTCAACACATTTCAAGTGCGAGCCGGTTGCTCAGTCGGTAGAGTGCCATTCTCAGATCTTCAATCGCGGGGTTGGTGGTTCGAGCCCGAGGTTGTCATGTGCGACATTTTTTTATTTTCGACAGAACGGAAGGGGCGGGGTGAGGGATTGATGACAACATGTGACTTTTGACGTCACCAACCTTTGCAACCTGAGGTTCATATATATTATATTTCAACACATTTCAAGCGCGAGCCCGTTGCTCAGTCGGTAGAGTGCCATTCTCAGATCTTCAATTGCGGGGTTATGGTTCGAGCCCCAGGTTGTCATTTGCTACATTTTTATTTTTTTTCGTCAAGCGAGCGGGGTGAGGGATTGATGACGACACGTGACTTTTGACGTCACCACCCTTTGCAACGTGAGGTTCATATATATTATTTTTTGAATACAATTCAAGTGGGAGCCGGTAGCTCAGTCGGTAGAGTGCCATTCTCAGATATTCAATCGCGGGGTTGTTGGTTCGAGCCCCAGGTTGTCATTTGCGACATTTATTATTTTTTTCGTCAAGCGAGCGGGGTTAGGGATTGTTGACGACACGTGACTTTTGACGTCACCACCCTTTGCAACCTGAGGTTCATATATATTATATTCCAACACATTTCAAGTGCGAGCCGGTTGCTCAGTCGGTAGAGTGCCATTCTCAGATCTTCAATCGCGGGGTTGGTGTCTCGATCCCCAGGTTGTCATGTGCGACATTTTTTTTTCGACAGAACGGAGGGGGCGGGGTGAGGGATTCATGACGACAGGTGACTTTTGACGTTAAAACCCTTTGCAATCTGAGGTTCATATATATTATATTTCAATACGTTTCAAGTGCCATCCGGTAGCTCAGTCGGTAGAGTGCCGTTCTCAGAAATTCAATCGTGGGGGTGGTGGTTCGAGCCCCAGGTTGTCATCTGCGACATTTTTTTTCGACACGGGAGCAGGGTGAGGGATTGATGACGACAGGTGACTTTTGACGTCACCACCGTTTGCAATCTGAGGTTCATATATATTATATTTCAATACGTTTCAAGTGCGATCCAGTAACTCAGTCGGAAGAGTGCCATTCTCAGATTATCAATCGCGGGGTTGGTGGTTCTAGTCCCAGGTTGTCACCTCCGACAATTATTATTTTTTTCGACACGTGAGCGGAGGGAGCTGGGTGAGGGATTGATGACGACACGTGACTTTTGACGTCACCACCCTTCGCAACCTGAGGTTCATATATATTATTTTTCAATACAATTCAAGTGCGAGCCGGTAGCTCTCACGGTAGAGTGGCATTCTCAGATATTCAATCGCGGGGTTGGTTGTTCGAGCCCATGGTTGTCAACTGTGACTTTTTTTTTCGACACTGGAGCGGAGGGAACGGTGTGAGGGATTGATGACGACACGTGACTTTCGACGTCACCACCCTTTGCAACCTGTGCTTCATTTTTATTATATTTCAACACATTTTCAAGTGCGAGCCGGTAGCTCAGTCGGTAGAGTGCCATTCTCAGATCTTCAATCGCGGGGTTGGTGGTTCGAGCCCCAGGTTGTCATCTGCGACAATTATTATTTTTTTTCGACGAGGGAAGCGGGGTGAGGGATTGATGACGACACGTGACTTTTGACGTCACCACCCTTTGCAACCTGAGGTTCATATATATTATATTTCAATACGTTTCAAGTGCGATCCGGTAGCTCAGTCGGTAGAGTGCCATTCTCAGATATTCAATCGCGGAGATGGTGGTTCGAGCCCCAGGTTGTCATTTGCGACATTTATTATTTTTTATGACAAGGGAGCGGGTTGAGGGATTGATGACGACACGTGACTTTTGACGTCACCACCCTTTGCAAGCTGAGGTTCATGTATATTATATTTCAACACATTTCAAGTGCGAGCCGGTTGCTCAGTCGGTAGAGTGCCATTCTCAGATCTTCAATCGCGGGGTTGGTGTTTCGATCCCCAGGTTGTCATCTGCGACATTTTTTTTTCGACAGAACGGAGGGGGCGGGGTGAGGGATTGATGACGACAGGTGACTTTTGACGTCACCACCCTTTGCAATCTGAGGTTCATATATATTATATTTCAGTACGTTTCAAGTGCGATCCGGTAGCTCAGTCGGTAGAGTGCCGTTCTCAGATATTCAATGGCGGGGTTGGTGGTTCGAGGCCCAGGTTGTCATTTGCGACATTTATATTTTTTTTTCGACAGAGCGGAGGGGGCGGGGTTAGATAGTGATGACGACACGTGAGTGGAGGGGGCGGGTCGTGGGATTGATGACGACACGTGACTTTTGACGTCACCACCCTTTGCAACCTGTGGTTCATATTTATTATATTTCAACACATTTTAATTGCGAGCCGGTAGCTCAGTCGGTAGAGTACCGTTCTCAAATCTTAAATCGCGGGGTTGGTGGTTCGAGCCCCAGTTTGTCATTTGCGACATTTGTTTTCTTTTCGACAGAGCGGAGGGAGAGGGGTGAGGGATTGATGACGACACGTGACTTCTGACGTCACCACCCTTTGCAACCTGAGGTTCATATATGTTATAAATTCAAAACATTTCTAGTGCGAGCCGGTAGCCTAGTCGGTAGAGTTCCGTTCTCAGATCTTCAATCGCGGGGTTGGTGGTTCGAGACCCAGGTTGTCATCTACGATATTTTTTTTCGTCGGAGCGATGGGGATTGTGTGAGGGATTGATGACAACACGTGACTTTTGACGTCACCACCCTTGCAACCGGAGGTTCATATATATTATAAATTCAAAACATTTCAAGTGCGAGCCGGCAGCCTTGTCGGTAGAGTGCCGTTCTCAGATCTTCAATCGCGGGGTTGGTGGATCGAGCTCCAGGTTGTCATCTGCGAATTGTTGTTTTTTTCGTCAGAGTGTTGGGGACGGTGTGAGGGATTGATGACGACACGTGACTTTTGACGTCACCACACTTTGCAACCTGAGGTTAAAATATATTATAAATTCAACACATTTCAAGTGCGAGCCAGTTGCTCAGTCGGTAGAGTGCCATTCTCCGATCTTCAATCGCGGGGTTGGTGGTTCGAAGCCCAGGTTGTCATCTACGATATTTATTATTTTTTTCGTCGGAGCGCTGGTGGAGGGGTTGATGAAGACACGTGACTTCACCAAACTGTGCAACCGGAGATTCATATGAATTATAAATTGAAAACCTTTCAAGTGCGAGCCGGTAGCCGAGCCGGTAGCCTAGTCGGTAGAGTGCCGTTCTCAGATCTTCAATCGCGGGGTTGGTGGTTCGAGCCCCTGGTTGTCATCTACGATACTTTTTTTTCCCCGTCAGAGCGGAGTGGGCGGTGTGAGTGATTAATGTCGACACGTGACTTTTGACGACACCACCCTTTGCAACCTGAAGTTAATACATATTATAAATTCAAAAGATTTCAAGTGCGATCCGGTAGCCTAGTTGGTAGCAACCTCGTCCCCAGGGTGTCGAGCAGTACGTGCCCACCACTACCTGCTCTCTCACCCTGGTATTGGATCATTTGCATGTGCAAGATTTTTGCACACGTATGCAAATGAGGAACAGTCTGGTGCCTGGATATGCGTTACACATTAGCGTTTGTTTTTGTATGCGGTGTCTGGGGTAAAAACAGAGTCAATTCGTAGCAGCGCGAGCACGGCATGAGTTACGAAAACACGATTTTTGAAATCAAACTGTTACGATCTTATCGAGACAGCATGCAGTATCATATTTCATATTAATATGAGCAAATTGGAAAGGAAATTAGTATTTTCGAGAAGGCGTGGACGAATGATCGCGAAAACACGTACTGCACGTTGTGAATATATAGCACCAAGTACACGATAAAAATCCATTACTAGCCAATTGCGGTATCCAATCAGGATACAGGAAGAAAGTTTCCTATCCAGGGTTTACTATTGGAAACGCGGTTGGAAATAAAGTAAGCACTGGGGACGAGGTTGAGTCGGTAGAGTACCGTTCTCAGATCTTTAATCGCGGGGTTGGTGGTTCGAGCCCCAGGTTGTCATCTACGACATTTTTTTTTTTTTTTCGGCAGAGCGGAGGGGACGGTGTGACGGATTGTTGTGTTGTCACCACCGACATTTTCTTTTCTTTTTTCGAGAAAACGGAGAGGGGGGAGGCTCTGTCGATCATTCCGCCACTGAAACGTAAGCGAGTTCAACTTCAACTGATCGGAACAATGATGTCATTTCAGCGTAACCGAAATGCCCTAACGGTTCGAAACCAGAAACATGTTCCAGTTCAAGGGCTGCCGGCAAAACACGGTCCTGGTGGTGACCATAAAATGGATTTGCGCCCTCTGGGTGCCTGAGCGTGGCAGGTCCAGAATGGAGCAGATTTTTGAAGTCAGTTTTTGAAAGCCTCGAGTTCTACTAAAATCTGCAAGGATAGGGCAAGTTTTTTATTAAAAACATCAGAAAAAAGTTTTAGGCAATATAAAAGGCGATGGATATAATATATGTTTTTATTTTTAAATACAAATTTTATTCTATTGCGACCCGGACGGTAAAATGATTAAAGTTGCCTACCGTGGTCTTCAACATATTCCATTTTTGTCCGAACAAATTTTACATTTTTTTCCCAAATAAATGGATAATGCTATTTTTTTTCTATAATCGACGTTTTCAACCATCTGAAAAAAAGTTCATGTCGGTTTGTTGTTGCACAAACAGAAGTAAATATTTATTGATAAGGAAACGTATAAACTAAATATTCAATAAATAAAAGTGGGCATATTTTGTTTGTTCGATGTCTCATTAGAAAGGGAATATCTGTATTACCAGAAATATGTCAATTTAAAAACCAGTTTTGTGTGGATGAAACTCGCGCGGTGAGAGCTTTATTTATATTATACTTGTGCAGCGAACTACATCACAATATTGACAGTAGAACATTGAAGTAGAATAAAGCCTATAAAACCATTATTGAATAATTCGCGGGTATCGCGATTAAAGTCATACATTGAAATAATTCACATACACAGAATTATATAGCCGCCCAGGCTAGTATGAAACACCAAATGATTTCGACTAAGTTTTAATCCGAAAGGGAAAAGTCACACCTCTCAAGAAGACGATAACTGAATTGTAATTAAATGCATTGAATGGAGTAATTCGCTCTTAACAGTAATAATAATATCAGTAACATCTATGATTCACCGTGCAACCATTGTGGTCGATACACCGACCACGGTTGAATGAACATGAAAACGCTGCATACACACGATATCGCTTAACGCTTCACGTTGCTATGGCAGCGGCAATTCCTGTAAATCGGCACTTGTTCAACATGCATGGAGTTGTCGGCTTATATCTGTGGCTTTCTGAAGCAATTAATGCATTAATAATAATTTTTGATTAAGGACAATGTGGGATCCAATTGTTCGGATATCGATTTTAGGCGAAACACCTGTTAGATGGTTCCCTGGGTTCATTTGCATAATAAAGGGGTTTGCTGAAGAATTTGGCTGACGGCCATTTTGAATGGGAGAACTATGCGAGTACACGCACGTTGTGAATCTCGCGTGTTTACATTCTTTAGGTTTGAAGTTCAGCCTGTGTTGGAGTTAGACTGACTTGTTTATCTGAAATTGAAAAGTGGATATAATGGGATTTCAACGAATCGGAAAGGACATGTGAAGAGGTTCGTAATTTTAAGGCTACGCTCTTTTCTGGGGTGAATTTAGGCTAGTTGTAAATACTGTTTTGGTCGCAAATTTGACGCACAATGCATGGTCAGTGCAGTGTGGCCGGCTCCGGCTAGCTCAGCTGGTATTGGTATTGGTAGGGGCTAGGGGCCTACAACGCAGCACTAGTAGGCATAGTACACGAGTAGTCCGAGTAACTAGGACTCTACGGATCGCTTTTTTAACATTTTGGACAACGACGTCGGGCGACCATGTCCAAAATGTTAAAAAAGCGATCCGTAGAGTCCTATAGTCTGGTTCCCAGACCAAAAGATTCCGACTATTCCTGATGAATCTTAGGTCAGGTAGCCTCCGGTAATACAATGTATTACAATTTACATCACGTGACTAAAACGGGAGGAATTCCTCCTTTTTCCGAAACTGTCCGAAGTTTGCCGAATTCATTTCGTCGACAATCGGATAGTGTCCGAGTATTTCCGAGTATAATATAGGTTTTATTAACTGCTAATTGCTTATTAAAAACTTTTAAAAAAACTAGTTGATAATTAATATCCATTGCTTTTATTTAGAAAACTTGAAATTCAAAGACGATTTTGCACTCGGATCGTATACGAGGGGCGAACTTTTTGCTGCGTCATGCACTAGTTTGAATTTGACGACCGTTACCGGCATTTTCCAAAACGCGGCGTGGTCTCAATTCGGCTCTGCCTGCTGACAGTGCTGTTTGGGTGTCCAACTTTGAAGATTCCAGGTTAAAATTAGTCAATGTTTTTTTTACAGAAGTATTAAACTGTATATCATAACTGTATGATATATAAAGCAAGTGATTATTTTAAAAAAAATTATCGGAACATTAAAAGCTTTATGTGATAAAGCGAATTCGGAAACGAAGTCGAGCTTTGAAAAAGGGCCGTCAATGTCGTCATGTTTATTTTTAGCCACGGAGGCTGCCTGACCTACAATTTAGACGTGTAGACGTCTGGGGGAAATTGTCAGGTCAGGGAACCAGACTATAGAGTCCTACTCCTAGTTACTCGGAGTCGGACTATACAGCCACGTTCACGGGTCTAGTACACGAGGTGCCTTCTAATTCTAAATAGTGGGTCCCGTAATGGACGAGTTATAAATCAACCCGGGAAGCTTTTTGGGGAAAGTTTTATTTTAGAAAGTGGAATTATTTATACTATATTATAAGATGAATTTGCGCAGAAAGTAATTCCTCTATCACGGGGCTCAACCAAATCCCATGGGCTATGCGTTACAAGACCCCAAAAATGATAGTGCTAGTAGTAGAAGGCACACTGGGTGCCTTCTAATCTACAGGGGTGTGAAATCTCAGCTTTAAAGCTGATTTCAGCTTTTTTGTGTTGGATTTCAGCTTTTTTTCCAGCTTTTTCCCTCACTTGCTGTGTACAAAAGTATAGGAGATTTCCAAAGTTCAGCTTTTTTACACCTTTTTCAGCTGTTTTCAGCTATTTTTATCAGTGGTCACTCACACCCCTGAATATAGAAGTACGATCATGACAAAAGTTGATCGATCGTGTAATCCTGTTGTTGGCGGTATGATGGGAACGATCAGTACTTATGGTTTAATCAAGTATATTTGGCACGTGAAAAATATTGGCAAAATATAACTTGGAGTGTTTAACTGTTTAAATAGCGGTGGACCGGTCTTGCTTTTTTTCCGTTCTTAAACCGGCAGATCGTATAGCGCCCTCATTAGTGTCTGCAAGTGGGCATACAACATGATTAAATTGCCAAAAGCAAACGTGTGGCCAGTGGACAGCCTGCCCCCCTAACAAGCACACCGCTCGAGTTCGAGTCTGCCTAAGCATTGTTTTTGAAATTTTATTTTTTTGTGTCCCAAAAAGAAGAATTGTCTTCTTTTATTGTTTGAAATCGAATCCTACATTTAATTGCAGGTTATGTCATTTTCTGTTTCTGATTCATCACTCTGGAGGATTTTTTTTTATTAAAGGGAAATAGAGTCCAAAATTGCATTAGGTCTGATTCCCATCTCGTGAATACGAAGTCACAATGACAATGATAGCATGGAACCAGATGAAGATTGGTCACGGTCAAAATTTCTAAGTCCCAAAAAACACTCACTGTACACATTCAGTGTCGTGTTGGTAAAAGAGCTAAAAAAATCGGAGACTGGTTCACGGTCAAATATCCACTGCCTAAAAATTATTTGTCAAACAAAAACAGGCTATGTTGAAATGGAGGTAGAGCTTTACAAAGTTACATATTCAGAGAAGCCGATACGTGTGTGTTAATTTACTGTATAAATGTTTGTATCGAGGGTTGGTAGTTTGAAATTTCAATTTGCTAGGCGGTTGTGAAATGGAAATGAAGCCAGGTTTGAGAAACGGCCTGAGTCTGATGGTTTAAGAGGCTTGTCGGACACTTCGCCCCATTTCCACTTCGCCCCATGTCACTTTGCCCCTAACTACTTCGCCCCATCCCCACTTCGCCCCATTCCCACTTCGCCCCATCCCCATTTCGCCCCATCCCCACTTCGCTCACGTCTAAATTGTACGTCAGGCAGCCTCCGTGGCTAAAAATAAACATGACAACATTGATGGCCCTTTTTCAAAGCTCGGCTTTGTTTCCTTATTTCGCTTTATCACTTTAAAGCTTTTAATGTTCTGATTAAATTTTTAAATATATCACTTGCTTCGGAATATCATACAGTTATGATAATACAAAAAAATTGATAGAAAATTGCGATGAAATAAACATTAATTTGATGTGTGGCTCGGTCCCTGTGTCTCGAACACCTCAGAGAGTTTGTATTTTTCTGAGTTTCTGAATTGGGAGCATTTATTATCGGGGGTCTTTGGCAGTTCATGACTACATGTAACGGCTGGCATAGCTGGGGAGAAGTGGGTCATTTAGCATGTTGTCCCTGTAATATAACACTCTCCCATAGACTAAGCACATAACTGTACGATTGAGGACCATTTTCAACAAAAGACCTATTTTCAACAAAAGACCCAACGCTCGAGGACTGAAAGGATCTTTTGTTCTCCCTTTGTGTGTCTGTCCTCTATCATAAAGCATGCACACCACTGGTAAGCAGGCTGTTTGCAGAGAGTACATTTAACATGTTCAGATGTGCAGCTACATGTACCTCTCCCCCATCCCCCCCTTTCTTCCCTCTCGCTTCCCCTCTATTGATACATTTTGGGGGTCTGGGACGGGGATACTGGGGGTGGGGGGAGTTAAACCTTAACCCTCCACCCCCCCCCCCCTCGTTGCCCATCATTTCCCTTATTTTTTGAAGTTACTGTACGTTTAAAAATAGGATTCATTTACCAAAACAAAAGAAAGTATTTTTTAGTCATCACTTTTCACATACATACATCGTACAATCCAGAATAGGAAAATGTGGAACACACTCTTCTCAAACCTTTCCGCTTTTGCCAAGAAACCATCAATTCCTGCTAGGTTAAAAAAAAAAATAAAGCACATGGAAAATTGATGGACCCAGTGGTAGGCCTTTACTTTGTTTTTTTGTTTTAAAACTGCCTTTCTGTTTATGCCCTTCACTTTGAAATTGAAAGTTTATTTTGGGAAAAGGAAAGTGCTCATAAATTTGTGCAGAAACATGTCAAGAGTAAATACCTTTGAAACAGGTGTAAAATTTCCTAGTTTACATTTATGTATTGTCAGTATTTACTACATGTACCTTTTCTCTGAAATGCAGGATGGCAAACAACCAGTCTCCAGCTCAAGCTGCATCATCCTTTGAGAAAGGCCGCATCCAGGCCTTACAGGAAGAGCGTGTCAAGATACAAAAGAAGACCTTTACTAAATGGGTCAACTCGTACTTGGAAAAGGTAAGTTAAAAAAAGCCATATCTTCAGTTTCCCCCAATTTGTTGGTACTCTGAGTATGTAGTATGCCCCCTATACTATTGACTGATTCGAGTGATGAAGTAAAACTAGCCTCCCGAGATGATCCAAGGAGCATTCTGTTTTTCTAAATTATCTAAATACAATTGAAATGTACTTCTATTTCAATATGAAATTTGATGAAAATTGACTTGCGCTTTTCCAAAGTACCCCGTCACGAAATGTTTGAACCCAACGCTTGGGAAAAAAATGCGCAAGTGCAACGCGCACATCATACATGCATACTGGTTGCTATATACATGTATAGTACTTTGGTTGGTATGCGTAATAGTCTTTTGGCCGTGCACAGCAAGAGAGCAAAAAAAAAAAAAAGGGGGATACCATATGACTTGTTCTCTGCCAATCAAGATACAGAATCTGTAGGCGATGTGGTATAATACTGACTGGAACACACATAGAGTGTAGGATGGAATTGCGTCGGGGTGATGTAAATCAATATTACATGTACGATGTAGGTTTTGCCCTTAACTGACATATGATCACTGTGTACTCAGGGTGTTACTTCCCGATTGAAAGTGAGAAAAACTCACTCGGGTGGGACACGAACCCACGACCTCCTGGTTTCTAGTGCAGACGTTTTACCACTCCACCACCGAGCTTGCGGGATCGGTTGAGTGCTGGATGAGTACATTATAATGATTCTTGTTTGATTTCTCGTAACCAAGGCAAACCTGCGTGTGAAGGATCTCTTTGTGGACCTACAAGATGGCAAAGTTCTCCTCAAGCTGCTGGAGATCATCTCCGGGGAGAAGCTGGGCCGACCGAACAAGGGCGCCCTCAGGGTTCAGAAGATGGAAAACGTTGGCAAAGCGCTTACATTCCTCTCCACAAAAGTGAGACCGATGAACGTTTGTTTTTAAGTTGCATACCCAGTGTTTTTCAAAAATGGATTTATACTCTCACGAATTTTCAATTTGTATGTTCTGTTTTATTATTCCATTGTTCCAATTTTGGACGTTGGAAACACTCTGAAAACAGGCTTTCATTTGGCGCACAAAATAACCTACCCTGCGAGAGCCGAATTATTGTCTGGCAGCCAATAATTTGAAGTTTGCGAAGAACTAAACATCTGAGGATTTTTTTTATTTGATGTCCCACTCAAAAATGTTTAACTTTGACATTGCTAGGAAAATTATCAAAAGTGCGAGTGCACAATAAGCCCTGGCAGTGTTGCAGGAAGTCTTGCATGAAATCGATCAAAACGATCCCTGCCAGAGCTGAAAAATGCGACACTGAAAAATGCGACGCCGATGGCACATATGGAACACCATACTTTTGGTCAATTTTCTGGGGACAGACAGACAGACAGACTGACAGACTCTCCGACCTACCGACCACCAAGTGACATGTAGAAACTCCTGTCAGAGCTTAAAAAACAAATCTTTTTTTTTTTTAATTGCATGGGAATGCATCTTTACAGATAAGGCAAATCAACCCGCCATGCGAATGCATACGAGGCAAATTTGATGCATTCACAGCTAAACTTTTGCAATGTTCACGCAGGAAATACTGCCATAACTTCAACTTGGTGTCACAAATTTGGAATCTATACGTGCTACTGCACCAAGTATGAACCAACTGTAATTATCCTTGATAACTGAAGGCTTCATTCATAATATACACATGGTCTTTTGTAAGGTAACAAAACTATTGTTCCAATTTCTTTTCCTATTGCTTCCTTGAACTGTTCTCGAGGTACATGTGTACACAAACATCTGAACAGTCACTGCATCAAAAGCATTCACTGCAGAAAAGCGATGTTTCTATTAAAAGAAATTGAATTGGACCAAAGTGTTAAAATAATGTTTTTGTTTTTTTACACATGTGAAGCACATTTCCACGAATCGTTGAACTTAAAATAATTTCTATTGCCACGTACTTAGCATTTGAGTGGTTTACATTAGCTTTATATTCGCTTTCATTTTGTGTGTATATAAGGTACGCTTGGAGAGCATTGGGTCTGAGGATATTGTGGACGGCAACCCACGGCTGACGTTGGGTCTGATGTGGACCATCATCCTTCGCTTTCAGATTCAGGACATACAAATTGAGGTAAGTTGCATGGATTGTACATGTACATGCCACTGAAAGGCATGTTTATTAGGCAGAGGGTTAATGAAAATGGGATATTCTATAGAATATACTGTTACACACAAGAATGATCATTATACAAATAATGAATGTTTATGAGTGCAATGGTGAGAATATTTTCATGAGTTGAAAGATTGAATGTTCCATTCAACGAGGCGAAGCCGAGTTGAATGGAACATTCCATCTTTCAACGAATGAAAATATTCTCACCATTGCACGAATGCAAAACATTCATTATTTGTTTTATATAACATCCAAGTAGATCTTTGTCATTCGATTGGAGGATAAAACTTTAAGAACAAACAAAACTCACAAAATATCCACTACCGTTTTCCAGATTGTTCAAGGCTAACAAAGGTTGGAAATTAACATTTTAAGTTTTCAAAATAATGTAAAAAACTCATCGAGGCAACTGCATGCACTTCAAAGGCAAGTTTTGTACTGCTAAAATGCATGATATGGTCTAAATAGCGCAAAGATAGCGCCCTGCTGCTGTGCGTCTTAGCGTGCGCGCGGCGTGCAATAGATCAAAAGGGATGGGACGAAAATGCACGGTGAATGGAACCTAAAATGCACGGTTATGACGAAGGCCGTGCAATGGTTTGATTTAATGAATGCTGCGTGACCTACAATCCTCCAATCAAATGACAAGGATTTGCTTGGGTGTTATATAGTATACAAATAATGAATTATTATGAGTGAAATGGTAAGAATAATTTCATGAGGTGACAGATGGAACGATGGAAGCCTGTCACCGAATGAATATATTCTTTCCATTGCACGAATGTGAAACATTCAGTATTTGTTTTATACAACACCTGAATAAATCCTCGTCATCCGATTGGTCAGCATGGTCAGAGCTTCCGAAAGTGTGACCGTGCAATGGAACTTTCATTTACCCTGGAACGGAACTTCTATTTTTGCAGTGCGGCCGGCCCGTGGATTTGGGACGAATAATTCAATGACATGTGATCAACGACCGAGCAATTAGATGCCAGGGATTTACTCAGGAGTTGTATAATATATTAATAACCGTTGTCTATAAACAGAGGATTTCGAAAACAAACATGCTTTAAGTTACATGTAGTGTTTCCTGTAGTGTCGAAGCATAGTTTTTGGAGGTGTGAATCTAGCCACCTAATCCTCTATAACTGGATGCTTGCCTTATTATTATTATTCATATCTGGTAATGGAACCAAGGATTCTTTAAAAGTTCCCTAGGCACTGTAGCTCGCAAGCCTGAAGAAACCTGTAGGGAGAAGACGACCAGAAGAAATTACAGTTTGAGAGGTGGGAGGAAAACCCCAGAATTATTTCCTAGGGAAAAACCCACAGAATCAGGTAGGGACCAAAAACCCAATCCATGCATTGGCCTAGGGGGCATTCACAGCAGTGGAAGACGAGGAAAGAACTGCTATGCCAACCTGACTCCCCTGTAACAATTGGGAGGAAAACCAGAACTAGAAACATCCAGTCAACATTGTGAAAAACACAGTTTACTAGCCCGGTGGGCTACTGTCTGAAAAAATTAAGGGCAAGCCGTGGCCGGTGAAGTGATTTCTGTGACCAAAAAGTCAGGATGGTCTTGTTGTGTACTGATGAGTTCAATTTAACACTTTTCTATTACCGAGAAGGCATCACAGCCAGAATCACCAGTGTTTCTACAGCAATTTAGATCCGATACAAAACTATAAAGTAAATGTATTTAAAAGTCCTGTCATCAATAATTTTAACCTGTTAGTCACTGTGGAGTGCGAAACCGCCCTGTCTATTACTCACTGTAACACCTGAAACCGCTCGAGCACTCTATGGTTTTATAGATTCTTCGGTGAATAAACACAGTGCGATACGATGCAATTCAAAAGCAACTTTTATTAGGCCAAAAAAAAATATTTCTGCTTCCGGCATTGTCCGGTTTCCATACCTACCCTATACTGATAGCCCCTGCCCTGATTTTTTTATGGGAAATATGAGGAAAAAACACCTAAAACTATCAATTACTACCTTTTACCCTTGGCTTCACACAGACGCCTCAATATGATCGTACACAAAAACATTGCCCCCCCCCCCCCCCAAAAAAAGTCTCCAGTTTCTGGTATGGAGCTTGCCCCAAAAGTAGTGCGGCGATGCGGCTTTTCTTTTTTTTACTTTTTTTTTCTTCAAATGTTGGCTGATGATGATGCCTGACTAAATATAGGGCAAAATATATGGGAGTCCAGAGAGGCCACATAAAGCTTATACTCGATCGTAACCCCATCTAAAAACACGTTAATTAAAATTGTGCAGCAGCAGGATTCCAGTCAAACCAGTGAGTTTGGCAGTTTTTAAACATCATCTTACATTGAAAAAAAAAAACTTTTCATTTTGCCGACGCGCATGGCTACGGCGACGCACGCAGAAGCTTTTTTTTTTGGCCTTACCTACATGTACCTACCCTATTTTCGAATTCCATGTAATCGGAAGAGGAACAATTTTTTTTTGGCTTTATGCTGTGGCAATTCAAATGATTTTGTTTGTGCTCCAAGTAAGGAGTGCTTTGCAAGGCTGCAACCCCAAATGACACCCCAATGCCAGCAAACCTCCCCCTCCCACCTACCCCCACCACCCACCTAGCTACCCCCACAACTTCTGTACCCTTAAAACTATGGTGGTGTAACAAATGTTTTTGGCATTTTTTAATTTTCTAATCAGGACGAAGGCAGTACAGAGAAGCGTTCAGCCAAGGAGGCATTATTGCTGTGGTGCCAGAGAAAGACTGCAGGGTAAGGGACAATGGTGGCCACATTTGTTAAAGTTGCATTCCCCGTGCTCTTCAACAAATTCAATTTTTTTCTAATAATAAATGTTCAACCCGTGCAGGTATGTTTTATTCTGACCAAAAATCTCATTCTCCCCCCCTTTTTTTGGACGTCTGCAACCCTCTGGAAAAAAAATTGTTTCGGGCACAAACAGATTTGTTTTGCGAGCAGACTGGCTCCCAGTCCTTACATTACCGATGCCCTGCAAGAATGGAATTATTGTCTGACCCCCAATAATTCCAAATTGTAAAGTAATTTAACTAAACTTGGTCCGATTTCTTTTCGGTCGATGTCTCATTCAAAAGTTAATAAGTTTTGTACTGCTAGAAAAATAGCAATTTAGAAAAGGATTGTATTTTTCGGGATGGAACTCGAAAATAGCGTGGGGAACGCAACTTAAACCCGCTTAGATCACAATAAGGTGTCGTATTTTTCTTGTACATATGACTTCTTCTTGTGTAATGTATCATCAGATTTCTCTTGTACTTTCACTAAACTTGGGAAATTTCTGTTTGCCATTTGAGGAGGGCACTATTCTTAAGTGTAAAGATAGCTCTAGAGTAAACAGTACCCAGGTCACTGCAACATGTTATTCAATGCCTTGAAAATGTCATCTTTTTAATCCGATTGACAGGTACTCTGGTGTCAACATAAAAAATTTCACTACTAGTTGGAGAACTGGACTAGCGTTTAATGCATTGATTCATGTCCACAGGTACGTGCTCTTTAACTTTTTCCTTGTAAATGAATTGTGTGGTTAATTTAATGGCATATGGTATGTGGCTCCTGATGAGCGCCTCTTGAACAAGGATATTAGGGTAGGATAGCTTAGTTGATAGAGTCAACGGAACGGCAATCCAGAGGTCGCAGGTTCAAACCCTGTTCCAGTCAATTTCCTTGTTCATCTTCAAAAACAACCTTAATATCAATTCTGACGGCTATTACAAAATTCCAAAAATTAATTAGTAATACACAAAGATGTATATGTAATTGCCTATAAACTTTTCAATCTTCCGTTGCATGGAGAGTAACTGAAAAAATTAAGCCTTGGGCTTCCCTCCATCTCCCTTTCCATAGACTATAGTTTAATAAAGGAATATACATGCAATACCAGGACCAGCAGAAACATAGGACATAACTAGATTTACTTACGTTTGTGTATGAACATACGGCTGTTCCGGTAATTTTATATATTTATTATTATATTATTTTTATGTCATGTAAGACTAATAGGACATGTGCGGTAGAGTAATCAGGACCAATGCAGTTCTGTTCATATTGGCCTTCAAAATGTGCACTTTGATATGCCGTCACATGTCACTTGATGACATCATCGTGACCTCACTTCAATTTTCATCTATAACTCATCCTGATCTAGGTACATACCAACTTTCAACCCAATCGAACATGTTGTTCTGTAGATATGGACCTCCAAAATATGTACTTTTAATGTGACTTCACATGTCACGTGATGACGTCACTTGAATTTCATCTATAACACTATTTTCATCTATCTGCACTAGTAAGCAGGAGGTCGTGGGTTCAAGCCCCACCTGAGTAAGCTTGTGAATTTATTCAGGCAAGCGCTCGGACAACACTGAGTACACAGTGCTACATCAGCGAAGGGCAAATTTAAACCCAATACAAAAATAAATCAAATCAAGACATGAACAATTCAGTACAGTACATGTACTGTAACCGCTTTCAATAATTAACAAGTATTTCCGTTCCCTTAGACAATTTTCATAGCTTTTTTATTTACAAAACGCAATATTCAGCGTACAGGCTATTAATATCAGATACAAACATGTAGTGAAATCAAAGTTTTTGGTGGTTTTAATTAATTGGGCCCCAAATCCAAAGTTACATAATTTTTTTTTTTGTAATCTACTTTCTTTGGATGAAACTGCATCCTTCTTACTTATACATGTATGTTAACTTTTTGTTCTCATTACTTCTTTGATTGAGATTGATTATTTAAAAGATGAAAATTTAGTTTACAAAATAGTTATTTTGAAACTTATTTGAGCTGTAGTGTGTAAATCGGGTGAAAAGTCCTAGTTGTTTATTTTATAACCCGATGAATTTTGTTTCCATGAGATCAATAGATGTATGTGATTCCCCAAGGCCCTTTTATTATTTAAGGAAATGTGAAAGTGAAACTTCGTGGCCTAAATGTACCTGTACATGTATGTCCCGAGGTAAAGAATGACATGTAATGCTTCGAGTCCATTGTCAACAAAGAAACAAGGAACTACAGATTACCAGTGCCGCTGCTGAAACTGCTTCAATGAAAATGAAAGTGAAAGACATGTCATCCAAACATGCTAATCTTGACATTATCAGAAATAGGAAACTACAGAATAATGTGCGTGTGACTCACCTGTGTATGAAACCTCAGAAGTATCTTCAGTTGTAAGTTCAGAAAGGGGAAGGTGACTGTGTTAATGTGTACAAGTTTATATCTCTGTCTACTTGATGCATCCATTAAGCTCCGCCCCTTGATGTTTTTGACCAATCACAGCTGTGATTGTGTATAGCCAAATGTCTGACAAAATCTGACATGCATGCACTTCTGTCTGATGATTGATTGGTCTCTCCGCTGTGAGATTGGGTTCTAAAATCAAGTTCAGTTGTCTTAATGTTTTAAATCAATTTTTTTTCAGTCAAAAAATGGAATATTTCAGAAGTTCCTGAATTCAAACATTGTGAGTGCACCTTTGAAGTACCGGGGTAGCTTGAACTACTGACCCTGAAAATCCAAGCCAAACACCAGCCCTTTGACAAGAACCACATGTTTTGTAATACAATTCTTATAGTGAGTCCAGCTGGCCTGGTCGCATGGCATGGATAATCAATCATCCTGTCAACAAGACTAGTCAAGTCTATCTCTCATAGGACGCCATTTTCGTAGGAAAATTACAGCTGCGTATTCAACGCCATCAGGTGCGTGTGCACGCAGCATGCATAATGTTCTAAATGCGCGTGTGTTGCTCGAAATTTGACACCCAAAATGTCGATGCACATGACAATCTGTAGGAAGTGACGTCATTTGAGAGAGACCTAATAGTTGAAGTTTATTTGGACCTGCAGTTTAGAGTAAGACAGTGTGATCGTGGGTATACAAAAATGACAATGAGGCACAGAATCAAATGCTGTCCAGGGCATTAGTGTATCTGTGTAATGGTTTATCCCATTTCAAGGCTTCTTCCTACTCCACACAAACGTGAAGCAAATTTAATATTAAGAAACAGTTGCCTCTAAATTTCTCATTTCCCAATTTGTGTTCAACCTTTGCAAATTTGAAGTGGGTACACTTGCAGTGATGTCATAACTGATGTTTGTTTTATTAAACAGACTACTGTTTGGCAAGTTCCCTTATTTCTTTTAAGACAACTTGTTATGGAAGATAATCTCTCTTGTATAGAAAACAAGCACACGAAGGTGTTTCTCCTTATTGCTGGTCCCAGAGGGCCGGCCTAGAGTCCTCTTTGTACACATCACTCACTGACTGACTATCAGCTGTGAACCTGGCATATGCTAAATGTATCATGTGGAATTCTATACAATGTATAACCTGTAACACCAATGAATGGGCCAATTCCTGCCCACTGCATAGACCAGGACCCAATTTCTTGGCTCTGCCTACCGTTAGCGATAAATCCATGCTTACTATAGCAGAAAATTCCGTGCCTACATTCCGTGCTTCTGCCCATGCATGCATTGCGCAACAAAGGATTATGTGCTTAGCACAGAATTTTTATGCTAGTGAGGTTAGCACAGTATGGTGATTGTAAGCACGTAATTCTGTGGTTAGCAGAGCCATGAAATTGGGCCCAGATACATGAAAAGACTTCCAGTGAAGAGCCACAGCAGGATTTAGCCCATTCATTGGTGTTACAGGTTATATATTGTATAGAATCCCACATGATACATGATACATTCTGAACCAATTGAGTGGAATTCTGGGACAAGTTTTACTAGGCTCACCTTGTCGTTTTTTTTATATCACAGACCGGAGCTCGTGCCCTTTGAGAGTCTGATTCGCAGGAGCAATGAGGAGAACCTGAACACAGCCTTCACAGTGGCTAAGGAACAGTTAGGCATTTCTGATCTCCTAGATGCTGAAGGTAAATAGTTATAGGGCAAAATGAACGATGACCTAGCATTAACAACAACATTGAAAATATATGAAAACCTGTGAAGAATAGGTACTTTTACATGGAGAGTTCGCAACAGCAATAATTTTTTTCTCAAACTTTTTGAAATGAAATATAATATCCTTTGCAGTGATTCTGTCCATTTTTGAATAATTAAGTATTCGATTACTCAAAACTGCGTTGGACCGAATATTTGGATATTTGAAACTGCCAGCTGCAACTGCATGCTGCGCCAGTAAAAAGTTGCACGAAGAGTGTGCCGGTTAAAATGTGTATGCGACGATTGATATGGGACCTTGTAGTGTTTTAAAATAAGAATGTAGATTATAACTGTAAAAGGGCTTTAAGCTACTTAAAGAATGTGAACAATGAGCCGGTGTCGACAAAAAAGTTACAGTCGACAAAATAGTGTGTGTACATGTATGTGCATTTTTTTTCTTAGAATATTTAAACCGGCAAAAAGGTATTCGAATAATCGGTTAATGATCAAATATTTGACTATTCAGGACAGCCCATCCAGTGAACTGAGAAAGGGTGGTTTAAAAGATATTCTGCTAGATTCAAATCCCATCCAGATCAACTGATTCTGCAGGGTAATAAAAAAACAAAAAAGTTGACCGGGTTTTTCTTCCAATTCTAAAACTGAAGATTTCTCTAATTTCTTCTCGTTGGATTTCTTGTAGTCTTGGTTCAAGACTGGGTTTGATTTTTGTTCCCCTTATGTACAACTGCAGTATCCATGACATGAATCAAATGCAGGCTTGGGAACTTAGGCAACGTTACCCAGGCAAATCCGAGGATACCTCACACGCATGCAGTAGCTTGAATACCGCACTGTATTAGGGGAATAAACTTCAAGTCCAGTCTTGTACATGTACTAAGACTCAGTTTGTTTCGGCATTTGATTTACAATTCTTGTTCTCAGAGTAACCCTTTTCTAAAAAAAGAAATTAAATAAATTAATAATTTCATATTTTCCTCAGATGTGGATGTTGAGAAACCTGATGAGAAATCGGTCATGACCTATGTGGCATCTTACTACCACTACTTTGCAAAGATGAAGACGGAGAAAACAGGAGGCAAGAGAATAGCTAAGGTGAGACAAAGTAGCTTGCTTGTATTTAGTCTGTACCATTGGCGGATGGGGGGGGGGGCAACAATTATTTCATTTTAATCGGAGGAGTGAAGACACTTTTTTGTCTTAAATTTTCAGGAAATTAATTTAAATGTTGTGTATCTCCCTCGCAAGCCATCAGCCACACTTACCCCTTAGTTTTAATATTAAAATGTGGAAATACCGCACGTATTTAATCCCCTTCCCCAAGAATGTCTCGTATTTTACATCAGATTCCCCTTTGATCCCCCTTGCGGGATCTAGTGATCCTGTTAATGGACCAAGCTGTTACCTATTAACAGGGCTTCACCTCAGCCGCTTTGACATGTTTGAGGGCGAGGCGTGTTTGCTGCATGTCACCCGCTTCAACTTGTCCATCAACTTGTGAACAACTCCTGAACATGCACACATACACATACAAAACCCTTGCTCTTCATACATGTACATCAGTATAAAGGTGATCAAAATAAGATATATCAAATTAAATCCCATGTAAAGAAAGAGTGGCGTAGTTCTACTACCCTCCTCAATCCTTCAAAACCTGGTGCATTTCAAAAGTATCTAGAAGAGTAGGCATTAGGCCAAAAAAATGTCTCCGGTTTCTGGTAGCGCGCGCGTCGCTGTAGCCATGCGTGACGGCAAAATGAAAAGTTTTTTCTTCAATGTAAGATGATGTCTAATAACTGCCAAACTCACTGGTTTGACTGGAATCCTGCTGCTGCAAAAATTTAACGTATTTTAAGATGGGGATAACGACCGAGTATAAGTTTTATGTGGCCTCTCTTTTGGCTCCCATATATTTTGCACTAAATTTAGTCGGGCACCATTTGCAGTCATCAGCCGACATTTGAAGTAAAAAAAAAAGTAAAAAAAAAAGCCGTGTCACCGCACCATTTTTGGGGCAAGCGCCATACCAGAAATCTGAGACTTTTTTTTTGGCCTTAAAGGATCTTATTTCATCCATAATTGTTTGTATTTCTCTAGATTGTAAGCCAGCTGATGGATGTAGACAAAATGCAGAAGGACTATGAACTGATGGTGTCTCAGCTCCTGGAATGGATCGAAGCCAAGATCCAACAACTGGCCGATCACAAGTTCCCCAACTCGCTAGACGGCATACAGACACTCATGCAGAAATTCAAAGAATACAGAACTGTGGAAAAGCCTCCCAAGTAAGTTTGGTTAAAAAAGAAAAAACACTTCTGTTGCATTCCTTGTTACTGAATTAAAGTAAAAAATCTTAAAGATGGCTGCTCAATGCAAAGGGGTTTAAAAAACAACTGCATTGGGAAGCCTTTTATATTGTCATGTCCATGTAAATAAGTCGTATCTCCTAAAATAGGCCGTATGTAAAATGCGTGTTACAGAATTTCAAAAGGTCGTATCTCACTTAAAAAAACCCGGATGTACACGCAAAGTCAATGGACGTCGAGATATGACCTTGTTGCATGGAGCGTATTCACGCGAGATACGACTTTGTTGCAGAATGGAGTTACGACCTTGTTGCACTGACACGACAATATGTTAATTCAAACAATCAGTATTCTTTGACAAGATTCTAACTTCAGATGTTAAAGCTGCTTTGTTTTTGTAACCTAACTTTTTTTTAAATGAATACCATTTTGCAATGTCTACAAATAGATATTATTTGCGGGTTTAAACTCTGGCTAAGCAAATAGTCACATTTATACCAAACAGTACAGGAAATGAAAGTCATGAAAATGAATAAAACTGCTGCAAACTGTTCAACGACTGGGTTGATCTGAAATATATGGCCAAATGTTTCGGTCTCACGCAAGACCTTGGTCAGAGGCAACAGTCAAACAGTTTCTAATTTTCAAAGAACATGAAGAAATGGCAACTCAAAATGTTTGAAATTGTTGCTCTAGAAGATCATAAAATCAAAACTGCATGCCTTGCTGAATATGCTTTTACTAGGTATGCGGAGCGTGCCAACATCGAGGTGGCCATCTTCAACGTTCAGGCCCTGGTCCGGTCCTGCCACCTTCGCCCCTACACCCCTCCCGAGGGTAAACTCGTCAGCGATGTGGAGAGGCGCTGGGGGAAGCTGGAGCAAGCCGAGCATGACAGGGGGATAGCGCTGAGAGAAGAACTGATCAGACAGGAGAGGCTGGAACGATTGGCTGAAAAGTTTGCGAGAAAGGTGATGAACTTGAAGGCAAACAAATCATTTGCAAACAAACGAAACTGCCAAAATATTATGAAATAGCCCACTTTTGAAACATCTTTTGAAATCGTTGAACCTGGTCATTGTCACGAAAAGAGGTACTTTGTGTCAGTCCTAGAGATGGTGAGGACCTATTTTACAAGAATAGTTCATTGGCATTTCAACAACAAAAAAATCGTTCCATCGAGTTCCGGCCAATTAGAGAAAGTGCCGCTTTTTCGTTTTGTCAATGGCGACTGATGCTTTAACTGCCGCAATGAGCACAAGGGCCGAAACTTGCATCCTTGAGAGAAGAGGGCAGAGCAGATCAGTAAACATCTAAGAAGTTAAACAAAACAGTCCTTTTCAGGACTATAAACATTTCTTCCAAAAAAGAAATGACCATTGTTGCAAAAAGCAACAAATAAAAAAAAATTAAAAAATAAAGAGAGATTAAAAAATTAAAGAAAGTAAAAGTTTGGTCTCCCAAAATCCAATTCATTCCTAACAAATGACAATTATTAAAGACCTTGGACACAATGAAACGTGGCACTTCATGGAATTGGCCATCTCAATAAACATTTTTTTCGATTGGAAATATTTTGTTGTCGTTGAAAAGCTAATAAGTTAAACTTGTCAAATATGTAGCAATATTTGCGATGTATTTGTAAAAAGGTTTTGAAAAAAAAGGGTGGTTTTGGGGTTTGGTGTTTTTGGGGCATCCTCTACCATGACAGCTGTCGCCTCAAATTTGAAAAACAAGTTATTTGAGACCATTCTTTCAGCATGTTAGTTATTGATTTTTCTCCCGGTTCAGGCCTTGTTGCGGGAGTCTTGGCTGGCCGACATGACCAGCGTCCTGAAGGAAAGTGTGATTCCCAGCAACAACATCTTTGCTGTGGAAGCAGCCACGAAGAGACATGAAGCCATCACTGCAGACGTTATGGCCAGGGTAAGGCAGTCATACATCTCTGAAATCGAGTAATTAAATCTTGAGCAATGGCTCCAATTGGTGCCCTGGCTGGAAGTTGATTGTGCCTTCATAAATTCCCTTACTGAAGTAAATTCTTTTACTGATCGAGAGCCCATCACGTGGATGGTTTTGAACTGCTGTTTAAATTTGTTGTCCTGAATCAGGACAACAAATTTCTGCTTTCGAAAGTGTATTCTTCAAAGTTTTTACAGTTTGAAGTTTGTTTGAAGTTTGAACTATAAAATTTGATAAAGCAAATAAAATACATTGTTTTTACTGAAATTGAAGGATTTGAAGTTTGAAAAAAAAAATTGGATAAAGCAAATAATTTTACCTCATTTTTTACAGAAATTCATCTCAGAGAAAGAAAACATGCCTTTTGTCACTTGAGACTAGACTTGTGATTGACTTGTGGTGACATGTTCACAACTGCTATTTGATGATGTTTCCGAAATGCAGAAAGACCGTTTCGAAGACCTGAACCGCATGGCCAAGGAGCTGATCGCAGAGAACCACTATACAAGCCAGGGAGTCGGCCAGAAGGAACGCCAGATATCCAGGGATTGGCAGAAACTGATTGACCTGCTGGCCAAGCGACAGCAGGTACTACACGGCTTCACTGACCTGATGGGCATGTTCAGGGAGATTGAGAGCGTCACGGCAGAGATGAAAGAAATTGAGGTGAGAATATTATTATCTGTAACGCCTAAAATGTAGGTTATAAAGTAGTCAGAAGACTGCAAACAGCCATTACTTGAGCTTACTGACAAGTCTTGTTGACAGGATGATTGATTATCCACACCCTGCAGCCTCGCCGGCTAGACTCACTATAAGGATTTTAATACACAAACGTGGTTCTTGTCAGGATTTGCAGGGTTAATAGTTTAACTCTTGTTAAAGGGGCTTTCATCACTTTATTGGGCTGTTTGAATTAGGAACTTTTGAAATATGAAATTTTGTGACCAACAAATATTGGTATAATTAAAAAGTTAAGCAAAACAGACTACATTTTATAGTACCTTTCCTGCAATTACTGCACCATGGAATCTAATGGGAACTGTCAACTGTCTTAACGACTCATTTCATGGGAACCCTTCGCACATTTCTCCCGTTGTCAGGTGGGTCTGCAGTCCGGGGATTGTGGCAAACATCTCTTGGGCGTAGAGGATCTCCTACAGCGCCACGCCTTGACGGAGACCCAGATCAACTCCCAGGGGTATCGGGTCAATCAGGTCAACCAGAAGGCTGATATCTACCTGAGCCAAAACCACTCAGAGAGTGAGACCATCAAGAAGAGAGTAGCTCTACTCAATGTCGGCTACGATCAGTAAGTACTAAACTCCCCTACCACCACCAATGAACTCAGTCTTAACTCCCAGGGTTATCGGGTCAATCAGGTCAACCAGAAGGCTGATATCTACCTGAGCCAAAACCACTCAGAGAGTGAGACTATCAAGAAGAGAGTGGCTCTACTCAATGTTGGCTATGATCAGTAAGTACTGACCCCTCGTAGACAGACCAATGACCTAAGATGTAATGACTTCATGCTTCCATTCGGGACCCAGTTGGTCCGTGATGCTCTGCATTCCAGACTATGATCAAGGACCGTTGGTTAACTTGTGGTTGACTCATGACATATCTAACGCCTGCATACTAAGGGTGCATTTCATTAGCCTACCTACGTTGACTCTGCCTTTTAACGAGTCGACCCGGGTGAGCTAATCAAATGAACCCTAATAGAAAATCCTAAATATCTAGTTTAAATGCTAGTCATCCAAAAATGACTCAGATCTGGCTCCCTGCTGTACCTTATGATGCCCGTAGCAATTTGTCATCAGCGAGGTGAGCTTGGTTGTCCTGATTAGTCAACTCGATTTGTCAGACTATAGTGGACTAATTTCTTTTTTTTTTCATTGTGGTACTATTTATCCTGATGTCATCCTTCACAGCATCACGAAGCTGAGCATGAAGCGCAAGGCCCAGTTGGAGGAGTCGCTCAAGTTCTTTGAGTTCCTACGAGACAGCGAAGAGGAAGAATCCTGGCTGATGGAGAAGCAACGCATTGCCAAATCCATGGTGACGGGGAGAGACCTGAGGAGCGTCATCAGCGCACAGCAGAAACATGCAGTGAGTTGATCAGTCCAAGAATGAGAATTTAGCTGCCTTTGAATAGCTGGCAGTGACACACGTCCGCGTCTATGGTCTATGGAAAGTGGATCAACTGCTTCCATAGGCGCATGTGATATTGCCGGTTGTAGCCAAGTAATTCGGACATACACTGATACATTATGGAATAAATCCTTCAAGCCTGCAGTACATTGTGACATGATACGGATGCAGGGCTGAAAATATCTACTGGACTGTTGCACTGAGTTCAGTGATTGAACTACTCGTCTGGTACTTTCTGTGTCTGAACTAGATCTCCGGTCCGGTCCAGTGGTTTTTCACACTGTTGATTCACATGTCAATTTCTCAAATGAAGTCCCATGTGACTAAGTCAGCTGTTTTTATGAACAGCTGACTGTTCATGCACTGAGCAGTGTTGCAGTACTCATACTCGGTACTAGGGCACGTTTTAAGAATACTTGTACTCGCACTCGTGCTCGAATATCAAAATACTTGGACTCAAATTCACAGTACTTAAAGCTTGGACTCGACTACTCGATATCGTACTCTATCATAGAAGTACTCGTACTTGATTATAAGGAATCTGGGAAAAATCGAGTAATTTTTAGAATGAATAAGTGTCACTATTTATATACAGTGTGGCAGAATTGACTTTCAAGGTGTTTTGCTCAGAAGTAGTCCATAACATCTATTTTACTGCATTGGTGGTTTCAGTTTTCACCCATCATTCGTGATTTTAATTGTTTTCACTTGAGTACTCCATAAAGTACTCGTTCTTGTACTTGGAGGTCCAGGTACTTGAACTCGGGTACCTTTAATTGTTATCAAGGGTCAAATTAATCAGATGCGAATCCGAATGATACTCGAAAGCTTGGTACTCGGCAGTTCTTTGTACACAGATAAAAGTAACCGACTACATCACTGGCACGGAGCCATATATAACTTTTGGTATTAATTAAATCCCTGCACCCAGGCATTAGAGTTAGAGATCACGGCCAGGCAGCATACCATCGAAGGGGTGATGCAGACGGGTGAGGAGCTAGCCAGGGCGGGGCACCGCAGCAACAACATCATCCTGGCCCAGATAGATGAGCTACAGGAGAAATGGGGACGGCTGAATGAGTACGCCGAGGCTCGGAGGTATCGGCTGGAACAGGCTGCCCAGTCACACCAGGTAAGAATGCTTACGAGCAAATTTTTAACCTTAACCCTCCCAAGTTCTCCAAATTCTCTTTGCACAATGAAAGTTTTGAAGGATTTGTTGGTCGAAGGAATTTTGGCATAACAAGATTTTGCCTCTGGAGGGTAATGGAGGATCCATGTTTGCAAGCCCCAACTGAAATTGGAGGATTGAGGCTCTGGCTGGTTTTGCCAAAAATATGAGGGCCTTGGCATTGCTAATACAGGATAAAAAAACAATGGAGGATTTTAACACGTTACACAGGCTAATGAACTCATAAGAGCATTGAAATGTTTCGGTGTTAAATACAAATCTAGATGCGAAAATATTTTGATGTTCTAAAACCTTTGTGACCACAATTTCCCGAAGATGAGATGTGCTTATCTTATGTGAAATTTGTAGCACACACAAACAAACAACTGCTTTCCATTCAGATTTGTAAAAGTATTATCCTACTTTTTTTTGTTTCCACTGAAACTTGTCTTTTTTTCGTGTAAGTGCACTTATCACCTTTACTTACACAGTATTACATTGACGCCAATGAGGCAGAGTCTTGGATGCGAGAGAAGATGCCCCTTGCCTGCAGCGATGACTACGGTAAGGATCCGGAGTCGGCCAAGATGCTCCTGCAAAAACACCTGACACTGATGGAGAGCATCAACGCTTACGAGGACGACATCTTGAAACTCAGCCAACAGTCCAAGGAGATGGTGGATGCTAAGTTGAACAACAAGGTCAGTCATCATCACGAGACTTGAGATCGGGGGTTAATGTTGAGGACCTGTTAAGCATCAGGGGCTAATTCTTTTTATCTGCTAAGCACAAACGAAGCTGCTAAGCACAGACAAGATCAGTTGAGTGGAAACAGCCAACTTGTAACATTTGAAGGAGATTGTAGATGCGAACATGAACAGCAAGTTATCCATAAGATGGAATTTGCATCGGGGTGTTGTAAAATCAATATTGGGTTTTGCCCTTCACCGACATATTTCATAAATAATGTGTACTCAGTTTTGTCCCGAGTGATTGTGCGAAAAAATTCACAAACAACTCTACTTCCTGCTTACTAGTGCAGACGTCGTACCACTCGACCACCGAGCTAGCCAGGGTCGGCTGGCAGGTTTGAATCTGATGTAGCAACAGGTATCGCAACTAAACTGTTCATTAAGATTGATGGGTTGATGTAAATTCAGTATGTAGTATACAGTGTTTGTAAGATACATCGGCAAAGAGCAAACCCAACCATTGCCAACATTGAATTTACATCACCCCGACGCAAATTCCATCTTAATAGTTTGGTTGCGGTACCTGCTGCTATATCAGATTCGAACCAGCCAGCGGACCCTGGCAAGCTCGGTGGACGAGTGGAAAGATGTCTGCACTAGTAAGCAGGAGGTCGAGGGTTCAAGTCCCAACCCAGTAGTTTGTGACTCTGGACATGACTGAGTATATAGTGTTCATACCTGTAAAAATACGTCAGCGAAGGACAAAACCCAATATTGAATCTTTCCTCACAGTTTAGCCTCTAATTTTATTAGAAGTATCGTCTATTTTCTCCCCAGTTTTCACTCGAAATGTCACCAGAGACTGATAACACCACAGAGCCTATCCCAGCAGAAGGGGAGGAGTACGTGACTGAAATTGTCGAGGTTCCTTATGAGGTTGAAGAGGAGGAGGTGGTAGAGAAAGAAGAAGTGAAGGAGGTGTTGGAAGAAAGGACATATCCCCAGGTCAAGGCAGCGTACACATACTCGGGGCAAGGGCTCAAAGTTACCAAGGGAGAGGTGAGATAATTTTGCAATTTATTTTGCAAAATAAATTTGTTGTCAAGGTCTTTCTTATCTCACAGAGGTATTTGTTTTTTAAATCTCAGAGATTAATCCTGTACAATTTGAACTAAATTGAAATGCCACATTGTTTCTCATGTTCCCTTGAATTTGTTTTTTGGTGATGATAGAATTGAAAGTGTCGGCCTGTATTTGAATGGTTTCATTTTGTTTCAAGCCGAAAAATTTTAGCCGAAACCTATCACTTTTTTCCCAGAAATCGCCTACATTTCTTGATTTCTTCTGAATGACATTAAGCCAGACGGAATAATTTTACAGGGTGTTTAATCCAACTAAGTTTTTTCGATAAAAAAATGTTAGATTACTTTTGGGATGCAAATGATCCTATAGGCCCTTAAATTTGAATTTGTCTAGGTCATGATCCTGGTGGAAAAAACCAACGCGGAGTGGTGGAACATCCGCAAAGCCTCAGGCCAGGAAGGCTTCGTCCCTGCCAACTATGTCAAGGAGACCCAGCCCAAGGTTGTCAAGAAGAAAGTGCAGAAACGAGTCAGGGTACCGGAGACGGTGAAAGTCCGGAAGACCAAGACGCGACAGGAGATGGTCAAGAGAAAGAGGAAGATATCAGCCGGGAAAGGAACGTCGTTGACGAGAAAGTCCAGCCGTGAGTTCAGCTCTCTTGACACATTTTTAAACAGTTTGCAAATTCATGGTGTGAAATAAACCTACTGATTTTTCTTCTGGCGTAAGATGTCCTGTGTATTGTGGATGATTTAAATGTGTCATCAGTTCAAAATGTAAAATATATGTACAATTTTTCTTCATCTTTGCAAGTTTGGTTGTTTTCCAGTGGATTTGGGTTTGAGTGTTTTTCATAATTTTTTTCATAATTTATCCCCAGTTCAGCCTGTAATTTTGAAACCCTAACCCCACTTAAAGCTACAAAATACTACTACATTGTAGTAATAAACTGTAGTATGCAGCACTGTAGTATGCAGTACTTCAGCATTTAAGTGGGTGCAGCACTCATGGTATTTTTTTAGCATTTGGTACCTGCATACATAATGTTTGTACATGTAGTATGTGGTACTTTACCCAAAATGAACTCTTTTGGGATTAGGGTTAATCTTTGGTATTTTTTTGTTTGTTTTCCCTTGATTAATATTATATTATTGTTAATACCTTGATTGATTTGAAGGGAAGCTATTATTTAAAATGTTCAGATTCCTATTACGGTTCCGGGTGGGGATGGGGGTGTGATGAGAGAAACCTTACCCTGTGATTTGGGGAACTACAAGCACCAGCAAAGTTAAGTCAATTCAAGTTATCTTTATTACATGTACATCCCATGTATGGGTAATTAAAGCATACAATAAAACATTTAAAAACGTAATAAAAACAATCAAAATTACAATTGCACAATTTAAAGGGGATTAAATATCCTGAAAATAGAATTAAAATAAAACTAATCTGAACTATATTAAAGAATAAAAATGTGAAATAATACTTCGTATCTGATCCATGCAATTTAATATGAATGTTGGGACAGAAGATTGTGATGTTTTATGGCAAGAGGAATGAAGGAGGATGGGTGTCAGTTTGTTGCAGCCCATGGCACCCGCAATACAACAATACCTTGGAATCAGTTGTTCAGAACTGGACATGTTGTACACTCACCCAATCACAATGAAGACATTTTAAACATTTAAAACAGAAAAAATTAAGGCATTTCTTTTCTCAGAAATATCTGTCCTTTTGCCCCACCCCATTCTACCCAAAAACCTGGATAATCCACTGTTCAGATGTATCCCTATGTTACAGTTTTGTTCTCCGAAGTACCATAATTTAATACAACGATGATGTTTATTTCTGATCTAGTGAGGAGAACCAATCATTTTGACAAGGAGAACATTGAGTTGAGACAGCAAGGCATCGATGGGACATACAAGCGTCTCAAGAAGATCGCCCTGGCGCGCAAACGCTACCTGGAGGATGCCATCAAATTGTTCTCCTTTTATCGAGAGTGTGACGAGTTTCAGGCCTGGATGAAGGAAAAGGTTAGTGAGATGAATATCTTAAAAAGGGGGACTTCCCGTTTTGATGGGCTCCGTGCACAAGTACCCCCTCAATGGTAAGAAAGGGAGAGTTGGGGGAGACCACTGGGAGAGACATCCTAATGCAGTGACGACCATACCTAACGTTCATGTAAAGACACTATTTCTTCATGCATATTTGGAGTAAAATAAGTCGTGCGTACTTTCTGCTATACGTGCGCGAACCAGTGCATGCACATGGCAGTCCCGTTCACTAAACTCTCGAAAGTGGTAAAAAGGTGCCCTCTGTTGTTCGCACACGGAGCCCATTACGGGAATTCAACCTAGTTTTGCTGGCATGTATATGACGTGACCTTATGACTTGACTCCTTTTTTTACTTGATTCTTGAGAGAAAAACACAGACATTGTCAAATCAAATCTTTTGTCTCTAATTACCTATACGACAAATGTCTTCGATTTTATTGAAGTGCTTATTATTCATGCAGCATTTATGAATTTGTGCTTGCAAACGTATGACCTTCAGTGTTGATAAACTGTAACGCAATGACTTTTCCTTCTTTTGGAGACATTGAAAAACATTCATTAACATACCTTTTCAATTGTTTTCCTTGCACACTTTCTAAAGTACCCCAGCAAATTGGTTAGGATAGTCAAGGTAACACAGTTTGCCTTATGCGATTTGGTTAAGGGTCAAGTTTTTGTAGCTTTGGTGCAGTCATTTTAGTTAAAGAGTGGCTAAATTTGCTGAGGGAAATACAGAAATGCACTTTTCCCAGCTATTCTTGTAGTTTCCTGGATGCATTTTATCAGATTTTGTTGGTCCTTACAGATTTGTGTTCATTTCCTAAACTGGTTGCTTTGGTTTTGTGAAATATTTCTAGAGTTTCCTAATGCATCCCTGCCCATTTTTTACCAATTTAATGATCAATGTAATACCGGTACCTCACTCTTTGGCAATATGATGCTTCGCTGGTTCCATCCCTCCCGTTTTTTTTTCTCCTAAAGATAACCGGTGTATATTTGTTGTTGCCTTCTCTTTTGTGCGGTTATAATTTATCCAACAGGAATTCAACAAATTGCAAAGCGTGTTGGAGTCTTCAAATATCTTGCAGTATTTAGCATACAGTTACTGTTTTTCTTCTTTACTTTTGACAACCCGATTAACATCTTTGAAATAAATGGTCACAACACATTTTTGGGGGTTTTGATAACTCTATTTAATACCGTGTATAATGCCATGGTCCAGTGATAACGGTGTTTGACTCATGTACGATGGTGCGTGGGTTTGAACCCTGCCAGGAACATGGCGCTTGTGCCCTTGGGCAAGACACTTAACTACAATTGCCTCTCTCATCCCAGGAGTATGAATGGTTACCTGTGAGGATAGAGGACCGAATGTGCGTTGATATCGGCTGCCGCGTGGTCTCGTGGCCTGATGAACGTGGGAATAATTGTAAAGAGCTTTGATACGATGGAAAGCATTGTATTAGCAATACAAATTATTTTTATTGAAATGTTTGTAACATTTATTTTGTCGCCTTATTTGTCTCCACCCTGAAGCCTAAAGCCTTCCCCTTTCAAACCAGTATAATGGTAGGTACAATGCCCTAGGTTGCACATCCTATGCTGGCCATTCCCAAACTATGCTTTTTGATAAACTGGTACATTAATTATAGGCCGTGTCCAAAGACAGGTGTACATATCCCTTGTCTTAGACTATTTTAGCAGTAGCCATTTCAGGCAAGATAAACGGTTACCCATGCTGCCACCCAGGTACTATTGTTTGCAGTACATATTACGCAATTTTTTAATCACTTCGAAATTTGTTGGTCAAAAACGTTCATATTTCACAAGGTCCTCGTTCAAACATAGCCAAATAAAGTGATGATGAGAGACCCCTTTAACCAGAGTTGAACTACTGACAGCAAATAGTTGAGTGAATTTTGACCCCTTTTATAACATGTAGTACAACCTGTAGTACAGTCCTGGAATGATGCATGGAAAACGCCATGTAGTAGCAAGTTAAACATTTCATATCGGTCACAGTATGCAAAGTTTTTAAGTTTCAATATTGATATCAAAATATTATCGAAGAATGGAGTAATATATAATGAAAATGCTTAATATAGACTTGACACAGCCAAAAGAAACTCTTAAAAACCTAAAATTCCAAAATTTAAAGTTTCGGCAGCTAACAGTTTACAGACATTGATTGTGATGGACAAATTACTGTTTTTGGAAATCATGTGTGAGTCATCATGCTTTGGATCTGAAAAACATTGATTTTATGCATCTGTTGGCTCATGTATTATTTGCTTAGGTGTATAGAAAACAATGTGCACATTCATTTTCATAGTCGAACCGAGTCATGTGTGAAATAGACTTTTTGTAGAATTTGAAGGCCATGAAAGGATGTTAACTGCAGCTGTTGCATTTTAGTCAATAGTCTCTGACAAAGGATTTGGACACACCCTTGAATTTGGTTATTCACTGTTTATATTTTGTTTTTACTTTGAATTTGGTGAAATATCTCTAGAATAATCAGAATGTCCAGAATGATTCATTTTCTATATACCTGAAAACCATATATATAATTTTTGATTCATAAATTAAAACAAATATTTGGTTTTTCCCTTCAGCAGCATAATTCAAAACAATACGCTGTGAAGGGAGAAAAGCAGTTTTGACGTTGGATTGGTTTTCGGTTCATCATCAGAAAGCATAGTTTGGGAAAACAGAGCCTTGTTTTTGGATTGCACGTTTGTGGTTTGCTTCATGACATTGCAGTGACCCCCCCCCCCTTCCCTTGCGTCCATTCCATCATACTCGTACACATGTATGCTTGATGACAATTTATGAGTGATTCAAGTAATATTGCACGCGAAGTATTATTAATGTCACACACATCAAGCCTAACACGAATGATTTTCTCACAGTCAAGCTAATACATATGTACATGTCAGAGTAATATTCCAAAATATTCTATCCGTATAGATTTATTAATGAGACGATAAACCCAAACTAACCACATGTTAAGCCTGCACAAATAAACACAGAATTGATCCATTTTCTCAGAATTGTTCATTGAAACTCAAGCGAGTATGTTCAAAAGAAGAAAACATCGGATCGTTTGTAGTTTTTTTTCTTTAGTTTTTACTAGTAGTTTAGTAACCTGCGAAAAATCCAGTTTACTGATCTCTGTACTTTCAAGAAAACAGCGAAGACCCCATGCACTATTTGTCATCAAAAAAGCAATGTTATATAAAGTGGCAGTATCACAACCGGCCGTGCAGTTAATAAACATCATATCATCACTTGCATGGTCATAGAGTGTCAATTCAAACATGAAATTTGAAAAGTGACATGGAAACTGTTACGGTTGTTATGATAAACCCACACGCCAATATAAATCCAAGAACTCTGCTAAATTATTTGGTGAAATTCAAGTGTCTTCCATTTCACAGAATGTCAGACTAATTAATTTATCAAAGCATTTTAGTGAAGAATGCAAAATTAAACAAGGGGTAACACAATGTTTTAACCTGAGGTACCCCACAAAACCTTATTAAACCTGGAGGTAATCCTCGAGTTACTGCCTGTTGAGTTTTGCATTCTCCCCTTACTCAAGTCTAACCCATAGTCTAAGTAAGGTGATTGGAATGATTTGAATCTCAAATAATTGCAAAAGATCATTTTGAACTTTGAACATTGACAATACTTACAAATGGATGACATGTTGATAATGTCTTTACTTTGTAAGTTAATCTGGAAAGAAAAATAACAATCAACAAGTTCAGGTGTTTTGTTTGTAACTCTGTCACCATTTACTCACTTGCAACGCAAAAAATCTCCAGTAGAATGTTTCAAAAGCTCATGCTGAAAGCTCATTTTCGTCATTTAAATGAAACGTCAAAATGTCCCGCCAGGAGAAAATCCTCAAGAAGAAGGAGACCCTCTCAGAGCGGGTGGAGGCCTCCCGGCGCAAGTTTGAGAACCTCCTGACTGACCTGGCGGCCAATCAGGGGCGGATCGACCGCATCAACAAGATGGCAGACGAGTTTGTGCGGACCGGCCACAGCAAGCAGGCCGACGTACGCAACCGACAGAAAGAGGTCAACGACCAGTGGGAAAGACTGATGAAACTAAAGGAAGAAAAGGAGAAGATGCTGGAGGGAGCATCCAGGTAAGGCTTTGATGAATATTCAAATATTTGAATATTCAATTAGGAAGAGGTCAATGACCAGTGGGAGAGACTGGTGAAGCTGAAGCAGGAAAAGAAGATGCTGGAGGGAGCATCCAGGTAAAGGCTGTCATAAATATTCTAATATTTGCATATTTGAATATTCAATTGGTTATTGAAAATAAGAAAAGGGTAAACTGTTACTGGAGAGACTGATGACATTAATAAACAATGGAGTGAGATGAAAGACTAGACTTAGCATCCAGGTAAAGCTGTGGTGGATATTCATTTTCCTAAAACAAAGTATTTGAATAGTCAATCAGTGATTAAGTACTAGTTGAAGGTCAAGGACTGTTGGCAGAGGCTGATGAAATTGAACAAAGAAAAGAAGACCATCAACCATTTTTTTAATATGGATTCTTTCATTATTCATTATTTATTACAAAAATGTAGTTAAAAAGGAAGAAAAAAGATACAATATTTGACAGTAGTGTGGTATTTCTGATGTTTTATTTGCTGAATACTTTCTCAAATGATTTCTGGCCCATCGTTTCTCATTCGATAAAGTGATTAGTTATTATGCAGATTTTTGCTTTATTTTTGTAGTTTGCCGAGTACTGTTTGAACATTGTGAGATTCTTTTTATATTGCTTTTTTTACCTGTTTATTCCTGCAGCATTGAATTGTACAACCAATCCTGGGGCGAGGCCAAAGAGTGGATCATGGACAAGTTCAACGCTCTCTCATCCTACGATCCAGGCAAGGATACCCAGTCAGTCCAGGAGTTACAGAGGAAGCATGAGATGCTGCAGAGGGAGTTGGCTCCTGTTGGCGAAAAGCTCCGCAAACTCGGCCTCTTGGCAAAGGCGTAAGTTTCTCAAACCTAAGGTAGCTTCAGAATTGCTCCCAGTCATACATAGGCCTATGGAAGTGGCTGAATGCACTTCCCATTCGCTGGCGTAGTTGTGACGTCACTCAGAGGTCAACTCTGTGCAACCATGATGGTTACTGGTTCATGTGCACTGCAAGGCCCAGTGAACACTGTGGTTTTGCTATGGCTGTTGTGAAAATTGGCCTGATTCTCCTCTTTAAAACAAAAATAAGCACAACTGTGCTTGTAACTAGGTGTGGTGACAATCTCCTGAGAGGCAGTGAATCGTATTCAGGTTCCTACTTGTGGAAATGTTCATAAAAGTATAACCACTTTTAAGAGCACTCTAAAGGACCCAGTCACATGCCAGAATACACCCGGCCATGGAACACTGCCACTCCTTTATATCCGGAATAAAAAACAACCCGGTGCAAAATTCAAGAGCTATATCATGTGACAAAGTATTTTCAGTTATTTTCTTGAATATCAGGTATGTCACTGCTAATTTTCAAAATGTGGGTCACAAATGTATTTTCTGTTGTAAATGATAAATGACAAAAATGGTGGTTTGGATCCTTGAAATGAAATGCCTTCCTTTCCAGTGTGAAAGCCTCCTACCCAAATGAAGGGGACCACATTGACCAGCGACAGAATGAGATCCGGGACTTATGGGATACGCTGGAGGCTAAAGCGGCTGAGCGGAAGGCACAGCTGGAGCAGAGCCGTGATATCAGCAGGTTTCATAACGACACCAAGGAACTGGTAAGAATTAGTCACACATCAGCATTCAGTACATCAAATATCTTTCAAATATTAGCTGGTAATAAGCTACATCAAAACATATGTCCATACACATGATGTTCTTCATGTTTTTATTAAGGTCATTGTCAATTTTCGACATGCGTATTCAAAATTTTATAAGCGGCCCATGTGATTCCTGACCAGCTCGCGCAATTTAGGCCAGCGCATGTAAAACTTGATCAGCTTGTATTCAAGTATTCGGTTACTCGATAGGTTTCTCTCAAATGACGTCATTTCCTACAGACCATCCATGTGCATTGGTATTTTGAGCGTCAACCTGCATAATGCGCAGCGGCTGCGTCGTATTTCAAACACATTTCGAGCAACAAGCATTTTGAACTCTGTGCAATGAGTGCTTGATTGCATAAAGAATGCAGTTGCAGTTCTCCCACAGAGATGGCCGTCTTTGAGAGAGACCTATTGATTCCAAGTTCAAATATCCAAACACCAAATTATTTGAAAATTTTCGAAATATTGTCCTGGCATTTCATCAACTAAGTTACCCAGTCCTATCTTGGTATCCTCACAGATTTTGTCCAACTCTTTGCTGTTTTATTTGATGTGAATGCTTTGTTTCTTCATTCATTTTTCACAGACTATGTGGTGTAATGAGGTTCGAGGGTTGTTACTGGATACAGAGTTAGCCAGGGATGTCATGGGTTCTGAGAACCTTCTGAAACAACACCAGGACCTGCTGGAAGATATCAGGGGCCATGATGACGTGTGAGTCAAGCACTCGTATAAAATAAATCCACAGTTTCTGTCATTAAAGGCATGTAGGATCAGATACTTTTCATGCATTTTGTTTGTTTCCAATAATAGCACCACTCAAAATCCAAAGAAGAATGTTCAAAACGTTACCTGTTGAAATCTCAGCTCGGTGGATATTACACTTTTTGAGAATACAGTGAAAAACTATGCACAACCTTTTGATCACAAGACACGATCTCGTCTTAAGCTTTCTTTATTTCCAAGATCGGTCATTGACTGGCTGTTGGAAATTAAAAAGCAGTCAATTGACTGATCTTTGGAAATCACCTTCATTTCTTGATTTCTTCTACATGACAGCAAGCCAGACGGAATAATTTCACAGGGTGTTTAGTACCAGTACGATCATTACTCCAAGTAAGCGTTTGGATAAATAATTCAGTTGGTTACTTTTGGAATCATTGCAAATGATCCTATGTGCCTTTAAGACGTACCTTGAGTAAACTTGTAAATTTACTCTTATTGTTGGTCAGATTCACTAAGCTGGAAGCACTCGGTAAGCAACTACTAAAAGCCCTGCCTGACTCGGTGACGATTGCTCAAAAGACAAGGAAGCTTTCCGAAGCACGGTGTGAGATCCAAGCAGGCTGGGACAAGCGAAACCAACGACTCAGAGACGCCTTGGATCTAGCTGTGAGTACATAATACGCTGTTCATTTTTCTATTTAGTTTCATTTGTTATTATAAAAAAAAGAAAAATTTTAGTATCAGAGCTTATAACTAAGTCATCACAAGTTATTCACTAGCCATCACTAGTCAGTTATAAGTCAATAGAGCATGCAAGTCTCGCCAAGAAAAGCTATTCGTATTAACTATTTGCATTCCTTTGTCATTTTTCACTCCCTGTTGCTTGTAGCCTGACTTTTGATTTGACTTGATTTGACTTGGTTTGACTTGGTTTGACTTGTGATTGACTCAACATCCTTGTCATGTGACTTGGTTTGACTTGTGATTGACTCAACATCCTTGTCATGTGACTTGGTTTGACTTGTGATTGACTCAACATCCTTGTCATGTGACTTGGTTTGACTTGTGATTGACTCAACATCCTTGTCATGTGATAAGCTTGGTATCACAAACTTTGCCTTGCTTGAACAAGAGTACAACACTTTTAAAACAATAAGTGGTCTCTTTATCATTGTTCTGTACATTTCTTTTTCTGTTGCCAACTGCAGCTGTTTAACAGGGAAGCAGACCAGATCGATGCGACAACCAGTGGCCATGAAGCATTCTTGGAGTTTGAAGATTTGGGAGTAAGTCAGTTGTTTTTGGCAATCGTATGGAGCAAGTTCAGGCAAAGACCATTAGTCGAATAGTTGTTGATTGATGATGTAATTACACCTGCGCACTATAGGTCTCTCTCAAATGACGTCATTTCCTGCCGACCATCCAGCTGCATGCATCCATCGGCTGCATCATATTCGGAACACATTTCGAGCAACAAGCGCGCGTGTTTGGAACATTATCAACACTGCGCAATGCGTGCTTGATTGCGTAAAATACGCAGTTACTGTTTTCCTACAGAGATGGCCGTCTTTGAGAGAGACCTATTAGCAATGTGCGAATGGTCAAAAGTCCTGGCTATCCTTTGTGCTGTATGATGCCCATGGCTAGTATTGATAACCAGCGATGCAACCGTGCCCAAGGCTTTGCTTCCAAATTATTGACAAGAGTAATCCAACCATCCGGCACTCGAGCGAAGTTAGTTGATAACACTGTAACACATTTCTCTATAATCCAGGCTACAGTGGAGATTGTGTACGGTCTGATCAAGAGACAGGATGACTTTGAGAACACACTGACCGTGCAGGACGAGAGATTACAAGGATTGAAGGAAATAGCTGGCAAACTGGTCAACAATGATCATTATGCCAAATCAATGTAAGCAAAAGCCAATTCTGTAGAAAGCATATACAGTGAATTGTTGATAAGTCAAACTAACCAAAGAATCCATTGCCTTCAGTAGTATAACAATGATATACAACCGTGCATAACTCAAAACTCTGCTTAATTAAATCTGTTTGAACCTGTTCCCTTGAGGTTTGACTTATCGAGATTTCACTATATGGTGATACGAGATCTGTTTTTTAAAAAAAATTTAGGGAGATTTTCATGCATCGAGTTAAATCACACTGTGAACTCTCTTTAAAAAAAAGTTTTATTCATTGTTATATCCACATGCAACAGGCGAGGGCTTTTCCCATATCACACTACAGTTCTTTCCTTGCTTTGTAATTGTTTTTATGTGTTTTTTTGTTTAATTCTGACATCTAGAAGAAAGGCATTAAAAGCTACATACATACCGTAATTTTTATTGTTTGAAACTTTTCTCCGAAAGAACGTCATCTTTAAGTGCATTGGGACTTTTAAAAAAATGCATAGCGTGACCTGTTGGAAGAAAAATGGAAGAAAAAGCTTTGAAATTTTTAAAAGATATTTGTTTGTGAACAGCATTTCAAATCGTTGTGAGGAGGTGGTTGCTCGCAGGCAGAAGGTGAAAGAAAACAGCGCCCTCCGGAGGGAGAAACTGATCCAGTCCAAGGAGTTCTTGGAGTTCTGCAGGGATGCAGATGAGGTGCAGTCCCTTTACACGTTTGATTTTACACAAAAAAAATTCATTTGGAAGCTATAATAATGAACAATCATTACTACTCATTGAAAAAGTTGCAATCTTAATCAATCTTAATCAAAATAGTAACCCCTGAGTGTATTAAATCCTCTTAAATTGCAGAATGTTTTGCCTTCTAGTGTCATTATATTAAACATTTATCCTTTTTTCATATGCCTAAATTATCCTGCTTAAATGTTAGAGTTCACTTACGTCCCTTGTATCCTAAAAGAAACCCCCAAAAATGCCAAGTCCTTAGCACCAAGTTACAAAAAGAAACATTTTTTCCCCCCACGTTTCCCTTCTTTATTAATCAAGTATTACTTCGTAAATAACCATTTCAGTTGTCGGAGTGGATTTACGAGAAGCATGAGATTGCTTGCGACGAGTCCTACCGTGAACTGACTAACCTGCCGGGTAAAGTCAAGAAACACGAGGCATTTGAAGCTGAGCTGACGGCCAATAAAGACAGTCTGGACAAGCTGAATGAGGTATGCTAGCCTCCTTTCAAAGAGTTCATTGTTCTTGACTCCCTCAAAAGTGGACAAAAGCTGTAGACACTTGAAAGATCTAGGGCTGTTGAGTTTTTAGGGCATACTGTAATGAGACAATTTTCATGGAGAGGCTTTATCAAAATAAAATCTTTTTCAAAGTTAAATTGACTGGAGCGGGATTTGAACCTGCAACATCCGGATTGCCGTTCCGGCGCTCAACCAACTGAGTTATCCAGCGTTATGTTGGCAATCAAGCCCCGCTCCAGTCACTTTCTGTTCAACTTTAAGTAGGCGAGCCATCAGATAACAGACCGTTCGGGTACCGGGTCCGGTATGCTAATTTCTTTCACCCCAATCGGTACGAAGCCAGAAGCCACCCGGTCACTGAAGCGTGACGCCCCAATCTGTCCAAACTGGTGACTCAGGGTTTCACAATAGGCAACATAAATTGAAGTCTGGCCATTGTTGGAGGATTATTCGGCCCACTGGGATTACCAGCGGCAACTTCTATGAAGCTCATCACAGTCATTGTTCCCTACTGGAGGATTAGCGCGTCGCAAATTGGTTCCTTTGTGATGAGCCAGAGCCATGGTGCAGAAGCCTGGTGGAGTTAATCCAGGCCGATTGGTTCCATGCAAGGTCCCAATCCCTTCAACATACTGGGCGGGCTCAACCCCGAACGGTCCGGGGAGGGATTCTAATTTGAGGGCTCGCCTTAGAAGAAATAAAATATTGAAATCCACCTTCAATGTTCAGACCTCACCAAAATGTGGCTTTGGGACCATATTTTCAATCACATCTTTGTCTTTGTCACGTTTTGGAAATAAATTCTACAAATCCCTCTTTAATATAGAAATTCAATGAACTCTGGCATTTTGTAATATTACGTCTCTCTGTCTCATATTCAGACTGGTCAGGAACTGATCCAGAAAAAGAACTTCAAAGCCTCCGACGTCCAGGCGACTCTCTCTGCCCTGAATGACCGCTGGGCCGACCTGAATGACCGCTCCTTGGACAAAGGGGTCAAGCTGCGGCAGGCCACGCAGCAGCAAGCTCTGAACCGAGCCCTGGAGGATGCAGCGACAAGCATCGCCGAGATGGAGATAGCGCTGGCCTCTCAAGACCTGGGCCAGGATCGGAGGAGTGTCAAAGGGTTGATTAAGAAGCATCAGGTGAGGGTACAAGGCAGAGTTGTGAGCATGTTATCACAAGTCATAACAACAAGCTGTTCATTTGTCAATCACAAGTCAGTCACAAGTCAATAACAAGTCAGTCACAAGTCAGTCACAAGTGAGTCATGAGTCAAACACAAGCCAATCACAAGTCAGACACAAGTCAGTCACAAGTCAATAACAAGTCAATCACAAGTCAGCCATAAGTCAATAACAAGTCAGTCACAAGTCAGTCACAAGTGAGTCATGAGTCAAACACAAGCCAATCACAAGTCAGACACAAGTCAGTCACAAGTCAATAACAAGTCAATGACAAGTCAGCCATAAGTCAATAACAAGTCAGTCACAAGTCAGTCACAAGTGAGTCATGAGTCAAACACAAGCCAATCACAAGTCAGACACAAGTCAGTCACAAGTCAATAACAAGTCAATCACAAGTCAGCCATAAGTCAATAACAAGTCAGTCACAAGTCAGTCACAAGTGAGTCATGAGTCAAACACAAGCCAATCACAAGTCAGACACAAGTCAGTCACAAGTCAATAACAAGTCAATGACAAGTCAGCCATAAGTCAATAACAAGTCAGTCACAAGTCAGTCACAAGTGAGTCATGAGTCAAACACAAGCCAATCACAAGTCAGACACAAGTCAGTCACAAGTCAATAACAAGTCAATCACAAGTCAGCCATAAGTCAATCACAAGTCAGTCACAAGTCAGTCACAAGTGAGTCATGAGTCAAACACAAGCCAATCACAAGTCAGACACAAGTCAGTCACAAGTCAATAACAAGTCAATCACAAGTCAGCCATAAGTCAATAACAAGTCAGTCACAAGTCAGTCACAGGTGAGTCATGAGTCAAACACAAGCCAACCACAAGTCAGACTTAAGTCAAGCACAAGTCAGCCATGAGTCAATCACAAGTCAGTCATGAGTCAATCACAAGTCAGTCATGAGTCAATCACAAGTCAGTCATGAGTCAATCACTAGTCAATCACAAATCATCACCAGTTAATCAAAGATTAATCACATAAAATCACAAGCCAAACACATTGTCAAACACAAGTCAATCACTAGTTAATTACAATTCAGTCATGTGCCAATCACTAGTAAATCACAGATTAATCACATACAATCACATGCCAAACACAAGTCAATCACAAGTCAATCACAAGTCAGTCACAAGTCAATCACAAGTCAAACACAAGTTAATCATAATGGCAAAACAAGTCAATCACGTGTCTATCACAAGTCATCCAGTCTCAAGTCAAGTAAGAGACAATATTCAAATGCGCAGTGACAAAGGTATTTCCGACATTGTTCATCCCCTGGTACTTGTAAAAGGACTTGTGAGAGGAGTTGTGATGTACAGGGTGTCTCCAAAAAAATGAAGCAGGCAACCAATAAATATTACAAATACAAGCACTCTCTTTTTGAAAAACTTATCTATCGAGTCTGAAGGTGTAAAGTAAATACACAGTGGTCTTTATCCCATCTCATTTGGACACCCCAGTCCAGAGATACAGCTAAATTATATGAAATGACTTGAATTCCAAGCTGGGCCACTTGGTATCTAATGAAAAGCATTTATGTACCAAGAAGGTGAAGACAGTGGCCTAAACAGATTTTGACAGTCTTTTATTCAAGCTTTGCCGAAACACTTTAGGCAAAAGGTCCAAATCACACACAAGAAAACATCATGTCAAGGGTAAAGAAACAGTCTATCATCTAATGGTAATTTTTTTACAAAAAACAGCCCAGATTAAGTTTCCTCAGAATTTTTGTTTGTTTGACTGCTACATGTTTTTAGGCACCCTGATTTCCTGAACTGACTTGTGATGGCCTTGTGATACTTATGTAATTGACTTGATAACAACAGTGATAAAAGTGAACAAAAGTGGCACATTTCAAAAATGTATTTTGTGTTATCTCTTCAATCACGTGCTTTGTTTTTATTGTCAACAGTATTAAGTTTGGAATCATGCCACCATTTTCTCTCTGGGTTCTTTGTGGTAAGGATACGTTCTTATTTTCTTATTTTTGCCACTCAGTTACTTGAGAGTGACATGGCAGTGCAAGCTGACAAGATAACACACATCGTAGAGCAAGCTCACATGCTAACGGAGGAGGACCACTTTGATGCAGAGAGAATTGCCATAGAAACAGCAACAGTGACTGACAGGTAAGGTCCTGACTTGGCATGCACAGGAAATGCTGTGCCGGTGTCATATACAATTTGGACTCCTATGAGATCTGGTCTCTTTCACCTTACATGGACTCTAACCCTCACACGTGACCTGTCTCTGTCCTAATTATCTTCACCTAGGCATGCGCAATACAACCAATGAGTCTGTATTTCATGGAGTCCAAATTTCATACCAAACTGTTCTGTTTTGTGGCAGTGTTAGCCACAAACTAAATTGCCAATTCAACAAAAGAAACTTGACATTATTATGACTTGAGGTAAAAATCTTCAAAGTGTCTGTAAAATCTCTGGCATCTTTTGCTTCCATTGTCTCACAACTGTCAGTTTTGTTTCACCATTTACTGGGTTTTCTTGTTTTATCTGGACAGGTTTGCTAAGCTTGGAGCACCGTCCGAGTGCCGTCGATCCATCCTGGCTGATTCCCACAAGCTGCAGGTCTTCCTCCACGACATTAACAATGAGATGCAGTGGATCAAGGAGCATCTCCCTACAGCTAGCTCTACTGACTACGGCAAGACGTTCACCGCCTGCCAGAGCCACCTACAGAAACACAAGGTGGGTTGACAAAATAGCCTGTCCCTTGACTTGATTTCTGACAAAGTCTGTATGTTACCCTATGGGCTCCGTGCGCCAACAAAAGAGGGCGCCCTTTTACCTAGCAGCGACGTCCCGTGGGCAGGACACATACGTTTCGCTGGTTGACGCGTGCGCACCGTTCCTTGTGTGTGACGCACGTACACCAGGGGATTTGTACTATGTACACACAGTGGCCGCGCTTCGCGGCAAAATATTGCAGTCAGGTAAGATGGCGTCGTAAGGTCACTCCCAACTGTACTTTCTTTGCCGCTGAGTGGGTACTTGTGAACGGAGCAGATAGACCATGTGACATTTGTTTACAAATTGGATGTTGTGATCACATGGTGCCCACTTTCAGCAAACTGTTCTCTTCCACACTGCAAGTATATCTCTTGAAATATGATTGGTGTAAAAGTGGTGCCATAAACTGTTTAATTTGGGCCAAATATCATGCAAAAAAGGCTTAAATGTTTGGGTTGCCTTGGGGTTGCATATTTGCATGACGTCACAGGGCACAAGGTGAATTAGTATACAAATATTGAGTGGCTCAGAGTGAAATGGGAGGGATATTATCGCAAGGTAAAATCTGGACTTTTCCATTTCACGAAGCCAAGTGAACTGGAAAAGTCCAGATTTTACCGAGCGATAATATTCCTCTCATTTCACAATTTACAGCCACTCAATATTTGTTTTATATAACTGACATATAGATCTTTGTCGTTTGATATATTTGAACTTTTATTTCACTACAAAATTGATGGGAAATGTATTTCTCTTTTCCAAACCACCCCTTCATGAAAATGTTTGAACCCCACTCTGTAGCGCTGGCTCTTTGGAACAATACGCGCTACGTGCAACGCTGAACGCACACATCAGCATGCCTTTGCACACAAATACCGCGTCTTGGAACAAGAATGATCCTAAATGTTCAATAGTATTTCCCATTCCCCATGGGCGGATAGTACTTTTTGAGACCCTGCGTGAATGGGAGTAATAAAGAATGTCACGTGATGTGTGAGTTCCACCAATCAAATGGCAAGGATATGTATGTCGGTTATATAATGTTGTCCATATGACTTCTAACCTTGCATGGAAATACGGCTTGCTGTCATTTTTAGAAGAAATCAAGAAATGTAGGTGATCCCAACAATCAGTCAATTGACTGATTTTTGGAATGATGAGTGCTAGTGACGAAATTGTGTTTTCGTGATGAAAAGGTTGTGCAATGATTTTAACTGTTTTCTCGAAAAAATGTAATATCCACTGACCTGAAATTTTAACAGGTTAGGTTTTGAACATTTTTCTTTGGATTTTGAATGGTGTTATTATTGGTAATGCACAAAATGCATACAAAGCAAATGATCCTATGCCTTTAATCTGCTCTAGAAACTGAGGGCGGAGCTGACGGGCCATCAGCCTGTGATTGACAAGGTCATCCAAGCAGGTCAAGCCCTGATAGACGGCAGCCACTTTGCAGCGTCGACTGTCCAGGAGAATTGTCAGGAGTTGTCGCTTGCCTGGGGACAGCTGTTTGATGCAGCTGATGAGAGGGAGAAGAGACTGCACATGGCATTTGAGGCCCAACAGGTGATTATCCTAATACTTTAGAGAGTTGGGGGGGGGAGGAACCTCGTCTTTGTCGCCAAGTTGGGCTTTAGTCCCCAGTTTGATGATTTAGATCCGCAGGCTGAGTATCAGGTCCATTTCTGCTACTGAAAGATGCGTATCCCTTGAAAATTAGATTTGTTTTTTTCAATTGCTCTATTCCTAGCAATATAAAAGTTATTCACTTTTGAATCAGACATCAAACGAAAAAAATCCACCAAGATTTAGTTATTGAATTATTTCTTCACAACATTCAAATTATTATTTGTCAGACAATAATTCGGCTCTGTTCATTATTTCATTTCATTATAATCACATGCCAGAAGGATTAAGTAGCAAAAGTTGGTTTATATACACGACCGTACTTCAGAAAAGTCATTGTTGGCTGGTAAGAGATCCCTCTGTTGTTCATGGATTGTCAGTTGAAGAGGCTTTCTGATCAACATTGAAGCATTATTGGATTGGCCACTTACTTGACCATTTGTAGATTTAATTGGGTACCCAGCATTGCCTCTGTTGACGTGAGGATTTGAGATTAGTTTACCAGTATTTTATGGTATGTCGTTATTCCTTTACAGTATTTTGCCGAAGCCAATGAAGTAGAGAGTTGGATTAGTGAGAAGATGAGCTTAGCAACGTGCGTGGACTATGGCAACAGTGAAGATGCAACTCAGAAGCTGCTTGCAAGGAATAAGGTATGTCCCTTTATCACTCTCTGCTGTGTCAGCTGTCAACATTTTGCCTTTAAGACGCTATCAATACAACTTGGTTAAAGGGGAAGTCTTGTAATATTGCCAGTCGGGATGGGATGGCTGATTCAACTACCTCCAAACAACAAGTAGAGTGCGTGTCAGGGAGCCCGCTATTCTTACTTTCCTGATATGTTGACCAAAGTAGGAGGTACATTTGCTCATAAATATGTATATCCCTCAAGTTTATTCAGAGCCAGAGGCAGAGCCAAACTACCTGGCGATTAACCATCACATGTTCAGTTGCTAGTTTTGCTATGCACCGAGCATATATACACAGTGATTCAACGATGGTCAAATACGCATGCCCAGTTGACTATTACAAGAGTTTACCTTGCAGTTCTCTGCTACGGATGCACTTTACAGTGCAATCTTGAAATATTGCACAGGGTGCAGGGTAGTGCGCTTGCATACGGGATGCGTAGAAGCAGATTGGACTCATTTATGCATGGACATGACATTTCCTTGAATAGGTTAAGGGTATCAGAATATGTATGATGAAATAATAAATACTACTAATAATAACAGGGGCCAATTTCATAGAGCTGCTTATGCACAAAATTTGCTTAAGCACAAAAACGTCTTGCTTAATAAAATCAGGTTACCGGCCAAAACTCCATGCGATTGTTATGCTAAGTAAACAACAGCTAAATACCAGTCACAAGCAATGTACATCACATGGAGTTTTGGCCGGTAACTTAATTTTACTTAGCAATGTTTTTTCGTGCTTAAGCAAATTTTCTGCTTAAGCAGCTCTATAAAATTGGGCCCAGGTTCTTATATTTAACTAAGATCAAAACACTTGAGATTACTATTACCACTGATCATTGAGCCAATGAAACATTCCAAATACAATTTTAGCTCCCTGAGGAGTATGCAGATCGATGCTGCCATTTCGGCGCAGGCAGCTGAAATCAATCATAATAACCATCTCTGCCCTCACAGGTACCCATTTACTCCTGGGTGGAGAGAAGCAATGAGTGACAAATTCTTGCCCAGGGGCACACGCACCATAACCCCAGGCGGGAATCGTACCCACAACCTGTAGAATTACCCGCAGACCACGAATTCAATGCCCCATTCCACGAGGCCACAGCACTCCACAAATCAAATATAACATGGTTTATTTTGGGTGGACAGTCAATATAAGTGCCCCTCCATATTGGAAGTTATAACAAACTAGTTCCTCTCCGAGTAGCCTCAACATTTTTGTCAACTTCCAATACCGAGGGGAGCTAATATGTACTGTCCACCCTGAAATGATGTTTTTTTTTGTAACAACAAACAACAAACCTTACTTTTTTTTATAGCTCCACTTAGTATGCAACTTCAACCTCATGGTACAGAGAGATCTTTTTGTGGACATTTATCATTCTAGTTACCATGTAATTTGGCAAACAAAGTAGAAGTTTCTGTTTCTTTTTTCAGGCTCTGAAATTAGACGTAGATAACTACAACAGTGTCCTGAAAGAGCTTGAGGATAAAGCTGAGGCAATGGTTGCAAGCAGCAACCCACAGGCGGAGGAGCTAATGGCAAGACAGGTCAGCATCAACGCTCCAAATATAATTGTTATATCATGTGCTTGGATACTGTAATTTCATTTGTCTACAGTATGTCCTAAAAAAGAGTCTGTTTGACTGTTTTTGAAATAACTACAAAACCATGAGGTCAATTTCGAAATGTTTTGGTTGTGCAGATACTCCTAAGCCTTGGCCTTTACCCCTATGAGTTTCATGTAATTTCAGTCACGCATCGCTGCACAATTGTTAATTGAGCACATCAACATTTTTGGACATTGTGACCAAGTTCCATGCCTTAATCAATTTCAGTGCTGTGTTATGTAAGCTGTGTAAAATCCTGCATGTTGTGAAAAAAATGCTGATGTGGTTTGGGATTGGAATTGTTTGCCCTTGAGCATTAAACTGAGGTCTTGCCATGATGACTGATAGCCAGGCAAACGATTCCAATCCCAACTGCAGCCCTTTTCATCATAACATGAAAGATTTTACACAGCTTACTTAACACAGTTCTGAAATTAAATAAGGCAAGGAACTTGGTCACAGTGTCCAAAAATGTTGTTGTGCTCAATCGACAATGCGTAGTGATGCGTGACTGAAATCAAATGAAACTCAAAGGGGTAGAGGCCAAGGCTTAGGACTATCTGAACAACCGAAAATTTTCAAAATTGACCTCATGGTTTTGTAGTTATTTTAAAAATAGTCAGACGGACACTATTTTGGAACATACTGTAGAATGCCAAGTGTCCAGTCTGTAAAAGTAAGCATTTGCTATACGCTACGTTTCAAATAAGCTATCTCAAACTGCGTTCCATAGAAATGACCTCAGATACACTGCGCTGTGTATAAATTGTACGTGTTCTACATGACCCCCAAGGACAGACACACACAAAGGGAGAACAACAGATCCTTTCAGTCCTCGGGAGTTGGGTATTTTGTTCAAAATGGTCCTCTCTAGTAGGTTTGTGTGCTTAGTCTATGGGAGTGTGTTATATTACAGGGACAAAGGGAAACACAAAGCATTGTCCTCGGGAGTATAGTAAAAGAAGAGTATGTGCGCACGTTGTGCACGCATGTAGGGCCCGCCCGCACGCTTGTGACAGAACTGCAACTGCTCAGTCTCATGCTGGCAAGTTGCTGTCTTCATGTTATGTATTCAACTTGCATGTGGTCACTCTTTGCTTTCAGGAAAAACTCCAGAAAAGGTTGACAAGCCTCCAGAATGCAGTGTCTGAGAGAACCAATGAGCTGGAGCGAGCCAAGCGCCTGCATGAGTACGTGCATGAGAGTGACGAGCTAGGGGAATGGATTGAGGTGCAGTACCAGGCAGCAAGCTCGCAAGAATTTGGAGAAGATTTTGAACATCTGGAAGTAAGAACCATAGTCAAGCTTTTTTTAGAAATATGGGATCATTGAGAAATATAAGATCATTTGCATTTATCCCAAAGTTAGCCAGGTTGCGAATTATTATCAAAAAGCTCATTTGGATTAAAGATCGTACTGGTACTAAACACACTGTGAAATTATTCCGTCTGGTTTGCTGTCATTCAGAAGAAATCAAGAAATGTAGGTGATTTCCAACGATCAGTCAGTTGACTAATCATTGGAGATAAAGAGTAATATTAACGAAATCATGTTTCATGATCAAAAAGTTGTGCATGGTTTTTCAGTGTTTTCTCGATGAGTGTAATATCCACTGAGCTGAAACTTCAACAGCTCAGGTTTGGAACATTGTTCTAGGTTTGGAACATTGTTCTTTGGATTTTGAGTGAACGAACGAACAAAATGCATGAAAAGCAAATGATCGTATATGCCTTTAATGGTGGATGGAGTGCTCAATTATTGTCACAATGCTGAAAAAAAAATCACAATTTTTTGAAAAACACTTTTTTTGAAGACAAATGACTTTTGTTTCCACATAAGAAAATTAATCTTATGAGGTATTTTGTAAGGTTTCTAATTTCAGAATAGCTCCTATTGTTTAACATTACGGTGAACGATATAGCAGGCTTTTTTGGCGTGTTATTCTAATAAAATGTTAAAAGTAACCCTCTGTTAAATTAAACGTGTTCCAAGTCATATATGTGTTACAAATCACGTGATATCAAACAAACTACAATCTCTTTGATTTCTGACTTTCCACCGGCCAATATTAAAGTACAGCCTGAGGTCTTATATGCTACAAAGCTACGTGGAAAAAAAAATGTTTTAGTTTTTGAATTTTTTTTGGACAGAGTGCAAATGAACTCTTGTGAACTGAAATGAACTATTTTCAATGTTGCATTTGTTAGACCTATACTGATAACTTTATGCCTATTTGGGATGAATGAGTTGTTCCACAAAATGTTACACATCTTATTTGAGCAGGCAGAACATGACAAAAGCTAATGCATAAATCCAAGAGTAGTATATTGAAGTTTTGAATTTTTTTGGCCTAGTTTCATGACCATTTCAATGTTTTTTTCCCCCAGCGGTTGAAAAATAAACACGAGGAATTTCAACGCAGAGTTGATACAGGGAACGACAAATTCAAAGCGTGTGAGGCTCAGGCCCAGAGGCTGATCAGCGAGAAGCATCCACTGGCTGACACTATACAAGAGAAACAAGACAGTCTCAAGTAAGAATTGTAGTACTTTCAGGGCTCCCAATACCAAAATGACAGCTAAGTATTATGATTTACATGCATGGACTGGTCTATCGATCAGTTTGACATGCAGAGTATGACTCATGATAGAGGGTCAGGGGTTCAACTCCTGCCGCTAGCCATATGTTGTGTTCTTGGGCAAGCCACTTAAGCCCATTTACTTCTCTCCACCCAAGTGGGTACACGTACATAAATCTCACCTTACCAAAGTGGTAGGGTATTCTAGCTAGCCTGCCAATCACATATCGCGTCACAACAACAAGTCCAGTCTCAAGTCAAGTGTTTGCGTGTACAGGATGAAGGCCACAGCATGATGTCACCAAATGTCTCTACTTCTAGCTACATGTAGATGGTACCAATTTACATTCATTGCCCCAGTACTGTTACAGTCCATTGCTTCATCTCTTCGCTGGCATCCCCTATTCCTTTTTCCCTCATGTGGTGTCCAGTATGTTAATTTGGTACTCCGCCTATCGTCTATTCTATGGCAGATTTGTCCAGCCCAGTTCCATTTTCTACCTTTAACTGCTGCTAAGATATCTTTGTACTCCGATCTGCTCCCTTATCCACTTGTTTGTTCTTCCCGTCTTTGTATGTCATGTTTAGCATGTTACGCTCCATATTGTGCTGGGCTGCTGCGAGTTTTCCTTTCCATTTCGTGATGTGAGTGTCCAGGTTTCTGCTCCATAAGAGATAGCAGGGATGATCACATTTTATATCAAATATGCACAACATGTAGCCTCTTCTCCTTAATGTCTGGCACCATTAACAATGCATTCCAATGTCCCTCCCAGTGGTCTCCCCCAACTCTCTCTTTGTAACCGTTGAGGGGGTACTTGTACATGGAGTCCGTAGAAGAATTGTTTCAACTTCTCCACCCGAATTTGAATAAGATTTTCTGAGGTACGTTACTTTGAATATAGCTGCTGATTTCCTTGTTGTTTTCAGGCAAGCCTTGGAGATGCTTCATGGTCAGATCCAGGAGAGAAATCAGAAGCTGGAGGCAGCGGGACAGATCCACAAGTTCAACCGAGACTTTGAGGATTCCATGTCCAGGATTCAGGTTGGTATGACAGATATGCAAATTGTAGGATAAAGTCTGTGTGTGCGAACTGATGAGAGCGTTGTGTAATCTAGCATTGACTTAAAAGCGTGTAGGATCGTTTTTATCTCAACAATAACCTGCGAGATTATTATCAAAAAGCTTAAGATTAAAGATCGTACTGTTACTAAACACCCCGTAAAATTATTCCGTCTGGCTTCATGTCGTTAGAAGAAATCAAGAAATGTAGGTGATTTTCAACGATCAGTCATTTGACTGATTTTTGAAAATACAGTGTGCTGTGGAAGAAATAAACGTTTCATGATTGAAAGGTTGTGCATGATTTTTCTATGTTTTCTTGAAAAGTGTAATATTCACTGAGATGAGACTTCAACAGGTTAGGTTTTGGACATTCTTCTTTAAATTGTGAGAGGTTGATACTGGAAACGAATAAAATGCATGAAAAGCAAATGATCCTATATGCCTTGAATATTCACGTTTTGTAAAGAGCAATCAATTTTTCCTGTTCTTGGTGCTTGTCAAATGAGAGTTTGCATTGCTTTGCGAGATCTTCTCCTCAATTGGTTAAGTTGGTACATGTGAGGGTGGAGATGGTCATTTAAAAAAAAATCAATAACCAATTTGCATGGCCGCTTCAAGATGTATACACCCCGTGGAGCTGAGATAATGTAAGGAATTCAAGGAATAATTTAAGCAATGTTAAATTTATGGGCCGGATGAGTGGGGTGTTTTTTGGTAAAACTCATTGATCTGTGTTAAAAGTGCTTTATATACTACTTATTAGGGTTTGTAGCAAGGTTTTGGCACTTTGCAAGGTTTAAATGCGTTCTGGCTCCGTCCACAGGAGAAATACCATTCCATGCCCGAAGATCTTGGGAAGGACATCAACTCGGTCCAGTCCCTGATCCGCAAGCACGAGACGTTTGAGAACGACCTGCTGGCCATGGAGGGTCACCTGCAAAGCCTGGTCAATGACGCAGCAAAACTGCAGGAGGAATACCCTGGAGGTAATGACCCAATTACGGAGTTCATCCCAAGTGAGGTTGAAGGATGAAAATCGGCCATTGTTTAAGGGTGTCACATGTGAATGCATGTGATTGACTATGGATTTGTTTCTTGACATCTGTTGATACATCAAATCCTTTGAATCCCCTTTTCATCCTTGAATAAAGAACTGTGTCCATCGGTAACACAGTGCCGTCGTTGTCCAAATGGGTCATTGGATGAATTTGGGGTCCACTTTTATCCTTTCTCCTGTTACATCTGACATATATAATTTTCTAATTCTTAATGCACTCCTTAATGATGTCTTCCTCCAAGAGTGATAATTGATGGCAAATTTCCTACCCAACTAATAAAAAATATGTTTGAAGTCATTTTTACTGATACTTGAATGGCAAATTACAAAGTTCAGAGGTAATGGGGACAGGAAAATGTCACACTTTGGACCCTAAATTTATAGAATGACTTGATTGGGATACAGGGAGAAAGATTGTAACTCTTGAGTCAACAACCAAGTTGAGAATTCTTGAAAACCGATGAATGCATGGTTCCGAGTGAAGGAAGAGTTGAAAATAACCCACGAATTTCAGAGAAATAAATTAAATTACTAATACGTACTGCGGCAAATGGTACTGACACTGCAGAGAGGGATAATATTATAATTATTAATTAATTCCTGAACCCAAAAATGAACTTTTATATTCATCTTTACAGGAAATGCAGAACAGATTGTTGAACAGCAGCAAGTCATTGTAGCCAATTGGAACACACTGCAGGAGCATGCCACACAGCGGCGGGAGTTACTCCAGGCAGCTAACGACTGGCAACGTCTACTGGCAACTGTAAGACTCGGGGTTAATGGCCAATTGTTTAGCAAATTATGTCTAAAACAAAAAAGTCAAACTTATTTCAATGTTAACTTGGATTACTGTAAATGTACATGCAGATTGCACATAATGTACAGTTCCACACCAGTTTGAAACGGGCACCTTCAACTTCCACGCATCAAATTACTATAAATCCTGTTTAGTATTTGTTTGCTTCTTTGCTTGTGTGGGACCTGAGACTGTGTCCATAAACATGTAGCATTGCTACTTGCTGTTCCCATTCATGCACAGTCAGCATTACAGACCTAACTTGTGCAAGTTTATCATGTATTATTGTCTATCAATTATCATTATTTAAAATCATTTTTCGAAACATATCTGAAATGTGTTCAGGAAGGGAAAAATCAATGGTCTTTGATAGAGGCCACAAAAAAACACCTATTATTATTATTTTTATTATTAATTATTTCTGGTAATGAAACCAAGGATTCCTCAAAAGTGCCCTTAGCACTGTAGATCGCAAGCCTGAAGAAACCCAATGAGAAGAAATTACAATTTTAGAGGTGGGAGGAAAACACCAGAAAAGTATTCTTGGGAAAACCCACGGAATCAGGTAGGGACTGAAAACCCAACCCACATATTGGCCCAGGCGGGATTTGAACCCAGGTCTCAGCGGTGGAAGGCAAGAAAAGAACGGCTGCGCCAACCTGACTTTGTGTGTTGTGAATCTCTGTTGACAGTGCCGTGACCTGATCAACTGGACCAACGAGATGATGACGGAGATCCAGACGGAGGAACCGATCCGTGACGTGGCTGGGGCGTCAGCAGCTCTCAGCCAACACACGCAGTGCCATGCTGAGATAGACGCTAGGGAGGAGAACTTCTCATCGTTAGTGGAGGCAGGACAGATGCTGATCAAGCAGCAACACTACGCTAGTGAAGAGGTGGGTCCTGTCAATATACAATGCATAAACTGTGTTCATTTAAAAAAAACTGCTTTCTGACTGAATTTATCTTTGAAACTGCATCAGTCAATATTCGTACTGCAATATAGAATGCATTAACAGTGTTCATTTAGTAAATTACTTTTGATTTAATTCATCTTTTTTAAGATGTGTTCCCCGTGATATTTTCAAGTTTCACCTGGAAAATTAGATTCTTTTTCCTAGCAATTTATAACAGTTATTCACTTTGGAATGAGACATTGAATGAAAAATACAACTACGTTTCATTATTGAATTATTTCTTCGCAAGAATTGAATTATTGGCTTCCAGACAATAATTTGGCTCTCGCAGGGCGGGTTCATTTGTGTGCAAAACCAAAGCCCTTTTTCAGAGGGTTGCAGACGTCCTAAAGCCGGAATAGAGGTTTTTTTTCCCGTAAAAACAAAACATACAAATTTAAAATTCATTTGGAGAAAAAATACATTTTTGAAACTGTATCAGTTAGATTTGTGAAATGTGAAATTTGAACTTTAACTTTGTGTCAGTCAGCAATGCATATTGAATTTGGGTGAAAACAAAAGCCATTATTTCATATATTGGCTTCGTCCATGGATTTGTCTTTTGAGCTCAAGCTTCCAGGTTTGACAGCTTAGAGATGGTGGCTCAATATTTGTCCCTTTCTGCCTACAGAAACAACAGAAATTCACAAAACTGTTGAATCCCTGTAACTTGATGTCTTAGAAGGTCAAAGAAAGCCGTCTGTGATTATAGACTTGTCAGTGTGTGACACCAAGATGGTTACAGAAAAGTGAATATCAAATTTCTTAACTTAAACGCTCTGTTGCACATACTTTGAAATGAAAAAATCAACCCTAAAGTGAGTGTCATGACACCTGAATCATTTTCACACATCATTTATGTTTTCAACTAGTAAACGTAAACAGTAATGTTGTAAGAAGTGACTTAAAGTCATTCAAGATAATGATTACCCATCCGTGTCATTTATTTGTTAGATTCAAGAGAAGCTTGATTCAGCCATGCAGGCAAGGGAGCAGCTGCACACCAGCTGGCAAGCCAAGAAGGAACGTCTGGAACAGATAGCTGAGCAACAGGTGTTCCTGAGAGATGCCAAACAGTTGGAAACACTCAGCAGCCAGCAAGAGGTGAAAATTCAATTTTAAAGTTCCTTTAGATGTGCCCCATTTTCCAAACCATTTGAGCAGAAGTGAATGATAGGTCCTCTGGCAAGGAATACATCTTGTGTATATTCTGGATACATTTTTTTGCTCATCCTCTTGACTTTGTGTATGGTCAGTCCCACTGGAGCATTGAACTCATGGTCTGCGGGTAATTCTGCAGGTTGTGGGTTCGAGTCCAGCCTAGGGTTGTGGTGCGTGTGCCCTTCGGCAAGGCACTTTGTCACTCATTGCTTCTCTCCACCCAGGAGTAAATGGGTACCTGTGAGGGCAGAGATGGTTATTGTGATTGGTTTTAGCAGCTTTGCGCTGAAATGGCAGCATCCAGCTGTATACTCCCAGGAAGCTGAGATTGTCTCAGGAATGTTCACTGGCCCAATGATCAGGGGTAATAATAATGTAAAGCACTTTGATCTTAGTTAAAAGTGCAGTATATATAAGTATCCATCATTATTATTACTTACCTGGGGCTTGCATGTGTTAGTGTGGACTCACACTTGTGTCAATTTGGGCCACTTGTTTCAACTCTCGACACATTTGCCTTGGAGGTGAATGGCACCCATTGTTTACTTTTTCTCTGTAACTATGAGTTCCTCTTGGGTATACAAAACATCATGGACCAACAGACCTCCAGAACGCTTGACTGTGGTACTCCTTGAAATGTTACAGTCATGGATGTACATGTATGTACTTTGCAATAGCTCTCTTCTTTTTTTAGGACTCGTTAATATGTCATGTGAAACAGAAACATATTTGACACCATAAAACATTTGTCCATAAATTTGCTGGAGTCGTAATGTTGTAAATCTGCGCTGAGTCAATATTTGTTCCAACAACATGACATCACAAGTTTGGTTTCATCCTGAGTATTTAAAGCAGCTTTTAGGTGTCAACGATCTCACCATTTTCATATCAAGGCACATTGATGTAAGGTTTGTAATTCATTGTAAGACACTTACATTTGTACTCTAACAATCTGCCTCTTGATAGACATATCTGGCTGGCCCAGGACTTGCCACAACGGTAGAGGAAGTCGATGGGCTCATCAAGAAACATGAAGACTTGGAGAAATTGATAGCCACGCAGGAAGAAAAGGTAGCTATGATGTAGGAACCAAATTATAAAAAGACAATTTGTAGTTTTACCCTTTGCCAAAGTCAAGCATGCAATTTGAGTTTTTGTTTTTGTTTTGTTTATAAGTAGTGTAAACTATTTAAACAACTTTGAAACGTTTTTTTCTAACCTTACACAAATGTGACTGAAGTTGACAGTATTTCATATCAGGTTAGACTTGCAATCAAATACAGTTTTCACTTTTTAATGGATTGTAAAAAATTAATGTAGTCAAGTATTTAGTTTACAAAATGGGAAGAGCAGTGCAAATTAAAAACAAAATCATGATTTACATAGAATTGCTAAACCACATTTGGGAAAATCAAGTTAATTCGTAATTAACTCTTTCAGTGCCAAACTCGTACATGTACGAGGTATATTTGTTAGTGTAAAAGCGCCAACCTCGTACCTGTACGAGGTAATGTTCGTGATTAAAATCGTCAAACTTCGTACATGTACGAGGTAGAGTAAACATGTTATCAAAAGGGGGCGCTCTTGCTCTTTCTAATGGTACCATTTTCATGCATGTACGACCCGTACGCTGATTCGGACAGCGAAAGGGATTACTTTTCTGATTCAGAATCATCTATGGATATTTCAGAACAGGATGGCGAGTCAGAAGACGAAAATGGGGATACCGATACAAATGATAATGATGGTGCTTACGTTAGTGTCAATAGTGACAATCATGACGATATTGATGCTAATGAACAGAGTTTGTATGAGGAGGGGTATCAGACGCGACATGCATATATTCTACAAAAAGTGCGGAATTCCCCTGTGTTCAGGAGAGTGTTTCAGGGTATATCACTAGGTGCGTGACTACTATTGGCTTTTGAAGGTAACAAGAATATACCAGAGAGCAAGATACAACAAGTTTGGTGATAACAACTTATTTACTTTTTTTTTTACAGAATTTTGAATAATTAGCAAAAAAGCTCGAAGTTGGGCACTTTAGGGTTAAACTTTTGAAATGTCGCGGGCACTGAAAGAGTTTAATACTCATCAATCCAGATATCCTTTATGTAAAGTTTGCTATGTTATATGCTTCAATGTATTTTTTTATTTCGTAAACAGGGCACAGCTTTAGAGGAGTTTGCACACAAGTTGATCGCCCAAGAACACTTTGATGCACCAGCTATCAGGAACAAATTCAATGAAGTGCTGCAGAGGTATGTAGTAATCTGTATTGAATTTTTTAAAAATTTATTTGTAGGTTGCATTTATGGGAATTCCATCGTTACGGACATTACATTCAGAAACTTTTCTAGTGTCACATGCAATTTAGACTCTTAAAAATCCAGTGCCTCTTACCGTTTTATAGGTTGAACGTTCACAATCCTCACGTAGGCGTGCGCAATACTACCAATGAGTCAGTATTTTATCGTTCTAAATTCAAAATGCAACGCCCCAGGTGCATTCTGCGCGACATCGCGCAGTACACGCGCCAATCTCCGTAAAAGGAATTGTTTACATCTTATTCGCGAGCTAGACACTCCATTATTTAGCTAGATGGGTGTTTCAAAAACATTAGTGAACTTGTTGACCAAATTCGATTTTTTTTTTTGTCCAAAAAGCTTGATTTTTTTGATCGAAAAGGTATTTATGAATGGGAATAAATATGTGCTTGGTCGGTATAAATCACTCTGTTTAAGATCGGTTGGAGTCTGGGTGCTGATAAATTATCAGCACCCAGACTCCAAGCGGTCTTAAACAGGGTGATTAAAACTTCCCAAACACACATTTATTCCCTTAGTAGGCATTGATTAAAGACTGTGAAGTGTAAAAGTTATAGAGTAGATGAGATCAGTTTTGCATTTGAGGAGATGTGTATGTGTAAATTAGCAAAGTTTTTATTTTTCTCTGAGTATTACTTTGAAATTTACAAATTGTTTTATTTTCTGTGAGTAGACGTGCCAAGGTGAAAGAAGTCAGTGATCAGAAGAAGCAGGCCCTTACCACTGCTAAGATGTACGCACAGTTCAAACGAGACTTAGCAGAGGTGAGTCAGACATAAAATTCCTCATTAACCTTAAAGATGCATTCCCTGTGCCGTTTTTTAGTTTCACCTCGAAAAGTAGATTTGTTATTTCATTTGTTATTTTCTTAGCAATATAAAATATATTCATTTTTGAATGAGATGTTGAAACAAAAAACCCACCAATCTTTAGTAATTGAATTATTTCTTCACAAAATTTGATTTCTGCCAGACAATAATTTGGTTCTCGCGGGTTGGGCTGGTTCCCGCCCCACAATCAGCATTGATAATGTGCAGACTAGGAACCAGTCTGCTCGCAAAGCAGATCTGTTTGCAGCCAAAACAAAAACAATGTTATCAGAGGGTTTCACTTTCAGACGTCCAAAAAGAAAGGAAAAAGAGAGGGTTTTTGTTTGGAATAAAATTAGAAAATTTATCTATAGAAACAAAAATTGAATTTGTTGAAAAGCACAGTGAACGTAACTTTAAAGCAAGTATTCTTTCAATATATTTATATTTTGGCTGATATTATTTTGTACCATTTACCTTCCATATGCTGGCTTGCGCATTATTGTTGACCCTGAAGTTTCAATCAGTAAACCTATTTATTTTGTACCATTTGCCTTCCATAGGCTGACTCTTGGATTGATGAGAAGCACAAGCTTCTTACGGAGGACTGCAAATCCCTGCAGGACATGAGCAACCTGCAGGACAAGATGAAGAAACTGCAGAAACATCAGGCATTTGAGGCTGAGATTGTCGCCAATGAGAACCTCATCGCTGAGGTCAAAAAGGTAAGAAGGACGGACTCTAAGTCCAACTTATCAGGGTTTCCCGCCACTCTGAAAATTATCAGTGTCTTAGTTGCGCTTCTGCAACTGCCTCTTGACTTCCCAGCAACCTTGTTAAAGTGATAATATTTCTCATGGAATTTGGAAAATGTTCAGGGAAAACTCAGGGAATTTTTGTTTTGTAAAGTGCTGGGGAACCTTGCTGTATTTATCCAGTGATGGTTCCCAGTCATCCTTCCTTCTCTACCAGAGTTGTGATCCAGTCATACACATGTTTATCATCAAGTCATTCATAATTCCAATCACAAGTAAATTAAGTAACGTAATGAGTACTTGGACCTCCGGTTACGAGTACAAGTATTTTAGGGAGTAATCAAAATGAAAACAATTAAAATTTCAAGTAATGAGAAATCAAGCAGACAGCGGTCGCACATTGTACATAAAGACGAAACATGTATTCTTTGCAAAGACCAACACAAACGAGATCAATCCTCTCCACAGCCCAGCACTATCCGGCAAGTATCGTTGAAACAGAGTGCTTGCATCTCCAAGTCGGGAGACTGTTTTAATTAAAAACTCAATCAATTATTCAAACTATATTGACCATCCACATGTTGGCTTGGGTGGATTTCAAACCTAAGCCACAAAAGTGGAAGATAAGGAAAGGACGACTGTTCCAATCTGATGGCCCCTGAATTGTGTGCTATTGATCTACAAACTATCTATTGCTGTTTCTTAATTAGGCTGGTGACTCCCTCATCTCAGAGCGGCACCCAGACTCCAGCAACATCCAGCATGACGTGGAGGAGTTGCTGGAGCACTGGGAGGCATTACGCAAGGCATCAGCGAGACGCAGCCAGCAGCTTGACGAGGTCAAGGATCTGCTGGAGTTCAATCGGCAGGCTGAGAAGGTGGAAACCTGGATTAAGGAAAAGGTAGGAATCAGAGATGGGGGTCTTTAGCATTCTTACTCAAAGCTAGACTGGAAATGAGGACAGGCAGGCACCCTCAAAGTTTTTCAAATTGTTTTGGCTGCTGTGCACCTTGTCTGGTCATGAGGTGAAACACACTGGCCGTTTTCAGACTCCATATATGAGTGAGAGATATTGCAACCATGTTCAAGTTCACATCTTCCTCGAACATGATAAGGTTAAGGTCATTTTTAATGTCAAACTAAGTGTGACTATTTCCCAGGTTTGCAACATTGTTAATGTTGCTAGCATCGTGACTTTGGGCGTGATCACTGACATATGCCATCAGACAAGACTTTTATGCTTCAGAAACCTCAACTCTAAGGAAAAGCAACTTCTGAACATTTTATCAGATGAAACATCATGACATGTTATTGCATGCCAAGTTTAATAGCCCTTAAGTCTGCTAGTAATTCAATTATTGCATATACCTCGACAGGAGTTGATGGTCCTTGCCAGTGACTGTGGGAGAGACTATGAGCATTGCTTTGAGCTGCAGAAGAAACTGGATGACCTGGGAGCTGTAAGTTTGCAACCTGATCTTTTCCTTGCATTGCGCTTGCTGTATAGTTTTAGGTCATTCTACGTAAAAATGATTGTCCACATTGGATTATTTTTTGCAGGATATGTCTGTGGACGAGTCAGTTGTCAGGCAGATCAACGTGGTGGGAGAGAAATTAATTCAACAGGCGCAAGCTGCAGCGGACAGCAGCATCATCAAGGAGAGACGAGATAGCATCACCTTGACGTAAGTCTTCTCTCAGAGAAACTCTTCACTTAGCCAGATGTATAGAATTCTTTTTTCCACATCACAGATGTGGCTTTCGCCAGCTACAGTTTGAGGAAAATTATGGACAGTCGCCGTTACAAAACAAATGAAACATTGAGTTATCAACAGCTCAGTGCTCACTAGACTCGAGTCCTACAACACTGGCACATACATGTAGTCTGTTAACCATGCAATGTCCAGAAATGCAGTCAATGAAACGTGAATATTTTGTCCCTATTTAGTTGGCAGCAAATGCAGGATGGTCTAGCTAACTACCGCAGCAAGCTAGCCGGGGCTTTGGAGGTGCACGCCTTCAACAGGGATGTAGACGAGATCAAAGAGAGAATCATTGAAAAGGTAAGACAGTCAGTTCAGCATCTTTACTTTGTTAACAACCAATTGATGAGGGATGGCTGCAATATCATTTATGACTGGATCCCATGAGAACAAGTTAAATTTGTTCACATATTAGTATTTCAATTGCAGTAGGAAGCACTGAATTTGCTCTTCATTTTAGCACTCAATTTGACATCTTGTATTCCCAACATGTATTGATTTTATTAACTCAAAAACTGTAACTCTGGCAAATTGTGACTAATTTTTGTTGGAGTGTGCGAGATTTTGTGTTGAATTTGGTGTGTATTATGGTGTGGATCACTCTGTCGGGTCCAGAGTTTGGGAACTCTGATGACCTAGCTTAATATGGACCTTCCATTTGTTACATCCGATTCATAATTGTTATCAAACTGGTTTATGATCAAGTATGGATGGCTGATGTTGCAAGTGCAAAGAAAATGCACAGCATTCCCAAAGAAATTTGTGAGTATCCCCAAAACACTCTGTTCATTGTGTGACATAGACATTGTTGCAGTTCAAGCCAATAACCCCTTAGTCCCTGACAAAAACCACCCTGCCAGTTACTCCCTGTACCGCCCCAAACAGCCCAAACAGTTTCATGGATTGATCAAGGATTCAATACAATGAAACGGAATGTAGTTGGGGCCCGTCTCAATTTATAACCTGAGACAAGTTAGCATCATTCACTTTGTCCAGAAGAAGCCCTGCATTTGTCCCGGACATGTCCTGGGGAAATTTTCATTAGCAACTGCTTGACTCACCAGTAATGATAACTTCATTGTGGGAAGATTGCAGGGAAGTTGTTCAGAATCCTGCAACTTATATCCGATACAATCCCTGCAACTTGTATGGAAATGGTCTTGGATATGAATTGAGATGGGCCCTTAGCACAGCATCATCATCATCATCATCATTGGGCGGCTGCAGCCGAGATGGATGAAACCAAACTCTTCCAGACTCTCTTGTCCACCATGGCCGTGGTGATGTCATCAACGTGCTGGCTCACATCATTGCATACAGTGTCGACGTAGTTGAGGGGTCTCCTCCCTCTGTTGGGGCAAGGCAATCTCCAGCAGATAAGGTCAGAGACAACTTGCTCTTTGGCTCTGTAGCAGTGGCCGGCAAGGCGGGCTCTGCGTTGTGCACAGCTTGTAATGTAATAATTGGATTATTATCTGTTCTATTCAGGCTAATGCCATGAGTAGTGAGGAACTAGGGAAGGATCTACTTGGCGTGGAGTGCTTACAGAGACGACATCAAGATATGATCCAAGACTTGACAGCAATCGAGAACAAACTCAAGGTTAGTTTCGAAGTCCTCAATGGCCAAGCAAAGCTGCAATTTTGCTGATTTTCTCCAAAAAAAAAATTGTCACTCAAAGAGGTATCTAATCTCAGTGACATGAAATGACCAAGAATATTTCTATTGCTTCCTGGATTGGATACCAGTCCATCGTAGGTTACTTCCCAGCTAAAGCGTCTGTAGTAAAGTGGCTTGTTCAAACATATGGCCAGCAGCTGGATAGGAGCCTCTGACACCCTGATCAGGAATCACATGCCTTCAGTAGTTAATCTAAATCTTGGGTTAAGAGGGGCCATTGCAGTAAAGTGGCTAGCCCAAGGACACAACATATTGCCAGCAGTTGGATTGGAGAACCTGATCCTATTATCATGGGTCATATGCCCTAAGTACTACTTCTCAGTCCTCCATTTATATTCCTGGATTTAGAGAGACAAATTGGGATAAAGTGGCTTGCCCAAAGACACAACATGAATCACCAGCAGCTGGATTGAAGCCCCTGACACTGATAATGAGTCACATGTTTTACCATAACTCTAAAGTTATTTTTATACTCGTCGGTTTTAGAGTGACTAGTTAGGGTAAAGTGACTTGCCCAAGGACACAACATATCGCTAACAACTGGATTTAAACCACTAACTTTCTGATCATGAGTCAGAAATCCCAGCCACTTCGCCACACTCCCCGTATAACTATGCATATTTTGCATTTGAAAATTGTGAAGGATGTTGATGCTGAAGGCCAGAAGCTGTTAGCCAGTCACCCGGACGACATCGAGGAGATCCAAACCAAGCAATGCGAGGCCACTGAGAAATGGGAAGCTCTCCGGGACCTGACCAAAGTCCGACAAGCTCGGCTGGACGACGCCTACAACCTGCAGAAGTTCAACAAAGACTTCAGAGAGATGGTAAACTACGTTCTTTTGTTTCACCACAAAACGTGAAATTAAGACAAACTGAATAGTTTGTGGATTAAAAGCGCTCTTATCAAGGTTGCAATTAGAAAAGAAAAATGAAACTAACGCAGTCTGTTTTTATCTGTTACATGCATGATTTTCACATTGCTTCAACAACTTCGTATGCACTTTCAGCGTGTACAAAATGAACTGAGCACATCCATTTTAGTTTGGACAGCTGTGGTGAGTGGTCAGAAAATTGTCAATGTCCAATCTGGATGTCACGCTCTTCTCATGCTTACTTTTTGTTTCTCATTAGGATAATTGGGCCAATGATATTGTGACTCGGATGACGTCGGGGGAGTTGGCCAAGAGTGTCTCGGAAGCAGAGAACATGTGTGAGCTTCACAAGGAGAGAAAGGTATTGTAGCTGAAAATACACAGAGTTCCTTTGATAGCACCACCTATTCAAGTTGGGGGATAAGTGGTTGTTTTGACTGGAACTGTCTGAGAACCTTTTCAGTTCCAGTTCAGTCAGACAGATTGAGGAACCTTTATCCATAACAAGGAGACCATAAGCAGCTGCTCAGCAAAGAGTATGTTACTTTCAGAGGCAAAACTCTCCGCTGTGATATTGTGCTCTAAAATCAAGTTCGGTTTTCTTAAATTTTAATTACCCGGTCAAAGAATTTGATATTCCACAAGTTCCTCATTCAAACATAGCCAAATAACATTGTGAGTGCCCCTTTAAAGTAGCTTCAACTATTGACTCTGAAAATCAAAGCCAAACACCAGCCCTCTGACAAGAACCACATTGTTTGTAGTAAAATCCGTAGAGCGAGTCTAGCTGGCTTCTCCACAGGGCATGGATAATCAATCATCCTGTCAACAAGACTAGTCAGCAAGCTCAAGTGACGGCTGTTTGCCAGTCGTCTTGATGTCTATACAACTTAATTTTGATTGAAAGAAGATAGGTGCAGTTTACTTGGAACCTATTCTAACACGAACTGTAGTTTAGAGTATGACAGTGTGATAGTGGGTATAAAAAATGATAGCGAGGCACAGGGTTTTTAACCTAAATGGACAGTGGGAAGGGGGTGTTGCTAGCCCTTTAATGAGGTTTGAATTGATTTTATGTGGCCATTTTGACATCAATTTTTTTTTTAAATTGCATATGCCATCTTGAGAATTGCAAGTTTTGAAATGTAGGGTAGAGTAAAATTTGAAGTTGCTCATTGACAGTGCTTTACAAAATGTTCCTCTATGGACTAATCTGGCGAACAAAATAAGAAGCCATTTTTCGGGTGGCACACATTTAGGCGCTTGTGCATTTTGGTAGCCCTATTGGTCAAAGGAGCCCACAGTGCATGCGTTGTACCTGAGCGTGACTCACGCGAGCCTGGTGCCACTGCAGAAAATGGCTGTCACCGAATTAGTCTATATAGATTTTAGTGTGGGGTAATACAGTGATAATTGCAGAACCCATCGTGTGATTGGCCTGATACTTTGCAGATGTTTGATAGTGTTTACATGGTTACCAAGTTTCCATTACATACCTCCAGCTCTGATGTCTCAGAAGGGTAGCAGCAGTGAAATGCCCAGCCCTAACACAATAATGTTTGTAGTACACTGGAAACTTTGTTTCCGTCAAGTTATCCTAGGGGTTTTTGCACCAAGTTGAAAGCATGTTGTCTGCTTTGCCTGTACGCTACCAACTCTTTATTGATGTGTTATTCGTCCTTTGTTCTTTAGGTTGAGATTGACGGCCGTGATGGCATGTTCCAGTATCTGAGGGGCTTCGGTGAGAGGCTCATTCAGCAGGACCACTATGCCAAGGAAGACCTGCGAGCATCGCTGAAGCGACTACAGGATACCAAGGAGCACGTCAACAGCGTCTGGAAGGAACGCAAAGAGCTGCTGGCACAATGCCTTGATCTGCAGGTGAATAATACTTGAAAAACGACAGGTGTTAAGTTGGTGCTTTCTGTGCTTTTGGGACTGCAATCTTAACTGCATGATCTGATTTTAAAACCTTAACCCTCCTGCTGTCTGAACAGTCACAGACAGTAAAAAAAAAATCAATCCTCTCCCCTGCCACGCCTTTTACACAGGCTAGTTACTAACAGTCAGATCATATTTCAGGCAAGCACTGTGGCTATAGTCAAATTCAGTCAACCGACAAAAGCAGGCGAGTGGTAGGCACAGCTGGCTTATCAATCACCTACAGCCAAAGCATAGCTGTGTCAAGTTGCTTAAAACAATCTCAGCCAGTCAATCCTGCTTTGTGTAGGCTGGGAGATCTTAACTGTTAAAAAAAGTCACTTGGTTGATTTTGACTGACAGGGCAACTTTGCACAGAATGTATGTTGCATAGGAGGGTTACTGTTCAAGAGCGTTTAAACGCAGAAGGCTGAAAACTTAAGCCATTATTGAGTGATGAAATTTATCAGGCTTTTTCCTGATTTTAGGAATTTTTTGTCAATTTTTTTTTGATTTCGGAATTTTTAAAGAATCCCTTTTGAAGTATGGAATTCCTGAGGTTTGTCCATAAAGGTGTCAATACCTATAACAGTGTATTCAGAAAAAAACCCAGAAATGGGTATTTGGAGGTATACCTTTAGGCAAATACAAGTATATACCATAGACCCTACAATGCTCTGGGGGCCCTCGGCTACCCTCAAACCCTCTGCCAATTATTTTGTGGATTTTTCATTTTCTCCTGAGCTTACCTTTGTCATTAACCACTTCTGGCATTTCACTTCCTGTCTGTTTTGACTGCTATGGTTACGAAAGGGTTACTCAATAGACTTGAAACCCTAGAGTTGAGTAGTGCTATTATTCGGTATTCTGGCACTATCTTGCATTGGCGGCGATTGTTTGTATCCGGGTCTGGTCATGGGTTCTTCACCAAAAGACTTGGTGTGTACATTATGATTGTGATCGAAACGGAAAGATTCCCATACTTGGCCATCACTAAATTTCCCTGCAGTGACGTATCAGCCATTAGAAAGTGATATGTCCTGAAAAGTCAAATTTAGGGAAAATATTGAAGCATTTACTGAGAAAACACTTAGAAATTTTCAGACCAGCCTCATAAGATTAGTGCACAGGGTGACAAATGATGTCCAGTTATATGGAGATCTTTCCATTGAAACTTACAGTGAGCATAGATGTATTAAGTACTTCTAATGACTCTTGTGCCGTGTGCGTTCTGTTCTTGTTCATGCTCTGCAGGTGTTTGAGGACTATGTTGAACAGGCTGAGGTGTGGCTGGCATCAAAAGAAGCCATTCTTCACAATGAAGACATTGGGGTGAGTTTGTTATATCTGTGAATACATCCGATGAACCATGAGTTAAAATGAACAAGCTTCACAGTTTCCACTTGTAGTCTGTGTGATGATTAATAATACAAAAGGTATGTTTTCTCTGAGTTGTTGGAGCACTGGCATGATATTCTGAAGTTTGCAGCTTAAAATTTCGCTTCAATTTTTCTTTGTTCAAACCAGCCAAAATCTAATCACTAGAAGAATATCTTCTTACATTCTAATTTTGTGTGACTAAATGAGTCTTCAACATGACCTGACTTCCTTAAGTATAACCTTTGACATCTTAACATATGAATGTTGACATCCTTAAATATGTCCTTTGACATGTAAATGACATTTGACATCTTCAAATGTGACCTTTGACATATACAAATATGTTCTTGGATATCTTTTAATACGACCTTTGACATGTAAACTTGATCTTTGGCATCTTTAAATATGCCCTCTGAATTCTTTTAATATGACCTTTGACATGAAAACATGATTTGTTGACATCTTTAAAAATGACCATTCAAATGTAAATATTACCTTTGACACTTTCCAACATGACCTATGACATCTTTAACTGTGACCTTTGACATTTTCGAATGTGACCTTTGACTCCTTGATTCTGACGTTGTGTTATCAGGATACACTGACCAGTGCTGATACGCTCGTAAAGAAACACGAGGGTTTTGAGAAGACTTTGCAGACCCAAGCAGAGAAGATAGAAGAGTTACAGACCTTTGCCTCCGAGCTAGTCCAAGGTAGCCACTATGACATAAAGAACATCAACAACAGATGCCGCAACGTCTTGGAGAGGTGAGAAATTAAAGTTGCATCCCTGTGCTCTTCAACAAATTCAAGTTTTTCTATTGATACATTTTCAACTTGTATGTTTTATTCCAACCCCCAAAACCTCCTTTTTTTCTGTATTTTTGATGCCTGCAACCCTCTAAAAAAAGTTTTTGTTGGAAAGAATGTTGCGTCCTGACACCACATTTGTTCATCTCAATGGAGGTCAGTCGTTGCAAAAATGTTGAAAATAACATTTCCAATTTTGTTAGAAAATACTTTGGAAATGCACTCGAATCGCCATAGACTATGTACACAACCAAAGAAGTAGCGTTTGGATGCTACATTCTTTCCTTCTTGTTTTGGGCACAAACAGATCTAATTTTCAAGCAGACTGGCTCCCAGTCTGTACATTACCGATACTGATTGTGGTGCAGGAACCTGCCTACCCTGCAAGAATGGAATTATTGTCTGGCAGCAAATAATTTGAAAATTGTCAAGTAATAATTCAATAACTAAACATGGGCTGATTTTTTGTTGTTGATGTCTCATTAAAAAATGAATAACTTGTATTGCTAGTAAAATAGCAATTTAGAAAAGGAATCTAATTTTTGGGATGAAACTGGAAAATAGCACCGGGAATGCAACTTTAAGTGGATCAGCGTTGTATTCAAGTCCCGAATAGTCATCACCATAAGTCTATCACAATCTCAGATAACAAGCTATTCAAATGAACTGGGGATAAAGGCATTCCTTTGTCGTCGTTCATCCTCTGTTTATACTTCAACCTTACTTGTGATGTTGACTTGTGATTGACATGACGACAGTAATACAGTGAATACATATTAAATAGGAATTGCGCCCTCTCTAACTTCCTGAAACTCTTTGTGGTGGGATCAGTGTACCCTGGTATCAAAAGTGAGAGATGTTTTCTCCAGATTAGAACTACGAAACATTCTACTGCCAATCTTCACAAAAAATATGGAAGTCAAAAAATATGTAACCATTTCTCAGCTACTAACCATTTTAACATTATTTACTTCAATTTTTCAATTATTTCACATTTACTTCCATTTCACAGTTCATAAAATACAGCTAAATATAAATTAACAATTGGTGTATACTCAAACAAGTGTACATGTATATTAAATTGAAATTAACAAAGGTGAAAACTTCTAAAAAAGAAAAGTCTGGACTACTTCTGTTTACTTTTTCTTAACCACCATGTTCTGGAAATTGTGACCACCATTTACCACAGGCGTGACCGTCTGTGGTCTCAGGCCAACGCCCGTCACCGCAAGCTGACCGAGTCCAAGCAGCTGCATCAGTTCCTACAGGACATCTACGAGATGTTGGCCTGGATTGCCGAGAAGCTCCAGATAGCCCAGGACGAGTCTTACCGAGATCCTACCAACCTGCAGGGGAAGATACAGAAGCATCAGGCATTTGAGGCTGAGCTGATGGCTAACAAGGACAGGATTGACGCTATAACGCAGGTATGTAAGGATGTGTCTGATCCGCCACTAGTGGCTGGGCAAATGGCCGATTGCTAGGCTGCCATTTTTCAGTTTGTCTTTGTTCAAATCTCCTGTGTGCAGCTACTGTCTGGCGCATCAGCAGCTACAATTACGTGGGTAAATGCTACCAATCAACATAGCCGTTGCACTGGACACCATTCCCGACCATTCCCTATTTTTCAGATTATTGTCTGAAATCAAACTTTTCGAATCAGAGAGAAAGACATCTCTCAGACATTTCGTAAATTTTCAGATTTTTTTTAAATTGACAATCTCATCCCTGCACAGCTTACATGGCTTAGATAGGATTTGGAGGTTGCATGGTGGAGTAAGAGTATCAGTACTTCTTTTCATAAACACCATGTAATTATTTGAAATACCTGATGTGGCTTTGGCTATAGCAGCAGATAAGCAGAATTTAAGTGAGGCACTGTAAGAGTGTGTCTCAAACAGGTATGGGCCTTATTCACAAGTCGGCCATATTGAATTCAAAGCGAGGTAAAATCTTAATTTCTGGAACTTGCGAAGAGTTCAAGCAACATGAAAGCAAGTTAATAAGGGAATAAATGTGTGCTTCGGGTTTTTTTTATCACTCTGTTTAAGACCACTTAGAGTCTGGGTGCTGATAATTACCCGAGCCGGAGGCGAGGGTAATTATCAGCACCCAGACTCTAAGTGGTATTAAACAGAGTGATAAATACCGACTGAGCACACATTTATTCCCATTCATAAATACCTTTTCGGTAAGAAAAAAGCATATAATTCGTTCAAAACATCCTGATTTTGTTCAACAAATTCACTTTATGCTTTTTGAAACATCCCTCTTGCAAAATAATGGAGTGTTCAGCTGGCGAGTAAGATGTAAACAACCCTTTTATGGAGATTGACGCGCGCCTATCATGTTCTGCGCGATGTCGCGCAGAACGCACCTGGCGCGTTGCGTTTTGAATTTAGAACTTTAAAATTCTGACTCCCTGGTAGTGTTGCGCATGCCTACGTGAGGATTGTGAACGTTCAACCAATGAAACGATAAGAGGCACTGGATTTTTAGGAGTCCACATTTTATTGTGACACTGGAAAAGTGTTTAAGACCAGCTAGCCATGTCTTTATCATCCGTTTAAGACCGGCCACGTGACGGGCTCTCGACCAATAGGAATGCGTAAACTGTCTTAGGTATTTATGAATATATAATAAATTCCAGTCTGCTTCAATGAATAAATCAAAATTTGTACTTAAACATTCCCTAATATTTAAAGCCATATTTAAAAAAAAAAAAAATATGACAGTAAAATAAGGCATTGTGCCTGCAGTAAATAGTCTGGCGCCATCCCAATCTACACGTAACAATTAATGAAGTACATTCAGGGAACTTGACAAAAATGGCCAACTTGTGAATAAGGCCCATTGATGTCTACGGCTGTGGCCCTTCGATCACCTTGGTCCATCAGTTGAACATCTCAAGCAATAGCCAAAAAATAAACAACATTTAGATGTCTTAAAATTAATGTGGCCTGACGTTGCAAACTTAGCAAGTTCTTCTTCAGAGGCTAAAACAGAAATGACAGAGGTACATACATTAACATGGGGGTGCACACAAACATGCAGGGCTGAAGGAAGAAACACAAAAGGAGGATTAGGTGGGAAAGGTGTGGAAAGATGCAGGGGAGGGTGGATGAGAGAACAAAGAAACAAAGGGAGATGGCAAACCACAAGGGGTCTTGTGTAAAAAGGGGAGGGACCAGAAAGGGGAAGGATCAAAGGTCACAGGGAGTGGGAACGGACAAAAGAGTGTGAGAGTGAAGGGATGATGTGGGGGGGGGGGGGAACAGTATTGAGGTGGAAAGGGATGAAAGATGGGGGAAGATGGGTAAACACAAACAAGGAAGACCAGGTGGATTATCTGTAACAGGAGACAATGGAGGAAGAAAAGGATTAATCATTCCCTAGTTGGATGTTGAGACCATGTGGTTGAATAGTTCGAAGACGATTCATCCACACTTTCACATTTAGATGTCGTGTAATTTAACCATTTCATTGAGCAAAATGTTTTGTGTGTGTGTGTGTGTGTGTGTTGCTGTATAGAGAGAGTTTTATTTATATTTAAGCTAAAAGCAGTATCATATGTTGTGACTTTGGAAATCACTTAATTGTAAGGCATCTGCTATCTAACTGGGCTCAATTTCACGAAGCTACTTTGCCGAAAATTTGTTTGGAAAATTTCCTTGCTTGTCAAACATCAGCTAGGAACCAATCACAAATAATGTAATTTGTGTGATATTTTCACTGGTAACTTTCTGTCGCTAAAAAAACGTTCCTTTACTTAGCGTATTAAACATTGTGTGTTGCAGGAAGGGACAGACATGATCAGTGCCAACCATTTTGCAGCAGACGATGTGCAACTGAAGCTCACTCTCATGGAAGAAAAATGGCAGCAACTTATTGCGTCATCTACAAAGAAAAGAGATCTGTTAAACGATGCTTACCAGGTACTTTTAAGATCCTAACAGCATAATCATAGACAACACTGATTATACAGTTTTGATATTGGCAAAGGGTAAACAAATACAAATCCAAATATCACATATTCCTTAGTCGAAGAGTTTAGTAGAAAATATTTGCCGTTGATTTCCTGCACAGTGGATGGCTGTGGAAGATCCAAGAAGATTCTTACCAGAATTACCATGGGGTTATGGTTAAGAATTTTGTTGTCTGTTATTACCCTCCTGCAGGCCCAGGTGTTCCATCGTTCCTTGGATGACCTCCTGACATGGCTGACTGAGATGGAATCCCAGCTGGCGTCCAAGGATCTGGGAAGAGACCTGAGCAGCGTCAACAAGCTGCTCAAGAAGCACACGGTGAGTGCCAGTCTGTAATTGATGTTAAATTGTTTTAACATGGCTCGCTCTCGAGATGTCATACCAGTCGCAAAACCGTTTTTTACTTTAGCTTCCCTAACATTTTGAAAGGGATTTGATTGTCAGTCTCTTTTCATCAAACACTACAAAATTTGCCCATTTTTGTTTCTTGCTGTTTTGGTTTCTGTACAACTTGTTTTTTTTTAATTGGTTTTGTCCGTCTTGCCACATGCCCTCCAAACTTTAAACTTTTGATTTTTTGTTGCCCCATCTTTGACTTTACATTTCTCTCAAAATTATCTTATGAATGACTTTGTGCGGCAGTGGATCTCGTAGTGATGTTGAAACTTCAAAAATTGAATGACCTTTAACTCTTTTGTCCACAGGTCATGGAATCCCAGATGACTGCCCACGAGGAGAAAGTTGCCGATGCCAAGACCATGGCAGGCTCCTTCCGAGAAGCCAACCATTTCTTGAAGGAAGAGCTGACGAAGAAAACTGACCAGATTGTTGACAGGTTTGTCACAGAATGGGGGAGACAAACGCTGCAATCAGTGGCAATCGTAGTGATGTTAAAGCGTTGGTCTTAGTCTTGGGAGACCAAGTTCATGTCCAGATCTGAGTCATTGTAACTTTTCCGTGCAAAATAGTAATGTCAGCAAATCCATTAATTAAGTGCAGCTGTATTAAAACCTGCCACCCTCACTTTATTTGATAACACATGAGGCGATCCGGTAAAATTAGACGGAACTGGGCACAGGCCATAGTGGAGAATAATGCAAACAACCGAATGGGGGTTATTTTTTTTTTCCTCAAATTTTCAGATTTATTGAAATTTGCAGTCTTTAATATGTCTACTTCACATATTTGAAAGCAATAGTATAAAAATCGTAGAATAACAGTGTTTTAAGGAAAAAAGTTTTTCACACAGTTGAAAGTTTAAAGGCCTTTTCTCAGTACTCAACTTTTTGGACCTCTGCCCAGATCTGTCTCATATTGTCAGAACGAAATATGTTTTAATGTTTAATTATTTGATGGCCCCTATTAATTTAATGGCATTCTTGATTTGTTACATCACCAGGTATGAAGCTCTGAGAGAGCCACTCCACCTGCGGCGTGACAACCTAGAGGACGCCCTTCTCCTGTACCAGTTCCACCGCGACGTTGAAGATGAGATCTCTTGGATCGGTCAGAAGCAGCCCTGGATTGCGTCCAACGACCTGGGCACCAGCCTGCATGCTGTACAGAGCTTGTACAAGAAACATCAGGTAGGTGTATTGGCTCATTTGTCAGGCGTTTTGGCAAAATGAAACAGAACTGGGCAGAGGTCCAAATGAGGGTTTTTGGGTATTAGGAGAGAGAATATGATTCTCCTTGCAATACTGTTTGTTGCCCTTCAATCGGACATTCTGTTGACAAGTTGTGGCTGTTTAAAGTTTGCATTTTATTGACATGTCAAAAAAGTAACATACTGAGAAAAAAGGCCTTTAAAGTTTGTCCGTTTTGTAGTCGTAATAATGAAAGATGCCAATAGTTTTTCCTTAAAAACACTTTATAACACGATTTATATAAAATTTGTTTAAATGTGTGTAGTAGATGTGTGTAATAGATGTGATTACATATATCAATAAATCTGAAAATTGAAAAAAATCACCCCCCCCCCCCATGCATTTTTTTCTTCAGTTTTATCCACTATGGCCTGTGCCCAGTTCCGTCATATTTGGCCAGAACACCTCACATTTGTTTCCTCGGCCTCGGAATGTGCCACTTTATGCACAAGTCCGTTAGCAAAGAAAGAGTTACTTGCTGGACACTTATGCGAAGATGCTATACATTCCTGTACAATCACGATGAAAAAGTCTGCACACTTTGAACCATATGTGCATAAAACTTTTTTACTTTCACTTTCCAGACGCGTTAAAACATCATTTAATGCATTTGTAATATCCATAAATGTGTCCTTTTTTTTGCCCTGGCCTTTCAGGCTTTGGAAGCAGAGCTATCGGCCCACGAGCCACTCATCAGTGCCGTCATCTCGACTGGCAAACAGCTGATACAGGGAAACCATTACGCCATGGAGGACATCAACACTGAACTCAGCCAGTTGCAAACCATGTGGTATCACCTGCAAGAGGCAGCCGAAGACAGGAAGAGGAAACTACTGGACACCTTAGAGTCCCAGACGGTAGGTTTCCCTGAAATCATCCCGAAATTAGCTAGGAGCTGCTCAGGGTTTAAGGTTAAAAGAATCAGGAAGCAGAAAAACAAAGGAAGACTTTAGGGGATGGCATCTTGTAATGTGCATTTACGGGTAATCTGGGAACCGGGTATCCTATTGAAGTAAAACCCGGGTACCTGTAAAAGATGGTCTTATCAAAAGACGACAAAAAAATGCAACCTGGTAAATTTCCTCAGGAACTGTAGTCCTTTACAAAGCTTAGCAATGTGAATATTGGCGGTGGCTTTAAAGCTTTCGGGAGCGTCATCTGTCACGTGTTAAAATATATGTAAACGTGAAATCTGTGTTGGTTTCCATATAGCTTGTTTTTAATTTAAAAAAATCCCCACAAATGGCGTTCAAAAACTTTCTTTTTCATTGTCTGAGAAGTTACTTGAAGTAATTTGTGAAGTTGGTTACGGGTACCCGATCCCATAATCTGGAACAGGTTCCTGACATCAGCGGTCGGGTACTTGGGTACCCAGTTCCGATTCACAGCCTTAATGATTCACAAAATGTAAAGAATAAACAGCACACATGGACCTGTGATATTCACAACAACATGGCATCCAAAAAAACCCCAAAAAACCCATCTTATGAATAACATGGCATCAAATCGTTGCTCGTGTTAATGTCTACACCTTGTAAACTTTTTTGCCAAACAGTTTTACTCGGAGGTTCAGGAGGCCCAGTCCTGGATGAAGGAGAAGCGCCCTCTCTTGACCAGTCCTGATTACGGCAGGGACGAGGATTCGGTGGCGTCGTTGCTCAAGAGGCTGGATGCCCTGGATCTGGACTTGGAGAGCTTCCAGAAGAATATTGACAACTTGGAGAGCCTGAGCAGCGGTCTTGTCACCAGGGGACACTTTGACAGCACAGATATTGAACGCAGACAGGTAAACAAATGTGACCTGTCACCACAAAATGAGCTTAAAGTTGGAAAGTGCCATTTTGCAGTACACTTGGGTAAAGCCAGAATTTGAAGGGGTGGTTGATTTTTAAGTTTTCAGGTGAACCTCCATATGTGATGCGATCAAGCTAAATGAGTCGTTTGTCGGGAATTTCAAGTTGGAGATTCAGGCCAAAATAGGGCCACTTCATCACATCACTTCATCACATCTCTTGGTGTTCCGACTTCCATAAGTTTTTAACTAGATCAGAGGTGGTATCAGCATGCAGTTTCACAGCAGTAATGCTGAGATTGTGCTCTTTTCAAATCTGTAAAAAAAAATTGACCAGGTTCGACAAACAACTCATTAAGCTTGATTGCATCACATATGTAAGTTTAACTTAATTCAGAATTTGACTTTCTGATACTTTTCTGCATAGGTTTTCATTGGTTTTTATGCAGTGCAGCGCCATGAGCGCTGTTGCGGCTGATACCGCAGCTTTCTAAATTTCCATTCTTATCATTGTTATGATAAATAATGAAATCTTGGACAATGAAGAATTGGCACCTTAATTTTTTTTGATATCTCCTGTTTGTTTGACTATATTTTAATACTTTTAATCAACTAATTGCTAATTTAAAAAACAAACAATTATCTTCCTTGTAAGGTAATTCTCAGGGCCCTGTGGCAGACCACATTATGTGAATGGGCTACCCTGATTAAATATCAGAAATAAATAAAGAAAATTACGTGCAAATGAAATTTTATTATCAAACTCAGGCTTGTTGTTGGAGGTGACAGCAAATCTAGTTGTAAAATATATATTGAAACACTTTCTCGTGTACTGCAGAACGAAGTTGAAGCGTCGTACAAGGAGTTGCTTGAATTATCAAGCCATCGCAGGAAAGCCTTGACAGATCACAAGCAGCTGTATGAGTTCTACAGCGAGACCGAGGAGACACTGGATTGGATTCAAGACAAAGAAACACTGGCATCCTCAGAGGATTATGGGAAAGATCTGGAGCACGTTGAGGTAGGTCTTGCCTTCAGCCAGGGTTAGGCAAATTAAAAAAAAAAAGTTCTCGTCTGGGGTTTTTGAAAAAATGAAGGATGCGGGCCCCTTTTTTTCCCCCAAGATGGCAGGTTTTTCAAGATGGCGGATTGGTTCTTCCATGTTCTTGACTCTTGTTTTTTGGAATATTTGGAAATGTTGTTCATTACCTGTTACTCAAAGTTATCCAAATGGTGATGCCTGTGTTGTGTTATTGCTGTGCATAATAAACACATGGGTATGTTATTGCAATGCTAGATTCTGCAAGTCAAGTTTGGGGACTTCACCCGTGACCTCCTGGCCAATGAGTACCGAATCACCAACATTGGCACCAAGAGCCTTCATTTGGTGGACCAAGCCATCGGAGAGGAGAAGGAGGTACTAGAACGCTGTCATCACGCGGAGGAGATGTGGGAACAACTCAAGGAACTCACCAATGCCAGGACCGAGGTATTCTTAACTTTCCTTCCAAAAAATGCAGAGGAAAAATGTTTTCCTCGTCTGGGCTTTTATTAAAAAATGAAGGAAGTGAGTGCTTTTTTTTTTTACCCTTTTTTCCCTAAGATGGCAGATTTTCCAATATGGCAGATGGATTCTTCCATTTTCTCGACTCTTTTGCTGATACAAAATTGTGTCCAAGGAGCCTTAAAACGTTTCTACATTTTTGTTGGAGACAAATTAAAAGACAATATATTGTACCCTTCCCGACACATTCCAACAAAAATGCCGTTGGGGTTGGATGGGTTGAGTTCTGTTAGGGTTAAGACAATGAAAGGGTGGTGTCTAATACAAAGGAGTGGCAAAATTCAAGGGCTGAGTGTCAACCACAGTAAACAGTACCATAGCAGTTTAATAACACTGACTTTGTCTCTGGTATGAACCCTTGTCGCAGGCCCTGGCAGCAGCCAAACTGATCCACACTTTTGACCGTGACTCAGACGAGACCAGGAGTTGGATACAAGAGAAAGAGACATCGGTGTCATCTGAAGACTATGGACATGACTTGGCCAGCGTGCAGGCTTTTATTAGACGACACAACGGACTGGAGGTCAGTTTTAAGGGCATGTTAGTAATGTTTGGAAATGGTGAAAGTGAGGACGGGCCTTTTAAGGGGTCATTTTTGCCAGTTTCTGTTGAAGTGAATGCTTCTCAAAGTTCTTTTTGGTTAAAATGGACGTTTTTCTGAAATTTTATTTAAATTTTTCCAAATTTCCAATTTTGTCTACATCCAGACATCCCTCCAAAAATCCATGCAAATTTCCCTAAAATCACCACCATTTTCCTATTCCCTTCCCCCCATCTTAAATTCCAAAGATTTCTTATTGTTTCCATAAATGAGGTTTTTTTTAAACTAATACTACAAACCAAATTTATAAGTTCAAATAATCATTACAGGTTAACCAAGGTGTAACAAATTTAACTGAAAAGGAAAAGAAAAAGTTTGGGCAAAAACAAGCACAGTGCATTCTGAAGTACAAACATTATAGTTTGGGTCATGGTTCTCCACGAGATGACCAACTAAGTTGGTGTTAGGGTTTTGAATGCATATTTGTAAATGATCGTAGACTTTTATTAAAATGGGACTCACTAACTGCAAAGCCAAGGGCCACATATGGTGGTGACTACGTATAAGAAATAAAGGAGTAAGTTTTGACAAGATTTGCTAAAGATAAACCAATGATTTGTGGTTTGTAGAGAGATCTGGCTGCCCTAGAGGAGCAAGTCGCCTCGGTCTCCACCAACGCTGCCCATCTCGTAGAGCAATTCCCCCACGCCTTTGAACACATCAGCAGCAAGAACGACACTGTGGTGGAAGCCTGGAATCAGCTCCTGGAGGAAGCTGCCACACGCAAGGACCGATTGATGCAAGCTGAGCAGCTCCAGACCTACTTCAATGACTACAGGGAGATGAGGTCAGTCCCAGTGCCAAATCTGACTGATTTTTTTAAATGTTGTTATTCTAAATTCTTATTTATACCAGGCTTCCAAGTAGGAAGGGAAAGTACCTGGGTGACTATGCAACAAAATTTTATTATACAAATATAGCTTGGTTTGAGGGTGGATAGTCGATATTAGCTCCCAGAGGTATTGGAAGTTGACAAACTAGTTCCCAAGGCGAAGCCGAAGGAACTAACTTGTCAACTTCCAATACCGAGGGATACTTGTATCCCCCTCAGAGCCATCCAACATTATATAATAATTATTATTTACCTGTGGTGATAAAACTCAGTTTCAAGGGGCGCTAGTCAGAAGCCATAAACCCTTATATGCCATGTAGCCAGGGATAACACCCAAAGTCATGATGCTAGCAACATTAATGCTGCACTGGGAAATAGCAAACGAAATAGCAAAAATTACATTTGCAGAAAATTCTGAATCGGTCATTTTCTCATTTCCAACGCAGTGCCTGGATGAGTGAGATGATGGCCCTGATCACAACCCATGAGACACCCCACGACGTACGCAGTGCTGAATCCCTGCTCGGTCGCCACGCCGAGCACAAGGCTGAGATTGACGGCAGGACCGACGGCCTGCTGCAGTTTACCAACGCCGGCAAGGAGCTGATTGACAACGGCCACTTCCTGTCTGACGAGGTAGGGACATAGTTTGCAAATGTTAACCTCTTTCAAGGGGTATAGTATAATTAAGCTCCAATCTGTGTAGCAACTCTGGCTGGCTCTGTTCGGTCAGCTCATGAAAGCCAATGAACAGCCCATCATGTTGCCCATGGGTATTTTATTTTCTATGACAATCAGATTTCAGAGAAGGTTGAGCAGCTTCATCATACCTGGGACGGCCTCCTAGCTGCCTGGCATGAGAAGCAGGCCCTGTTTGATACCTACCTGGATGCTCAGCTCTTCAAGCGAGACCTGGAGCAGGCTGAGACCTGGCTGGCTGCCAGGAACCCTGTACTTGAAGACCAGTCATTTCTGGTGAGAAAAACATGGTCAATTAAACTCTTTAGTCGCTGTAGCGCCCTAGACCGCCCTGCCTATTACTCACTGTAGCGCCCGAAACCACCCGAGCACTCCATGGATTTATTGATTCTTTGGTGAATAAACACAATGTAATACAACGTAGTTCAGATGCTATTGGTTTAAACAGATTGGCATGTCAGTGTGCCATTTCAGGGTATTGTATGATACCAAGCACTTGTTTTTCCATTTTATGGCAACGTCTCACTGGATGTACCGCTCAATCGTAATATTCGGTGAAGGGCAAAACCTAATATTGATTTACATCACCCCGACGCAAATTCATCTTATGAATATTCGTAAATATTGTTAAAAATGGTCTTTTAACGTAAATCATGTTCACTTTGGCTGCAAGTCATGATGTTTAAGAAATCGATCTGAAAGAATATATGTATGTATTTTCAATATTGTAAAGTGTCGTGCTGGACAAAAGTTTCCTGAAATTTCCTCTTAAATCAGTTGTTATCGAATCGATACATTATTCTGGAGGTATTTGCTTTCCAAGTCACGAAATTTATGTTTTACATATAAACTTCCCGTTCTTTTTAAGTTGTTAGAGATGTAAGTGTACGCGGGAAATCAATTTCATGGGAGGTAGTCCAAATTTAGGGATTGGAACAGAAGTAGCAGAATGATATGACACAAGATTGACAAACCAAATGGAGAAATTCCAAAACCCATCCAAATGATTGGAACTACTTTAAAACTTACACCCTCCTGAAGACTTTTCTGTGTTCAGATCAGTGCTTTGACTTATGTTTGTCCAACTGCCTGTGCAGGAGGACACTCTGGACATTGAGGAGATGATCAAGAGACATGAGGACTTTGAAAAGACCATTGCAGCTCAGGAAGAGAAGTTTGCTGCCCTCAAGAGGCAGACCAAGGTAAAGGTTTGGAAAATGAGGCCTAGGGGCGAATTTTTTTCTCCCAAATGACATCTACATATGGGTGTATGCTATGGCGTTTTTGACTTAACTTTTATAAAAACATGAGAAGAAAATATAAAATTAGGAAAAAAGGGAATTTGAACGTTATGAAATTCGGATTTTATTTCCCTTTAAAAGAAATCCTCCAAAGCCTCAGGTTAGAAAAGGAAACAAATTCGGGTGCAAAACCGAGATTCGAACCCGCAACCTCGCAGTGCAAAATCCTACTCTCTATCGACTGAGCTGTCGCACTGCTCGCCAAAATGCGGGGACACAAATAATTATATACCTGCGTGCGTATCATAAAAGTATCGTAGAGGGAGCTAAAAAAAACCATGTATGCGGATGTCGTTTGGGAGAAAAAAATCGCGGCCTGGGGGTTTACTAAACCCTAGTCTTTGGCTGTGGCCAAATTACTTGGCTAGGGTTTGTAAATACACACGTGCCTATGCGAAGTGGATGCAGTTGCGTCCCATAGACTCGTGTGTAATATCTTCGTCTTCGTCCTTAAGCCCAAGATTCATAAGAATCCTGCTGTGTTCAAACCCAATGTAAAATACACCAACCACTGGCCCTGTGTGACACAATTTGATATGTCTATGGACGGCAGATATTGGACCAATATTGCACTGGAGTCTGTCTTATCAGGGGACTGCAGATCATAAAGCTGTAGATCATAAAGCTGTAGCCGAAGACGGAGACGAAACCAAGAACTTGTAGACCCCTGATGAAGCACGGTACTCGGTACTTTTAGGGCTGCCAAAAAAAGAGAAAGAACACACTTGCCTTAGACTTATGCATTTGAAGCTATTCTCACGCACTCATGAACAATTAGTATCAAACATCACCACAGGCTCTAACCATGGGCATCGCCAGGATTTTTTCTAGAGGGGGGCAAACAAAATTTTTGCCAAAAAATTTCTCAACACATTCTCGATTTATCAGTTTTAGAGGGGGGCAGGGACATTTTGCCCCCCCCCCCCAACTCATTAAATTTACACCACTTTGGTTTTTTTTTTGTTTTTTGGTTGCTTTTCTGGGGGGGGGGGCAAGTGCCCCTCTTGCCCCCCCTCGCGACGCCCATGGCTCTAACACTCTCATGAAAAATTACAAATTTTGAAGTGTTTCCATGCATGGTTAGACAAAATGTTAATAGTAGAAATAGCATTTTAGAATGGCAAAAACTCCCTAGATCAACATTATTTGGCCAATGAGAACTGAGTCCCATTTCAAATGTTTACGTGTAGTTGGCGCAGTTGCACACAATGTGTGAATATTCAGACTGCTGGTCACTGCATTTTATTTTGCTCCTCTCCCTGTTGCGAAATTCCCACTCTCGCTTTTGCATCAGCCCAGTGGTCTAAAACAAAAAGGACCTAATCATGTGGGAAATATACACGTGTAATTGTTAGCTTCAATGAATATTATCTTTCTCTGGAATGTAAAGATAAGGTAGAACATGTTTGTGTTGTGATATCAGAAGTGATAGAGTTGGTAAGCAAAGTCGCTGTAAAACCAGTTTTTTGTGAATACCCAATTCACAGTTTTATTGAAAAACAACCGATTTTTATCAGATAAATCTGCAATACTCAGATTATCTTTCAATGGCATTGAGATATCCAGTGAGTGGTTACGAAGTGGTAATGTATGTTCAAACAATCAAGCTACTGATATTAATTCCATAAATTTGAAAGATATTTAGAGCTGTGCGGAATATAATGAATATTCGCATATGTTTGATCATCAACCAATATGTCTGAATAGCATGTTTTCGATTCAAATATTCTAAAACTGGGAGTAGTTTTGAGGAGTTGATGAAAAAAGTCTATGATGTTTTATTTATCTTATAACCCAAACCCTTTCTGGCTAGAAACCCTGCTATATGCCCATGCAATACTTGTCATGGGCTCAGTGCAACAAGGTCCCACAGACTTTTACACCTGATGCATTGTGTTGCGTCTGGCAGGGTTAGCAATAAGTTGCATGGTTTTATTTGTTAAATATCACACTTTTCTTGAAAGCCGGCTCTTTCACCCTTGTTTTGAGAGCTTATGTGAGGAATATTACCTCAAATTTCTTTTTTAAAATAGCTCCAATATCAGCCGTTCCATTACCTGTTACTTACATTATTTTGATATTAGCTACTTGTCGATTTTTTGACAAGCGCAGGTGCACGTAAATCCTGATGGGTGGCCGGTTTAGGCTGACCGTGTTTAACTTGAATGTTTAATCAAGTCCAGGTTGGAATAATGAAATACTAAATTTTTTTGAGAATGCACAGCCGAAAAGATATTTTTGTTGACTCGTTACAGTTGAGAGAGTTGGGTCTACAATTCTAGCCTATTGAAACATGCATGAAACGCCTCATGACAGCACCTCTGCCTTGAGTTTTTTGTTAACGCAAGTTCCGTTCAATCTTTGATGTCAAAGTGCGAAGAACAGTCCTATGGCCACCAGAAGCAACTGGACAACATCCTGGAGGAAGTGAACAAAGCGCCTGGTGGTCTGCAAGGCTTGGTAGCTGAGGATGTGGAAGCTATCAGAGATGAAACGCTAGGAGAAGATGAGAGGGTAGGTGGTGCTGTGCATCAGGGCAATTCCATGGTAACTCACGTTACACTTAGAGGGCCTTCCGACATCTCTGTGCTGTTATTCTATGAAGTTAAAGCATTTAAGGTGGATTTTTCTCTCTGTGCTGTTATTCTATGAAGTTAAAGCATTTAAGGTGGATTTTTCTCTCAGAAGATCCCTTTAAGTGACTAAACTATACCAAGCCTGAGTGCACAATAAGCTCTGGCCCGGTTCGGGAATGTCTGTTGCATTGAATGTCTGTCATGTGCATTGATTAGAACAAAATCGCTGTTCCGAAAACCGTCAGCAAGAGTGCATTTTAGGACCACGGCATGGTCAATTGGTCAATTATTTTTTGTCCATGTTTTGGTCAATTTTCGGGGACAGACAGACAGACCGACCGACCGACTGACAGACCGGCCACCTAGTGACATGTAGAAGCTCCTGCCAGAGCTTAGAAAAAAAGGCCAACAAAATAAACTCCTGTTGGTTTGGTGGTTTGGCAATACATTTTTTATCAGTAACTCACGTTACAAGAAAAGGAAACGGTAAAAATTTAACTAGCCTGCATTTGAAAGTTTCTGCATACTGTGCACTGATGGACAAATATTTCGTTTGTACCCTTACATCATTAGGGTGTAAGTCATTTGTTACCATCACAATTAACAAAAAATTATCATAAAATCTCAAGAGGGATATATTTCGGTAACTCACATTACCGTAACTCATCTTTGATACAAGTTAAAACATATAAGAAACTAATAATCAAACAAAAAACTCTTCCGGCATAAAATATGAACTTTTCCCTCTGCCTTAAAAACAAAAACTCCATAAGCACTTGCATTATGCATATAAAAACAAGGTGCTAAAATGACATCCAATTTTTTTTCAGACTTATTTTTTGAATTGACATCTCATCCCTGACACCTTATGTTTATTGTAATCCATACAAGTTTAAATTAATCGTGCCAGCCTTTGCCAAATTAGGGATTCAGTCCTCAAGAGTTTGTGACAACAATCTCTCTTTTGATTAATACCCAGGCTGCCCTTGTGGCCCAGATAGAAGAGGAATTAATGGAGGAAGAACTGCAGGAAAAACTACAAGCTGTCCTGCCTGACAACGAAATGACCCTGATACCAGAAAAGGTAAACAATTTTTGAAAATTTTGTTTGCCCCGTCTGTAGATATTTTCCGCAAAATGCCGTGTTCCTAATCTGCAAACACAGGTGCATCCGGAATCCGCCCCCCCCAACTTTTTCCGCGATGGCTTTGAAAAATAAATTCGAGACCCGAGCTGTTACGACTTTTTAGCCTCGAGCCTTGCGCATATTTTGATACCAAAAACATAAAAATCGGACCCCGGGTTGCCGCTGAATTTTCCCATATACGTCGTGTACACAGAGCAGAATCACCATTCGTACATATGAATAATTAATTAGCCATTATTCAAAATCCTTTGACCTATAGTCACGAAATTTCATAGGTATGTTTATGATGATTTGCTCTATAAATTTAGTTTTTTTTTTTTTTTTTTGGATGAGATGATGGAGAGAGGAGGAGAGGGGGGAGGCAGCCAGTTCGCTTTAGGTCAACTTAGCCGTGTATTTTTTTATGTTTCTGCAGGGCTACCCTGTGCAATCCAGGAGAGCAGATGTGTCACCTAGAACTGAGACTAGTTTTCCAATGCCAGAGAGTTCAGTTGCGAATGGACATAAAACTAAGACGCAGACAGGAGTTAGTCCTGTGTTGAGAACTGAGAACCTCAGTGAAGCAGAACTCCTTAGAGACGCAGAACTCCTCAGAGATGCAAAGAAGCTATCACCAAGACTTAACAACAACTCAGTGGATATCGGCTCTCCAGTTACCTCCATCGACGAGTTACTGTCGGAAGACGACGCGGACACAATGGACCTCATCCATCAAGCTGAGATCCTCGAAGAGTCTGTTAGAGTTCCGTCAAAGGCCACAGACTCTCACAGACCACAGATGCCTGCACCCTTATCATTTCAACAGAGTGCTGGGCAGCTGAACACATCCGAGACGCAAAGTTCTAGGCGATCAACACCAGATCCAGGACTTAGCCAATCAGCCCCCAATGTCAGCCCACGACATCCGAGTCCAAGATCAAAGCCTCAGTTTTCTAGGAATAGATCTTACGACTCCGACCTTAGCTCTGACGAGAGCAGCCAGCACAAGACCCCTCCGCGAAGCCCCAGTACTCTCGGGAAGATACAGCCTGGTTTAACTTCTCCCTCTCAGGGACATGGGAAACGGCAAACCTCCAAACCCTTCCATCCTAGTCCTCTCGTCTTAGACAACAACCGCAATCCTCGACAAAGCCCAAGTAATCAAAGAACCCAGCCTTCAAGGACAAACACAGCCATTCTGAACAGCAATAACAATCACAAGAGCAGGGAGGCTTACCAGATTCCCTCGCCGGAGCTTGTTGCTGATTGGGCGAGAGATGAGGGGGAGGAGCTACTGAGCCCCGACAGCCTATCAGGCGATGAGAATCTGAGTGTGAGCTCATTGCTTTCCCTGCCCGACGAATCAGATCCTTCGTTGACAACAAGGCACACCATTGAGAAAGATTCCCTGGAGTTGTCTTGGAAAAGTGGTAAGTCCTGCGTCAGCCAGTATTTTATATGTGTTGATATCTTGTGACACTTTCACTGTCCTATTTTAAAATAGCACTGTTTCCTATCTGAGCGATCACAAGTGCAATTTCCCATGGTTGTAGTTGTAGCATTGCTTTTGTTGCTGGCATCACGACAATTGGTGTGATCCCTGGCCACATCGCACATTACACATGTTTAAGGCCTTGGTTTAATGCTGCATGATATTGGACAATTGGAAACCACCAACATATATGGCTGGAAAATTCAGTCATTGGAGTGTCTGTATGGTGTTTATCAAGGTCACATGTTCAAATTTCTTTTTCAAAGTTATATTGCATTTTTGTTTATGCTATGACTGTCTCAAACACATGTACATATCCTCGGGTGCGTGGAAGAAGGTCGTTAGGGCAAAAAATTGTTTAAAAGGTCAAATTCGGATTTTTCGGGTAATCGATAGAGCATGGAAATATCTTTCATTTGACATACATTTTGTCTCAAGGGGCTACGTCATTTTGACGATATTAACAGTGTGAAAAAGACTGCAGGAGATTTTTCATTATTTTTTCCCGGCAAAAGGACATTAGCGTGTAATACTAACGTAACAAAATACATTCCAAGTGCGCTAACTTCCTGCTGAGGTAGGTATGCAAAAGAACATTATGATTTAACATGCCCCTTAATAAGCACATATTTAAGGGCAGGGGGAGTTCCCGGTAAAAGGTCGTTAGCATTAAATGTTAATAACTTCAAAATTTAAGTAATACTTTGAAATAAAAATGCACAGTACTATTTCAATTATTAACCAATTTCATGAGTCAAAATTTCAGCCTTATGTGATTTTTAATTTAGAAATGGGAGCACAAAACCTTTCAACTCGATTATCTTCAAAAGTGTGGATTTTTTTTTGCATGCCTGGGCTGCTAACGTCCTTTCCTTGGCACAGGACAATAAGTATTAAACATTGCAAAGTACCTTAACTATGGGAGGAGAGGGTTTAAGAAAAACATTAACTTTTTGATCCCTTGTTTTTTTAAAGGAATATATATTATGTAGTTCTCTAGACTTGTGTCCGCATGATTAAACTTGCAAGTTTAAAATTAGAGTAAATGTAGAGTATATCATTTGCAGCTACCGGTATCTAAAAAGTAACTGCCAAAATTATTGGTGAAATTATTGAGTCTCAGGGTAGTGGAAGTATGAGTTTTTTTGTGTGTTTTTTGGACCACCCTGTATAGGAGCACTACACTGGTTTCCCTCCCAACTGAGCCTTCCAGGCCTAAGTTGGAAGTTTTCACTTTGTTTTGCTTTAGGGTGTTGTAATAGTCAGAAGCCATAAGACCATGTGCTCAGAAACTGTGCCTGAAACAATGAAGTTGATAATAATATTACCAGTGCTGTGAATGGCTTTACATCTGCAACAACGCTTTTTGATTTTTTTTTTACAAGCATTGTAAGCTGGTGGTAGGCCTATTGATCTCTTTGTTTTTTAATTGCTATTTGTTACTCGCTGGGCCATGTTCTAGTAATCGTTTGATTTATTGATTGTTGCGGCTGAGTTGGTTATTCACATGGTGAGTTTCTGTGAGACTGCGGGCACCGGTCGTAGTTGGAGTTATACGTGATCAAGCGGTTGCTAAGTAATGTCCACGTCATTCCCTATTTGGCCTGTGCACGCTGGCCCTCTGGTTTCGCAAAGTAAAGCTGCCCTGCGATTTGCTTGCGCTGCGATGGAACCGTTGGCATCAGTCTTAAAAGTCATGCTCGAGTCACAAAACTGAGAAATCGTGTGATTGTCATGGAGCAAGCGGCATCTTGACACAAAATAATCGCAAGCATTCTGATCTTGACGCGAGGATGATGATCACAGACATGATCAAAGTGGCATGACGCACATGTTGACGGCGGAAGGTGTTTCAAACTGTGTTGCTCTATTTTATTTTTCCATCTAAAGGATCATAAATTGTAACATTTGCTGTTTGCAATCAGATTCTGAAAAGTCACTCCCAAAAGTGAGTGGGATTTTACTCAAATAACTCTGTTATTAAGTGCCTCCATCAGCAGGCAAGTTTCTGTTAGAAAATTCTTTATCCACGTCGCTACACTGAACACCGCTATACCTAACATTCAGCTATACCAAACATCGTCCTTGGCTCCCGATTTTTGTGTGCAAAACATGCGGAAATTGTTGTTGAAAATTTTTTAAAGAAAGCGAGCAGTATGTGGCTAATATATCCCCAAGGAATAGAAGGGGAAAGCCACCCATTGCTGTAGGTAATAAGCTCAAAACTGTACATGATCAAATAGTCGGCAAGTGTTCAAAGTCATCTTTCCGTAACTACCAGGGCATGCAGGGTGAAGTTCTGAATGGGCTATTTATTGAAGAGTAAGTATCGGAGCACTGGCAGCTTAAAATCGCTATACTGAATGATCGCTATTACGCGATCGCAAAAAAATTTCTGTGGATCCCGCGATGTTCGTTACAGCGGCGTTCCACTGTATTGTAGAAACAGGTTTTCTTCTCCCATGTTCACAATCAAACGATCTTCTTATAAGACTGTTGCACACACATGATTGGCTACACAATTAAATTAGATAATCCGGACGAGTGCACGACGGGAACCATCTTTTGTTGTGGCGCAGAATTTAACATTTTTCTACTTTTGTGACTCAATGTTTTTTTATAAAAAATAAATGTCAAATTTATTTGCACGTGAAATGTATTATAGATACCACATGCATCAGCCGATTTACTTACCCTGGTAGGCCTATAGATGATGGGAGAACATTTTACATGTTACTGTTACACACTGAGGTAATAAACAGAACACTTCCGAGATACAGAAGTGGTTTTTCCCCCTAACCCGTCAGCACCTGTATTACATTGTGTTTATTCACTGAAAAATCAATAAAACCATAGAGTGCTCCAGTGGTTTGGGACTCTACAGTGAGTAATAGGCAGGGCACTTTCGGACGATACAGTGATTAATCCAAACCTCGCCAACTCCATCAAAATCCATCCCCCCATTTTGGTGGATTTTGGGGGACTTGGTCCTGCAGGCCTGGTTTGACTAAATATTGATGGAGTATGATGGGCTTGGGCCTGGAGGCCTAAAGCAAACATGCATTGGAAGCAGTCTGATTGATGGATTTTGGCGGACTTGGTCCAGTACTATAAAAGACAGTAGGGATATAGGGTTAAAGGTGTAAACAGCTCTTCATTAAGACTTGGTGATCATCATAGATGTTGAAGCTAGATTTCCAACAGCACTTATATTTATGGATTGATTGATATCACCTGATTGGCTTTGTGCATTTTCTGTAGGCACAAGTGCTTACTGACAGCTGGGGTTTACTTAGTCTTAATGGTTGAAGATGGCCTTTTTGGGTGCCTGCAATTGGCAGAGCTTAAGTACACATGCATCTTAACTAAAGGTTACATTTCCTATTCCATCCATCACGGCATACACAAGTAATTAGATAATGGCTGCTTAAATATAGAAACACTAATTACATTCCTCTTATGAAACACTCCAATGAGGTCTATGAAAATACAAAGAGTGAGATCTGGGCACTATTTAATGGCTCTTTTTACCGTAGGGAAAACAAACAATCTCCTCTAGTTAACGATAGTAGAAAACTCCATCCAGATGGAATTTTTGCAAGGCATTTTGGCTTTTGCACATTATGCGTACACCCCACGTCAAGAGATTTTGAAGGGTATAAGCACAGAATGTCTGAATGGTAATCGTAATTAGCGCAAATTTCTGTGATTAGCAGAGCCACGTAGTTTGGCCCAGCCCACTCGCTGCAACATCTAGCGTCCGTCGTCATGGTCCATGTATTATCATTATCATTTTATTACGAGCAAATTACCCCCACCACTCCAATATTGGAGCCTGCATGTATCTTGCAGACAAGTCATGTGCTTGTTGGTAATGGGGCATGTCAACAAATGCACACATGTATCATGTTTTACAATGTGTCTATTCATTAAAGGGGCATTAGGTCCTGATATCCCCGAAAATGTTATGTTTTGGATTGTTTACTTAGCTTATTTCAAACATTTGGTTGAAAGGAAACCAACCTAATGTCTTACTGTTCCCGAGAAAAGATGAAAAAACCCCGCTTGTTTACATCGGACATGACGGAGTACGAATATGTTTTTCGTGTCGTTTTCAGTGTACGATATACACGTTGTGCGTCTCAGGAACAGCGGTGACCAATCACCATCAGTGCGAAAAAAGTGGTTCTTCAACGTCCGCAAAAGGCGAACACTTTACGAATGAAATCACAACTAGCATCCAAACAGCTCGAATTTATGGGGTCGCAAAAGTAGACCTCGAAATTTGTTCTCGCACACATAAAACAGGAATAACACAAAAACGCCCAGTTTTGAAAGGATAGTTGTGTGGATGTTCATATCCTACTTTTAAATGTTATTTCCGATTAACATCATCTCATTCAAAGCGCGTTTTGGAGCCCAATTGGGCTGTTACAGGACCTAGTGTCCCTTTAATTACGTTGTGATGGGCATGTGGACATAGCTCATTGGATCCATTCAGTATTGGCCACAATTCAGCTGGCCAATTGAGGTGATCGGTTTGTTGTTAAATTGGGTTTCCGCGGCCTAAAAAAAAAACACTGGAAAAGTCGTGATATTTTATTTTTATTTTTTAGGCCTGGAAAAGTCATGGACATGTGTAAAAATGATAACAAAAGTCATGGAAAAGTCATTGAATTAATATTTATTGTAAACTTTGTATATTCATAATTTAGCATAGGAAATCTTAATTTTTATACCCAACAAAATGCGACAAATTTGATTGATACAAGCAATTTGATTTTGAATTTTTTGCCCCGTGATATCCCCATTAAGAATGTGATAAAGCGCCAAACATGTTTTACAGTTTTAATCTGCATTTTGATGAACTAGTTCATGTATTTTCATAATTTGGTCATGGAAAAGTCATGGGAAAAGTCACAGAATGTTATTGTCCTGAAGGTGCAGGAACCCTGTAAAAGATCTGACAGCAGTCATGCAAGTGTACTGGCAAATACACTTATACGTGTACCTCTGATTTTAAGCTTGAAAAATGTTTCATTTCCAGTCAAAAAAATTATTGCTTTCCATGCAATTTGGTAATTTCTATTTAACCAGTTCACGTTTTAACACGGTGTGGCTGTTTTTATACACAGGCACTGCTGACGGGTTAAAACGTCAAGCGTGCCTTGATTTGCCTCCGGATGACGTCTAAACATGCTTATCCCTCATTTGTTTCGTACACACGCACACAAAGTCCGAGAAGTCTGTGGAGGCAGACCGTGTGTTGAACTTGAACAAGGCCGCTGTGCACGGCTTGTCGTGGTACAATTTACTGGCGCTCCGTGGGCACACCCCGGAGTGTTGAAAAATATGAGGTTGCGGTAAGAAATATCATACAAATACTGTTGAAATTACTCTTGTGAATCAGTATTTGTGGCGTTTGGCTGTATATCAAAAGTTGGCTGCTATATTTTGCCTTTTTCGAAAAATCACAATTTTCGGCAAAAATAATCCCGGCACGAACTTGATAAGTTTACAATTGAAACAAAGTTTTGTTAATACGGAATTTTGGCTGGAAATTTCAATAAAAGACACTCAGAATTCTGAGATGATGATATAGGGCAATATCCAGTTTCCACATGTGTATTTATAATGACATCTGTATTCTACCACTTTTCTTAGTATTTCATTTGAAGTTATGTGTACATGCTGATCAAATATTGGTCAATAATATCTGATCATTGTTTATTGTTGTTTTTTCTGTCTTAACAGATCAGTCAGATACCGAGCCACCCCCTCTGCCAGTCTCTGTTCCTCCTCCACTCTTTGATCTTGAGGACTCGTCCCCAGATGAGGTGCTTTTATAGTCATACACATACATCAACATCTTATCAATCATTTTAGAGCCAACCATGGATGGAGAAAAAATGTCATATCATTCCTCCATATAGCCAGCCTCATCAATTAAAAAAAGAAATACTTGGAGAGGTTCCTGGACACTCTCCTCGATTTCTCTCTATGGATGTGACAGCCCACAAATCCTAAGTCATAAAATCTAAAACCAGGATGAATTAATAAGCATGTGATTTACATCACTTCTTAAAATAACAGTTCAAAAGTTTGGAGAAAATGGAAGTATTAAAGAACAACCATCCGGTTTAGGTATTTTGTTTTCATTGGTTGGTGTCCTTTCAGTTTTGGGGCCTTCATTGTTATGGGTACCATTGTCCATTCATTGGATTGCCAACCATCATCTCATATACCACTGCTTTCATTGCACTCCTCAGGTCGCATCATCCTCACAGCCTCCTAGTTCCCCTCCAACTCCCACTCCTCCCCAGAGGCGACGCTCGCGAGCCTCCTCTATTGATCACAAGAAGGGACATGAGGGAAGCCCATCAACTCCTCGGCAGCCTGATCATCAAATCAGCACAGTACCCAAACCTCACCCATCCACAGCCCTCCATGACCGCCCATCAGATCCTCCACTGTTTCCCCCTCATCCCACTAGACCTGCACCCTCAGATACTCACCATGCACCATCTTCATCCCCCCGGGGACCCAGCAACCAACATACCCTCGGTCATTCCCAGTCACCCAGTTCTCATCTCACCCCAAGCACTGTACCCAGTTCCCATCAAAGACCACCCAACCAACCCCGGGTATCCATCTCCCAACCCGTCCTAACTGAGCAACACCCATCACCCAGAACCCGCCCTACCCTACCTCTGCAGCTGCACCCGTCACCCATGTCCCACACAACCCAACCCCAGCAACCCAAGCGCCCAGCCCCGCCTTCACCCTTACCCCAAGTGGAGTCTTCCCCAAGCCAGCCCCGTCGGGCAGCACCCCAGCTCACACCCAGGGCCTATCATGAGGTGGACAGGGTCATCACGGCACAGCCTCCTCCACCCATCCAACTCACAAATCTGATGAAGGGGAGCCACCACCACCACCAAGTGCCTCTCAAGTCCTCGGGCCAAGATTCCCCCAAGCTCAAGAGGAACAAGATCTTCGGAGGTCTGTTCAAGAAAAAATGATCTGCAGATGAAGAAACCTCTTCAAATCTAGACTCCACTGCTAATCATTTATTGAACATCTCTTGGACCGATTTCTTGGCACTGCTAAGTAGAAAATATTGTTTAGCATTTTTGTCTGCTTCTAAGCACAAATCAGCTGAACCCATCCTGAGCAGCGTAGTTTGCATGACGTTTAACCTCTTTTTTTTTTCCTAAGCAACTATTTTTAGTGCTTAGCAAAGTTACGTATTTAGCACGTTCTATGAAATTGGCCTGCGTGTGGCGGTACCGCACACTACGCTCTGTTGAATAGTTGACAACTGTGAGTTGCTACGGACTTGATGGTGTGGATGAAGACAATATCAAAAATAATATTGAAGTCATCCGGGCGGTTTTACTGACATAATGTTGCAGTCATCTGGGTACTTGTTCCAATCACTGTACAATACTCTGATTTATTTTTGAACGTGGAAGCCTGATATAAAAAATAATACGTGATATAGAAGTCAACTGTATCAAAAATGGTATCCAAACAAAGATTTTGACGGCTGTTGTACTTGTGTAGGCATAATGGAACATTTGGACCAGCATCCGATAAATAGACTGCAAACCTGTGTTTGATGTGCACAGTGGTGATTTAGTTAAAGCCTTTTTAAAATACCACCATCATGGGGTTTATAGGTCCATGCCTCCATCAATTCATGCAGTTTGTTTGTACATTAGATTGCTGAAAGCCAGATATAGCGGAGGTGTGAAAAATAATGGACGGGGTTGTCAGTTTCATCTTAATTACCTTCCTCCCAGTATCCTTCGGGAATTTAACGCCCACAGAGAATAGAATAACACTCTGCCTCCCTTTTGTCTTCCATCGAAAGATGATAGGTTTCACTGTTACTCAGCTCTGCTAATGGATTTTAAGACTGTCGGCACCTTTTGCTTTTAAGGCACAGGTATTATATTTTTGCTTGAAATATATCAGTGTTCAAACAATGCACACCCTTTCCGTTGCTGTTATGGCAATAAGGTAGGCCGGAGAGTGGCTGCGCATGAGTTGTTTGTCATGACGACAAGTAAATCAATTCTCACTGTATGTAGCCATGCAATGGCTGCCAGCGTTGCATGCCTTACCTTGCGAAACTGACCAACAGGCTTTTGAGGCAGACTGCCTTGTTTATTACGTCCACATGGTGTTGTGGTGATGCCATTACGCTAATTAACTCATGGACGACTTGTTTCAGGATTCGTCAATGCTCATTTAGTTTTGGCTGACACACAGTGGCAGATGTGTATATGGAAATTTGTACAAAAATGTACAATGCCTATTTATGACCATTCTCGGGTTTTTGTCCTAATATTTGTTTGGGTAAGATTCTCATGTTAAATTATTACAGGGCTGATTGTTGCTGTTGCTTTGTGTTTCTGAGTAAGGACTTCCTCAAAGCACTACTAGCCCTTGTAGGTCTATAAAATCCTATTAAAGGAAACTTTGATATATGAGACACACAAGAGTGTAGTGATTTAAGTTGGAAGAAGAAATTGAAGTCGTGGTACCAGTTCAGGATTGAATGTGTGTAGCATATGAACCAGACTCGGACTTCGAGTGCTGAAAAACATGCAAACAAACTCCCGAGCCAACTTAACTCGCTCTTTAGCCGACAAAATTGTTCAAAGTTTTCATGATGGAAAGACAAGGTCCTCAGTATTTCACCAACCAAGTTTGAAGTCTCAATTCAATTTTTAAGGGAGACTTTTCTTCACTATTTTACACCTAAGAGGGAAGTCAAGTTATATCAAAATGAGGCTAAAGACTAGACTGGTACATGCCCAACCATGGTCCAATGTTTTGAAAAGACTGACCTCTTCATTCATTGTCACTGGTGGCTGACTATGGAGAAATGTGTAGAAATAGAGACTAGTACCAGACATGCCAGATGTTTCGTTTGGCACAGTTCAATGATGCAGTACTGAAGGGTTTTTGGACTGGTTGTTTCAGGTGCCATTCCATCTTCCTGTATTGCATGTTTTCAATACCTTAAGTTTTGGGACTCTCATACGCAGTATATAGAGAGTCCCACATTTTCGGACTATATATGAACCAATGCAATACTCGCCCTGTTGGTGTCGATAAACAGGTAAATTGACACCATTTGTAAAAACTGTATCTTTGTCCATTCAAGGAACAACAATACAATAAATCGGAATTAAGTAGGTTATTCAGAAACTAGCCTGTCGAAATTTCAGCGCAGTAGATAACATACATTTTGAGAAAACTGAAAACTGCATTATGATCTGTTCTTTTCGACGAAAATCATAGGTGTCTGTTGATAGAGCGATAGTTTAATTGGTCCACACCATCGCGAGAAAATGATGGTATTTCCTCTTTTCTCGAAAATGACAACATACGAGGCGCAATGATTTCACAGGATGTATGATCTTATTATTGACTTACAATCAAGTAGGATATTTCATGATATTTTGACAGTTTAATTTTTGAATGTTTGCAAAATGGTGTCCATTAAGTGCAGGAATTAACACTTTAGCATTCAGACACGTAGTCATAGTATCTCGGGAGGTCATGGTACTTTACAGACAGTTCGCTATGAAGGCAGATACTGAGTGAAGGCAGATAACATTGAAATCGATTATGAATTCTGCATAAGCATGGGCTTTTTTTAAAATCTTTTAGAAAATATGTGAAAGGTTTTGCGGCTCAAAAACACTTCACAGCAGATTCCCAGTGGCTTTTGAAATCCAGCTGTAAATATCATTTTATACCATGAACACAGCATGCAGAATGTATCCACAGAGATTCACACCAAAAATAGACTCAGCCTGCGATTTTAATATCTCCCTTTGCCCAAGAGTTCATTGGGAAGCAGGCTAACAAGCCCTTGCTTGTGTAAGGATATCATATTTATATTCTAAAAATATCACATTTTTCTTTTTTTTGGGAAACTGTATATGCCTGCACGGAGATCGGTCAGATATGAAATTAGAAAGGTGAGCTCTGACGTAACTGTGCTGAACTCGACTCGCACGCAAAATCGATTTATAGACATTTTGTAGACCGTAACACGGGTATTACAAGGATTTTTGCCCGACTGGCCTGGCCTTAATTTCACAGCGTCTGCGTAAACCACCTTTACATTTTATTTTACATCTTGAACCCTTTCGCAGTTGAATTAATTATGGGCTGAATATGCTGCGAGTGTGGAAGAGTTGTGCGCTAAAAACGTGTCAGTAAAGTAGGCCCTAGAGTAAACGAATACTCAAGTTGAACACAGAACGCGACACCACAGTGCAAGTTTGATGAAAGGTTATCACGCTGATATGGTATGAGAGAAACAGGAAGTATGAAATCATGACCGTGAAAGCCTGCTTTGTATTACATATTAAAAATAGCTAACTTATAAGAATGTACATTTTTCAGTAGAAATATAAATACGGTACATGTATATTAGCTTTTGTAACTCATTTGTTTGAGCGTTTGCGATCACCGAAATGTACTTTATTGATACATTTCTTGGGAATAAAGTTAAACTTTCCTGCAGAATATAGTACGTGCGTAAGCTGAAATGGTCCATACTTCCTTGTAGCAATAATGAATTCTTGTTTTTAATCTGATACTTTATACTGTTTCTTTTATAACATACATTATGTAGCGTACTTTTGAATGGCAGCATTATTCCGCTTCATGAATTAATGGGTTCTTTTGTTAGTATGTATTCCCTACGGATATATGCTTTTTTTATACGCGATACCTTTATCCAGAGGTTGTTTAAGGAGGAATGGCTGAAGATATTAATGATGTTTAAATTTGATATCTCGAATCAATTATTTGCATTTCATGAATTATTTGTATGGAGATAGAGGCTGGAGACGTCTGAGACTGATTTTTAAAGATGTAATTTGTTATTTTTGTTTTGCTTATACCCATAGACCCGTTGATAACTGTAAAATACATATTTCATTTACTTATAGCTCTCATGAATCCATGCATGTTGTATCACGCGTAAACGAGTCATATCGACGATCATGTGTGTGTGGAGAATCACACCGGAAATATCGAGAAACGACTTACATGAAACTTGGGAAATTGGAGAATTCTTTAAAGATAATGTTTAGGAATGGGGACCATTGTGATATCTTAGAAAACACCAGCTACTTAAATATGCTTATATTGTACATAGTTTTAGAGGTATTTTGGTGCATTACATTTTCTTGCCATCCGACTTGAAAAGATAAAAGATATCTGGTTCATGCTCTTTAATCAAAGAATGAAGGAGTTTAGAGGAAGAGAAACAACGGAGCCTTCAACATTTAAGAATACATGTAGTATGCACCATATTTTCATGGCTACAAAATATACATTTTAGCTTCAATAGTAGTCACTGACTTCGGGACTAAATGTTCGCTTTCTGCCGGTCATTCACATTCGCGACTATGCCCCTCTTAATTCAAGGCACGGAATGTAACATTCATCAGTATACTTATTCCTTCTGACGTCGTTTTTGTATATACGTCTTTTTAAAGCATTTGATCCGTCAGGTGGACAACTTAATCCCCTGAACCTTTGGGTATGGTCCTTGCCTTACTCTGGCTGCAGTACTTATACTTTGATATTATCAAATAATGTATAGTTGCATGAATTACTTGTATACAGGACTGTAAATATTTGTTTTCACTAGGATGTTTTAATGAAACATTCCATTATTTATAATACTTCCGTCTCTAAGGCTTCATGTATATCTTTTATATGTAAGCAATTTGTTTGCAAACAGCTTTTATAGCATATTGTCAAGTAATGCCTTCTGGACACGGTAGTGGTAGTAATTTAATGTTATACCATAAATTGTTCAACGTACGGTATATTATATAAAAAGTGATGTCCATGAAATGTACAGTGCACATAATGTAAGGAATCAGCAAGCAGTCGCAGACTGTCGCCGACGCTTCGCATACTTCCTAACGGGTGTAGCAATTAACAAGGGTTGTAAGAGCGAAATGAGATTTTGATTTGTCTCGGTCGTAGTCACTAAATAGAATGGATCCGTCCCAGATTAAAAAACAGACAAGTGCAATTATCTGAAACGCCAATGTGCCTTACCATTTCCCTTGACCCTGTATTGGACAACGCACATCGGAGGTTGGTTGGTCCGATGATGTATTATTATTGTTATTATTTTGTTTAAATATATGATGCCTTTCCCACAGCTCCTTGAGGTCTTTGTTGTTAGGCCTACATGTACTTAATTAAAAACAAACAAACGTAGCACTATCTACTTAATTTTTGTTGTATACCTAAACAGGTGGGCCAGCTACTTTTCCAGAGTGATTATTTTCCGCTTATGATATGAAAGCAATTTAAGGGGCTGCGTTTGAAGTTAACTCTCACGCGTTTCTGATGTTAATATTCCTTTTGTAACGGACTTGTTTGCTTGTCCAGTTTTCGGGAGAATTTTTTTTTTTTAATTTCATTTTCTGTACGTTGAATTTATTGAACTGATAAGAATTATAGGCTGCTTCATAGGAAATATATGTTATTTTGGTTTGTCTATTCTTAATATTTTAGCCAAATACGTAAATCATGAGCGAGAATTATCGAGACATTATTTTAATCGTCACTGTCTTGGATTGATTAAACCAATGCTATATTTTTCCCAATTCTGGAAAAGATACTCGAACGTCTTGGTTGTGATTTGTGAGTTCTTACAAAACTCTACAAACCGTGTTTGCTTCTCCATTTTGTGTCAACAGTCAGCCGTTACATGAAGCACTTTGGACCCTCGTCGACGTTCGACCTCACTCCAGAACAGAAAATGTCAACTAGCACGCCGAGCTAAAAATCGTAGGATGGCCCTAAAGGTAACGTCAGTGCGTACAGATTACGCCGTAGACCAACACAACGCCACGCCTCGTTTCCCCTCGCCATTGTTAGCCATAATGTCCGTGCGCAAATATGCAGACCTTTTAGTGTTAAAATGCATTTAAAGACGCACGTCAATGTTGGCATATCGGTGGGAAATTTTCTCGGACAGTCCTGCAAAATTAACGCGGTAGATTTTGCGAGTATAATAACGATCTGCTGCCATCGGAGCGAATTATGAAACACGAATTTCCACAGTTTGATGTCTTATGCCGTCTTGATTGAACTTCTAAGCTTTGATTATTTTTCAGTATTGTGGGTTGACCTTTCGAGCGAAGGGAGCGTTGGTGACCAACGGATGCAACGACTAGGTTATTAAATTAGAGCTCAATGAATTATCCACAATGAAATTATAGCATCTTGTTTCCCCTCAAGAAGTCAGCAGCTTGGTGCCTTACGCTTGAATTATTTCCCGTAAGAAGACACTAGGAAACCAGTATCAATATGATATATAACAAGTACATAATTATACTCCCAATATTAAGGAGAGTGATAAATCGAGACACTAAAAGAAAAAAATTAAAAGCTTTAGCAGCCATATTGCAACTTTACGTTCGATTTTATTCCGGGGTAACTTTATCATTGCGATATTCCCATCGATACAAGATTACTGCAACCCAATCTTGAAGGCGAGCAAATTGCAGCAGCGTAACCAGGTTTTGTGTTTGGGGCGGTCTGGGGGATCACGAGCGTCATCGTACCAATTTGAATGGGGGTTGTGCCAAACAAAAATTGACGACAGACGCTCCGTCCTGAAAGGTAGCCAGGGATTTTCCCAGTCACCCGACCGCCGCAAAATCATCAATGGGGTTCGACTATCCCCTCGCCCAGCGGCACTGGGTGGGGCTGGTTGATTTTGAGCTCTCATTGGCCGATTTCTGTTTACCCGTTGACTTGGTGTCAACGCGTTCTCGGCTCTCATTGGACAAGCCGTTTACGCTGCTGACACGGGTCACCTCTTCCGCGTGTGCACGATCCTTTCGCACAAGATGCGAAAGTATGCACACTTTTCATAGCAAGTGACTTTCTGTGACCCGTGCTTCCTACACACAATTTTGTGAAACGGATTAGCCACACCCCCCCCCCTCCACTAGCGCCATTGGATAGTGCGGGGGAGGGGAGGTAGCGTCAGCGGGTAATACGGGTGTCTAAAAAAAATTAAAACAAAACTCAAAGCATCCTCTTTTTCACAACGCAAATATCTATACATATTTAGAGGGTATAGTCCATTGGCTTTTCAACAACGAACAAATCTTTCCAATCAGGTGAATATTTTAGTGAGTAATAGCCAATTCAGAATAAGTGCCGATTTTTCAATCTGTGCACGGTCCCAAATGTCATTTATTAGGAATGTAAATGAATTCGGGGTGAGGGTTTAGTCTTCCATTCTTTAATGTTTTAATCTTTCTTTATTTTGTTCATTTTCAATTTTTAATTTTTTGCAACAATGGTCATTTATCTTTTTGGAATTAATGGTAGTCCTGAAAATAACTGTTTTGGTAAAGTTCTTAAATGTTACTTTGCTGCTCTGTCTCTGCCCTCTACTTGGTAGTATTTTTTTCCACAAATGCAAGTTTCGGTCCGTGTTCATAGTGCGGCAGTCAAATATCAGTCGCCGTGGACAACATGCAAAAGTGGTACTTGTTTTCAATTGGCCATAACTCAATAAATATTAACCCAATTGGAAAGATTTTTTCGTTGTTGAAAAGCTAAAGGACAATACATTCCAAATAAGTATAGATATTTTCGCGGTGTTTTTATTAAAGCTGTTAAAAAGAGGACACTTTGAGGGTTCCTTTATTTTTAGACACCCTTGTACTACTATGCTTAAATCCATTACAAAAGAAAATGCAAAACATTGCAGGGGCCAGCCAAGCTACCCCATTGTCCCTCACCTCCCGCATACTCCATAGCTAAATTGGTCTTTTTTCAATTCCTCTGCAATTAGGCAAACGGGGCGAATTCGAGGGTACAGTCAATCTCTGACACACAATAAAAGGTAGGTCAGGTCATCATGGTCTCTGTGCATGGTGAAACAAAAATATCTGGAGGATGTAGTGCGTGAGCCTTGACGTGTGCGTGATAGGCCTGCGGTCACCTCTTAATAGTGACGTGCACCGCGATTTCGACAAAAAAAATATCCGTAATTTCAGTTTGAAATCCTTTGTATACCCAATGTCTAAGTTCATTTCCGTAATATAATGAGAAATTTAGATTTCGCTATATAAAGGTAAAAGTCGTCGGCAAGAATCGGTAACTAATTTATTTCAAGTTTCAAAACATTTCACAATCATGTAGCCACATTATAGTCAGATATCCCATAAACATATAATAACACAAGTGAAGACAACTTAACAGTTTTTATATTTGCATTCGTTTAATCATCTCGCTTCGTTCATAAATATATAAATGTGATAATCTATACAAGTTTTTAGTAACATCACTGAGCTTAACGGCGTAGAACGATAAACAAAATCACATTACAATCGTTCAGATAGACTAAAATGTAAGTAATGGTGTGACCGCAGTCAATTTGCGCATAATCAATTTAGATAAATCAATCTTGTTTAGCATAAATAACAAGTGTAAAAATAATTTATAGTAGGCCTAGTTGAACTAAATTACAACAAAAAAATATGTTCAACGCACTGGAAAATAGAATAAGGGCCTCTGATCTGAGTAAACGTATTCCTTTGATGCATATGATTACATTGGCCGTACCAATATACATGTATACGCGCTCCATGACTCGATGTAACATTGCACTACCAACACAATATAGGTACAAAAATTGTATACAACGAGCAATAGGAAATGAACTCAGTGAGCCAAGTAATCTATATCACAAGCCATATCACTGACGGAATGTATCCTTGAAAATTGTATTCACTATGGTATCAAAACAAGTTCATAGATATCAGTTTCATATTCTGAGTCACGGCAGCATATTCCAAAAAGCCAACTACGTAATTAACACAAAATATCACATGCATGAAATACAATACGGTATTTCTATATAAGTCTTGCAATAGCAGTTAAGATTTACATCCATGGGTCCGAATGCAACAAAGCAATGAACTTAATTGAATTCGGCCACAGGATCGCATTTGTATGTTGATTTTTTTCCATCACGAAAGTGAAGAATACTGTATGCTGTAGGCCTACTGGACAGTCTTAAGACGAATTACGTATTCTACCGCACGGCACTTAACCGTATGTAATTTAATTTCCGGTCACACAAGTCGTTCGACGGGATGCATGCAAGCGTGTATATGCATTGTAACACGTGCATTAAAACCATGCAGTCACCGTAAGTGCCCAAGACATGACACGTACGTCGGTCTCTTTATGTCTGCCTTCCTAATATTTGCAGGAGACCATGTACGGAAAAAGAAAATCGATATTGTTTTCGCAATAATACTTTTGTAACTGTTGTGGTCAAAACTCAAAATACTGCTGAATTGAGAGTGAGACAATAGTTACTTCAAACAATATTCTGTTTTGGTACCAATTGGAGATGCAGAGTATCACAGTCGATGAGTTTTTTATGTGATGTTCGCTATAATCGTATTCCGTAATACAATTTGGTTATCTACTAGAGAGAATATATCGAGACTGAATTTTTTTTTTTTAAATCATAGTAGAGGAACACAATACGCCATATTGATTTTAACCAATTAGCATCAACTAAATACGAAACAGAAAAAAAATTGTACATTACAATTAAAAGATAAATACTCGACAGTTTCGTACCATGGTGAGCACGTGACCCAAATTGGTAAACCAATTTCTCCTCATAGGAACCATTAGTGATTAAGGAGAATTTAGCAACCTCCTTTAAAGGAACAAATTCAAGTACTCTTGCCTTTTCGGTATTTTGAAGATATTTCATAAAAAGTTATAATATTCGAGAGAAAAATATTTTGAAACATTCAGTTATCAACATTGCATAAGCCCTAATTCTTCCAACAAATAAACCTTGCATACATAAGTACATCCGCACTGCGAAAACCTTTACTTGTGTTTCTCGGAGGCGCGTCCTGAACCAAACCTAATATCCCATTCGAAGTGCACACTGCAATCTATTAGATCGTCTTTGACCAAAGCAAAACACAACGAGATTTCGAGATTATAATTATCATCATTATTATTAATTAATTCTGGTAATGAAACCAAGGATTCATCAAAAGCGCCCTATAGGCACTGTATAGCTCGCAAGCCTAAATAAACTTAGAGAGAAGTATGGGAGGAAAACCCCAAAAGGATATTTTCGGGAAAACCCCACGAAATCAGGCAGAGACTGAAAACCCAATCCACATATTGGCCCAGGCGGGAATCGAACCCGGGTCACAGCGCTAGCGGTGGAAGCTATACCCCAGCCACATAGCATATATTTGTTTCTCACTGTGAACACAAAAATCAGATGATTGACGAATTTTCGTACTTCCACCACCGTCGGATAGACGCTTGCCTCAAGCAGTACCTTAGTTTGAAAGGGACAATCACATTTGAAGCTCTTTCTGAGAACGATATAGACCGTACTTGGCCGCGTCAGTTTTTGACAAAGAAAATGATACACGATTCGCGCAGTTTCACCGCTTAAATCAAATTATGAGACCGTTTTGATTACGATTTATGGAACGCCAAAAAATAAGAAGTTATTATGAACCCGCGTCGAATTGGCTATACACATGCATGATGTACCTGCAGGGCTTATTCGTTTGATATTAAATGTCGATCTCGCCAGGCGAAGCGGGGCAAATGGGTTCTCGCTAATGAAGATTGGCTTGGTAAGGTATTAAAAAACACCTGCACAGCTAGGGATTTGAGGTTTAATCACCGCAGCTGCGTGGGCTCTGCAGACAAGCACCCTCGGAGGGCAATTTGAGCCGTGTTGCATGAAAAGTAATTCTCAAAATAGATTTGAACCAACCCGCAAATACTGCACCGGTTCACATTACGAAGGAAACGTATACATAGGACGCCATCAAAAAACGGTATACTTCTTTAATATAGCTTTTCCCGGCCAATTTCCTAAAATGTTCATTCACTTCTGAAAATCGGTCATTCATTTTCGTCTGAATTTGAGAATCGCTCTGGACACGCGTTTCATTTTCGCTACCAGAGCATTTGATTCCATTTCAGTTCAATCAATTACGTGATTGAGCAGCACCTTTCGTTTATGTCCATTCAGATTCGTTTACAAGACTTCTTTTTCGCTTTTAGAGGGCGATTTCAAACATTGACCATTCCATCTCACTTTTAGTTTATGTTCTGTGATGTAATCTGCTATTTTGAATGAGAAAAACGTACTTTTGATTGCACATTCACGAAATTGTATTCCAGAACTCTGCGCGAAAAGGTATTATAATGCTTGCGTAAATGAATGCACAGGTAACGTAATTGGCCGTCTGTTTCTCAAAACCGAATGCACGGACAATGAAAACGATTGAAATGGAATGACCGATTTTCAGAAGTGAAGGAATATTTCAGGAAATTGGCCGGGAAACCTATATTAAAAATAAAAGGTCTTATTTGATAAAGCAGGGCGAGTTGATTTATCAATTCACCCTTTAGCTAAAACAGGATCTCATTTTCTTTAGTCTGAAGATGCTGCCTTACACTGGCCAGTCCTATTCTAGCCCACTTCGTTACACCTACTTGCTCAAATCTTTGCTTTCATTTCGTGTATTGTCTACCCAAGGACAAGTTACACCAAACGGCCAAAGGCAATCGACTGATGGCGTTTCTGGCGTCTGTGCTAAGGCCTGACGTGTGAAGTTGTTACTCATTTGAGGAACAAGCTATAAGTCTAACAGGGGGAAAACGCCTCTTTCAAGAATGAAAATCCGAAAAATAAGCTCCACGAACTACAGGTACCCTCGTGTTCCGTCTATTTACTATTCATGTCAGTTATATCATATTCACAAGTATCAAAAAGTTGTGCAAGTCATTTCAATTGTATCAAGAGGACCTCAGGCCAAATATGAGATACACTCTAAAAACTGTGTAGCAATTAAACACATACAGTCGTGAATGTCTATACGCCCGAGGGCAATGCTTTGTGTTTCCCTTTGTCCCTGTAATATAACACTCTCTCATAGACTAAGCACATAACCGTTCGATCGAGGACCGTTTTCAACTAAAGACCCAACGCTCGAGGACTGAAAGGATCTTTCGTTCTCCCTCTGTGTGTCTGTCTTCTATCGTAATGCCATGTATAATCTTGCTATCACTTTGTAAAATCAATTCCTTAACATCAATGTTCAATTGCTAAACACTATCCATCCTTACTCTAAACATGTTTAGCATTTAAACATGTTTACAAACTGATAGTAAGAAGGTGTTTAAAAAAGTGTTTAATTGCTCTCTAAATCCCAAAGAGTGAAATTAGGGACTAGACCGTTTCAGAGTGAAAATCACTCTCATTTTCGATTGACATTTTCGATTGAAGTGGTTCTAAAACATGAACCACTTCAGTCCAAGCTCGAGTGAACCCTCGATCTTTACGAATTACGATTAAAGAAATTTCACTCTAAAACGTCTAGTCCCTAGTTTCCGACTGTGGGAGGGAATCTTCACTCGAATGGAGTAAATTTTCACTCTTTAGAATTTAGAGAGTGCTAAACACAATTGTTGCAGTGTAGTTTGTGCCGTGCTGGCCTCAGTGGTAACAATAAACATATAGAACACCGCATTTTAAATGCGAGGTTCACATTATTTTAAACATGAAAATTAAACAATCACCAACTTTTTGAAACCATTTGAGTTATTCTGTGGACCTAACACATTTATCCTCTCCAAAATCACATCCGAAGTGCACAATCTATCGTCACACTTAAAGCATAGAGCAAGGACCCAGCGCATCATGGCCATTGGAACTGTCACGGCATCGCGGGGGAGGGAAGCATTAAATGATGTCTAACCAAAAACCGAGCCCCGAGCATCAAGTAATACCCCTTTCCCCTTCCCCCACTTTCAATCTTTTAGCACGGTCGTTGATTTCTCACTGAGTTGCCTGTCGGTGCGTGCTTCATCCATCGGAAATCCTTGCGACGCCCGTGGGGACTTTAACTCCATGTCATGACGTAGAAGATTAGCAGATTGATCCTCGTTCTGATCTTAGGTTTCGGAGGTGATTTGTACTAAATTGTAGAGCACAGGCCTACAGTGATTTGCTTCAGGTCGGATGTAAACACACGTCATTGACACCAAGTTTATACACTTCACTTTTAGGCTTTTTGTTCGGTTTGCTCATTTGCCAATACAAAAGATTTTATCAACACGCCTCAATAGATATTTGATTTTGTCCCCTTCATTTCATCGGCATTTGGCAATATTATACAGAAGCAGACAAAAAGGGCTCTCTCGTTTAGATTTTGATGTTCGCTTGCTTGCAACAATTCATGGCCAGAACTGATATCAACTAGAAAATAAGAGCATATTATCCACCCATCGGAAATCATTAACGAGTGTATACATTATTATGATCCGATAAGGTGATAAGGCACTTACAGCAAGAACGATCGGTATATGGCTCTTGAGATAATGTCGGCAGTTTAAACATAAATTATACCAAAGTAACCGAAGTCGAGTCCTGCAGAAGGACACCACTACGTGCGGAGCAAAGCAATACAGGGTGTCCCAAAAATGTGCAAGCAATTATACCTTAATTTCTCAAAAAACTACTGAACATGAGTATTTCATCTTGATGGAGCATATTAATTATACTCTTGTGTATATTCCGTACAAATGCCATTGAAATCCGTTCATACAAACCAGAGATCTAACATATTATAAAAAGCTATGGGGTTTTCACCCATTCCAATGGGATGGGGTTTACAAAGTTCACTTAATTACATCCGAGTGAAAAGGCCCATGTTAATCTGATGCACTAATATCACTAGCTGTGTAAATCCCATTGAATTGGGTGAAAAGCCCATAGCCTTTTACAATCTGTTAGATCTCTGGTTTGCATGAACGGATTTCCATGGCATTTTCACTGATTATACACAAAGAGTATAATTAATATGCTCCATCAAGATGAAATACTGGGATTGCACTACGTGAGTGTTAAGGACATATTTTCACTGATTAATTAACTTTTCTGTGTGCAGTTGAAACGGAATAGTGTGACTGGGCCAGGTAATGTCTTATGTCAAACTAACAAGGTTGAACCAAATCCGTGATCTCAAAAAATGTCATATTATAGACACTCTTATCTGACAACCCCCTTGAAATTAATTGGAACCCGGATGTATATGGCACTTTTGATGATTATTTCCGAGTACCACAGATTCCTAACGTTTTTGGACCATAATGTAAATATATAATTGCACGATAAGTTACAGCTCTTTTTCCTGTCGAATTCGGAAAGGAACCAAAAAAAAAAACCCAACATTTTCAACACACTGCCGTGTAATTTTCCAAACACAATTTGCAATTTTAGTAGTTCACTTGTTCAGTTATAACAAACGGAAAGGATAACATAATGATGAGGTCATATTTTTCATATTAAGCTTCTGCCACGGTGACTGCTCTGTGTTCCGACACCCCTATGTTCCGACTACCGGCACATTAGATGTATTACTCCCGGTGAGGGTTAGGGTTAGGGTTAGGTTTAGGATATAGGGATAGGGATAAGAATATGTACAGTCGGAACATAGGGGTGTCGGAACAAAGGGGTGTCGGAAAATAGAGGTGTAACCTCTGCCACGACCAAAAATGTATATATTTTTTAAATTTCCTTTTTAGATTGGAAAAATTAACAAGTTCTTCTTGCGAGCGTCTTGGCATACTTCGAACTAGCTTGATTTCTTAAAAAAAAAACACCTGTCATAGCCTAGGAGATTTTACTCATGCAAGTTTACAGAGTGCGAAAGAGCGACCTTTCCCTTGCCGTGAATTGAATAAAGTTAGCGATTTCAGACGCGCATAAGAGACAACTCAACTAAAAAGATAGTCGAGTGCGGTGCACTGCACAGTTATATCAACAGTGAACAATGAAACATGAAAGCAATTACATCAAGAGTGCAGCACCCTGACGAGAATGAAACCTGCATCAACTCGTAAAGGAACCGACTATGAACGAAGCACATTTCGTTTATGCTCATTCAGATTCGTTTACAAGACTTCCTTTCCGCTTTTAGATGGCGATTTCAAAAATTGGTCATTCTATTTCACTGTTAGTTTAATGTTATGTGATGCAATCTGCTATTTTGAATGAGAAAAACGTACTTTTGATTGCACATTCTCGAAATTGTTTACCAGAACTCTGCGCGAAAAGGTATTACTTGCGTAAATGAATGCACAGGTAACGTAATTGGCCGTCTGTTTCACAAAACCAAATGCATGGACAGTGAAAACGATTGAACTTTCGTTGAATTGAAATGGGATTAAAGACGTGCATTCAAAATCAGACGAAAATCAGTGACCGATTTTCAGAAGTGAATGGAAATTTTAGGAAATTGGCCGGGTAAACCTATATATAAAGGGAGAAAAATGATTTTAAATTGTTCGACTACAATTTCCATTTTTCATTTGAAATTGCCTCACCTATACATCGCACAGGTAACTCAGATTTCATTTCATTCAAAGGAATGTTTAAATAGACATTCGTCTTCGGCGGCGTATCTAGTTTCTGAGCCGGTGGGGGGGGGGGGGCAAAAGTTTGACTTTCCCCTAACGATATCGGAAAGGTCGAAAAACGTTTCAGTTTCACAAACTAAGCGCCTTCTGTCGTTGTTAAATATTAATGTTAACCTTTGCATAAAAATAATATACAGACCCGCAATAATTCCTACTGTAGAAAAAATGAGGGGGGGGGGGCAGTTCCTCCGGATCTTAACGTGAGTGCTCCTTGTCAAAAAGAATATCAGTGTAAGAACCGAGTAGCTACTTTCTTTTATACACAAACATCGACTTTCATATTCCTTGCAGTCATTTGCAATATCACTTCCCTCCACACATTGATCATTCATTGAAATAGCTTCTATTTATGAACCTCCTAATCAGATTAAAAAAAAAAACCTGAATAAAATCAGGTGCTTTTACACAAAGGACAGGTTGAATGAGTTATTGTCAGGCGTGATCAATATTGTATGTCTCAACAATGAGCGCTAGGGACAATAAAATCTAATTATACGAGAGACATTGACCCTCAAAGAATCTACTCGTACAAGTACAAAGGAATAAAAAATAAATAAGTATAGGAATTTAAGAAAATATAGTGGTACTTTACGCCTCCGAGGAATATTATGTTTAATCCTTCTCTACATTTTCAAAACAGCTTAAAAGAGTTATCTTTGCTACCGATAACAATAAGCAAAACTCACTTGCTGTCGTGAAAAAACCCGAAGCATGTGGATTATCATAAGTTAACAGCGAATGGCCGCGGCAGCAGTACATCATTCATTGCCCAAAAAGCGGAGGGGGTAAACTTTGAGGACAGAAAAAATGTACAATTATTTAACCTTACAAAAGACTGGCACACGCGGTGTTCGTGGAATTGTGTAGTTTTTTATATTGAGCTGCTGTCGTGGAGCGTTTGAAGAATCAAAAATCTTCCTTGGGGCGTGTGTTTTGATCGAGAGGCGCTCCATACATCGTGATTTCAAGCAAGACCGCTGCCCTCCGAGTGAACTCCACAATATGCATCCAAACGTGTGGCCGGATAAACGGCCCGGAAACAGCCGTCTGGCTCAGAATGATACCTCTTAATATTGCTGATATCAATGAGTAAACCATCTCCCCTCCACTGTTGTATATTAAGATTCGGCCTGCATTGCCTTGGTCATGTGCTCGATCGCAAATGTCGTATATAGTTTGTAGATCTCCTCGATCTTTTCACTGTACCTCGTGTCCAAAAGTTCCTCGATCGCCTCCAGTAAGGGCTTCTGAAACGTCTGCAGGCAAAGGAAATAATAAAGAGATGATAATTTAAGCCACTACGGTCTTCCACTTTTTTTCGCGATTTGGGATCTTGTTAATGGCAGTGTATTGTGTGATGCATGGCATTGGACTTTCCATAGTAGCGAGCAGTATAACTCACTCTTGAAATAAAACTGAAAAATACAGATCATGCCTTGTAAATAAATGGGATTTTGTGTTTTTTTTTAGTGAAAATCAGCGTGGATGCCTTGCCGAGTGTTGATTTGGGCGGATCATCGTTAAAGGCTTAAGCAATCGGTTGAGTTCAAGGCGTTTGGAAAGCCATTTTTAAGGGTTGCATCTGTGTTCATTTGGTGTGCGTAGTGTGTTAAGTTTGCACCTTTTTATTAGTTTCTTTTTTAAACACTTTTTATCCGTCTCCCACTTTTTATTTATTTATAGAGAGCCCCAGTGTAGTTGTTATAATAAAAACTATGTACTATCATCTTTGATCTTGTCATATTTTCAATGTCTTTATGAATACTTGAAGATGTAAAATAAAACCCATCAATACATAATGTGAAATAAAACAGTCTTTGAACGGACACTAAGTTCCACCCACGCCGAGTCGTCATCGGAGTTCAGAAACGGACGATGAACTTCTTGTTTTAATACACGTCGTGACGGATTATGCGGAGCATAATCAACGCGATAAATGTGCACCGGAAGGGATTCTCTATCTACTACGCACAACGTATTATCGACCGATGTCCATTAATGATTGGCTAAACCGTATCCTGTCCGGCTCAAATTTTTGACGAAATGATCCATCTTGTCGACTTAAGGGACAGCTCCGTTATGAGCCAGAAGCTCAAGCAAAACATACATTGAGACCATTACGTAGACTGTCTACGTCAAACAACGCAAATAGGGCGCCCATTTTGATTGACAAAACTGAGGATTTTAAAGGGCTCCAACCCATTTCAATGTCTGCACAGGTTGAAACAAGGCCCGCTGCTTCATCACTAAGACTACGAAAGTGCTAGTCTGTTCTCTCAAAACATTTGATGAAACGATCACTCTACTTTATAAAAGCTACATTTATCAGTATGCAAAGTTATTACTAGAGAGGGGTACTTTACTTTTTTTTTTTTTTTTAACTCTGTAGGCCTGTGCCTTATTATTAATCAACAATGTTACAGGGAACTAATCGACGAAGGTCCGGAATAAGAAGTAGAGCGCGAAATAATAGCCAAGCATGCACTTGAACGCAGGCTAGTCGAGGACGGTTGGGGTCATGGGCGTCGCCAGGATTTTTTTTCTAGGGGAGGGGAAGCATATTCCCCCCCCCCCTCCAAAAAAAAAAATACTTGTATTCTCTAGCATATTCTTAATTTATCATTTTTTCGAGGGTGGGCGGGGGCATTTACCCACCCCACCCCATTGACACCCCTGCAGACGCCCATTTTGATAAATGTGTATTAAATCAATAGCAAATATGACTTCACACCACTTTTCCTTTTCTTTCCCCCCCTTTTCCTTCCTTTGTTTGTATTGTTTTGCTTTTCCGGGGGGGGGGGGAGCGCCCCCCCCCGGCCCATTTCTGGCGTCACCTATGGTTGGGGTCAGTTGTTGAAACAGCACTCTCAACCCACCTCACTGGCTCACGTAGTCTATTTCGCATTTTAGTCACAGGCCTGCAGACACGAAAATAGTTGTGCAAAATGATGGCGACCTGCGAGAATGGTTTAGATAACTGTTACACTTGGAGTCTTGGAGCAACCTCGTCCCCAGGGTGTCGAGCACTACGCGCCCACCTGCTCTCTCACCCTGAATTGGATCATTTGCATGTGCAAGATTTTTGAACACGTATGCAAATTAGGAGTAGTCTCGTGCCTGCCTGTGCGTTACATTTGCGTTTGTTTTTGTATGCGGTATCTGGGGTAAAAACAGAATCACTTCGTCGCAGCGCGAGCATGGCGTGAGTTACGAAAACATGATTTTATTTTAATTAAACTGTTACGATCTTAACGAGACAACATGCAGGATCACATTTCATATTAATATTAACAAACTGGAAAGGAAATGAATATTTTAGAGAAGGCGTGGACGAATGATCGCGAAAACACGTACTGCACGTTGTGAATAACAACACCAAGTACACGATATAAATCCATTTCTAGCCAATTGCGGTATGGAATCAGGATGCAAGAAGGAAGTTTCCTATCCAGGGTTTACTATTGGAAACAACGTTGGAAATAAAATAAGCACTGGGGACGAGGTTGGTCTTGGAGTTGCTCGAGCAGTACAGTAATTGCGCATGCGCGTTTAAAAAGCGACTCATTGTTCGCACTCGAACCATTGTGCCACACTCACCCATATAAGGTCGGCTTCCAAGCCCAGCTTCGCGTGCCGTTTACCCGTTTTAGTCAGTAATTTGATAGATGCATCCACGTCGCCTAGTAACTCCACCGTCTCATCGAACACGCCCATCAGGGCTGAGGCATGTGTCTCGAAGTTATCGTCATCACGTAGCTGCTCCTCCGTTTTGCCCTTGAACGAGGGAAACCAGTCCTGTGTCTCAGGCGACCTCTTAAATAATCTGGTAAAGCAGAACCAAAAAACGAGGCTTTGCATGATTAAGAGTACATAGCCAGTAAGTCACACTGGTTTTAATACTAAATTGGATGCTGTGGTCACAACAACCATTGCATGATATTACTTGAAATATGAGATTTAATCAAAAGTTTGAACTTTACTGTAAACTAAAAGTACCGAGAAGTAAAACCAGCACTTCCTGAACCTCGACCATTTACAAAGTGACAACCACGACGTTGTTTTAGATTTTAGACGCAAGCACTATCCCTTTATCAAGTTTACCACCGCTACTTGACAACGCCGTGTAGTTTGATTCAAATAGATCATGCTCCCTGCAACATCCGAATATTAAAGGCCGCGTCCAATACCATATAGTATAATGAAGTATAGGTCTACTTTTATACAGGGTGACCCAACAAAATGCAACCCTGAAACATTTGCCTTTTTTCAACAACGTGATCTGCTAATTGTTATGTTTTAGATATCAGATTAAAACTGAGAGTGTTTCCTTCCAAATAGGCCTACTGAAAAAACCCCCAAAAAACAGCACATTGGGTTGCTGAGAAAATGCCAGTTAAAAAAAGGGTCATCTTCTCCAATGTGCTTCAAGCAGTGAAACATGTTACTGTAAGCCCACTGTGCAATTGTCTTTCATTTGTGCAATTTCTTTAATATTTTGACATATTTATGATGCTTAAACTGAGGTTTTTAAATAGGACTAAAAAGGATCAGACACCTGTTCAGGTGGAAAATAAAAGGTATTTCCATCAAATTCATTTGTACTCTTGTCATATTATGTGCCGTGTTGTTTGTAAGAATTAGGACACAATGCGCTACATGAATTTCATGCACAAATAGGTACAGTGTAAATCCCTTATGGTAATGTCATTTGAATGGACCAGAAAGGAGTTGTGTTACAGAATTGGCATTTTCTCAGCAACCCAATCTGCTGTTTTCATGCCTTTTTTTTCAGTATTGAAAGAAAAAAAAACTCTCAGCTTTAATCTGATGTCCAAAACATAAAAATTCACAGCTCACGGTAAAAAAAGGCAAATGTTTCAGGGTTGCATTTTTTGTGGTCACAAAAAAAACCCGCCAATATCTGTATGTATATGCGGTGTACAAACTCAAGGCAGTTGGTGACCTTTGAAAGAAACCAACTCTTTGAGTCACAATTCTTAAACCAAACGTAAATCAAAATTTCAGACTTTGGACCGCGCCGATGCGTCTTATACATGGCGCTCCTTGCACATTGTAGGCTACAGGGCTCATTAGAACGTTGCTCTGGAAAAAAACTCAGCACAGAGTGTCCTCAATTCGCTTCTTATACGCATAAATTCTTGGTATCCAGGAAATAACAACTATATTATGCCCTCTAATTAGCCATACACATTTCGATAACCATTAATATTATCCCACGTGCGTTATGCGAGTTATAATACAGACGAGTAAAATACTGGCTTTGTGATAACAGAAAAATAAGGCAAGGCTCGGGAAATGAATACTATGCGGTTTACATTATGAAAAAAAGCCCTGTGCATTTTAATAGCATACGGAGATTAAACGCAGAAAGAGCGTAGGTGGGACGGAAACTAGTGGTTTGTCGAAATGACAGTAGCATAATTACTCCCGTCATGAAGATAACATGTCTGGCTATGGCAAGTCTGTCAGTTGGCTTATGGTAAAAAATCATCTCCCATATGCAATTTCCGGTACATTATTTGAACATTTCAGGTATTGTTAATGACACATCATAAAACCCAAATCCACTTGATGCCATTTTCCCCCCTACCCCAGAAGATGGTTTTCGGGGTATTGTTTTTGAGCCGTCCATTTGGAAAGGTGGGCGAAATAAACCTTAAAGGAGAGTCAGTTATCAAGACTTTTTGCAGCAGATGAAAAATTCGAATTTAGATGTACATGTTGAAGCACAATTTCGGAAAAAAATTCTCTTTAGGGGCGGGGACACCTTTCATAATTTGGGGGTGGGGCAAAATGAAATTACAAGATACTACAGCATTAATCCAAACGCATGTCAATTTGTTTTCTGAATTTGGCCTTGGCAGTCTAAGCAGTAAATTGTAAGGCAACATTTCAAATTGTATTTCGCTTTTATGCAAGATTCCTCTTGTACGTGTTTGTTTTTTTAAATGGGGAATGATAAAAAATGTACAATTTTGTCCTTGAACTCAATTTTGTTGAACTAAAATGAGAAAAGAGAGCTGGACCGTCAATTCTTTGATGTAAATCCAGCACATAAATGGGAAACTTTAGGGTGGATTAAAAAATATAAAATAAACATGCAGAGAAGGGAGAAAAAACAGAAAATGAGTAAATTTGATGTAACAACAAAATTTGAATGTCAGTTTCAGATGTCAAATGAACATATAGCAATTTGAGATACATTTACAGATGTAAAGTAATACAAACTTTTATTTTGCCGATTTCAGACCAAAAAACCACATCATTGTGGCTTCTTTTTATGTGAAATCACTCTTTTCCTATATACCATTTTTGGAAATTCTAGTTTTACACCTAAAAACAATGACATACCAGCTAAAATTTCAAAGAAACAAAACTGAGCTTCATAGGTTAGTTAAGTTAATGTCTTAAAAAAATAAATATGGGTTAGATTGTTGGTTTTTTGTTCATATGTAAGATGCGTCCCCTTTTTATGAAAAAAATTGTGACACGCCCCCAAAGCGGGAAAAAAGTTTATGATTTGACATGTACAAATTCCATCCACCCCCGTTCACTGTACTGGATGAAAAAAACCACCAAGATTGCCCGTTACATATAACTCTTCTGCAGCGTCATTTGCCCCCATTTTTATAAAAAGTGGTACCACCCCCAAAAGAGGGGGAAAATGGAGGTTTTTTTTAAGCTCTGGCAGGAGCTTCTACATGTCACTTGGTGGTCGGTCGGTCCCCGGAAAAGTGACCAAAATAAAGCCCCAAATTTAAAGTTAAAAAAAAAGCAAACAAAATAAATTAACAAATTAACAAAAATTGTTTGTAACAATTCGGAAAGGTGTTTATGAAAAGTTTGTAAAATGGAGGCAAACTGTGTAGTAACGTTATAGTCACGTGGTATTTATCACAAACCGCTATAAATCTAAAGTTTGGTGTTCCATATGTGCCATCGTTGTCACATTTTTGGGCGTCGCATTTTTCAGCTCTGGCAGGGATCATTTTGATAGATTTCATGCAAGACTTTCATGCAAGACGACCGGAGCTTATTGTGCACTCGCACTTGTTTTTATTCTAGTGATGTAGCATTTGGGTGACCTGTCCAAAATGCCAAAAAGAAAAGTGAAACTATCAAAGTGGTTTTGCGCGCAAAGCTCCCCACTTTTTAATGTCATGGCCCCGCCCATAAAAGGGTCAGAAAAAATGACATCAAGTGGTTTTGAACTTGCTGAGGTGTCCATAAGTGATCCTGAGAGTTTCACAGATGTGTACCCAAAAATGCATATGGGCCTCCACAAGCCCACTGACTAAGTTCCGTGGGTCTCCCGGCCCCCAAAAAACAATGGAATTAACAATAAAATAAGACATTAGAAATCTACAATCTTTCCATTATGATATTATTTTCATCATCGGTCGGTTTTCGATGACAAACAAACCAACAACAACCAAAAAACACCTCCCCCTAAAAAAAAAAAAAAATCTGTGGCTGTTGCCTTGTGTGATTTCCCCCGGGTTATATAAATCAATAAATCGAGCTATTCAAATATATAAAGGTATCATTTTCTACTCTTTTTTACATTTGTTAATACATGTATTATAGTCATCAAGTAAACAGTGTCGTGTGAAAAGCACAGAAGGGTTTCAAAATAAAGACAATGGGTTTAGTAAATTACAATGGGCCGGAAAGGTTACGCCTTTGAAGGGGCAAAGCCAATATCAAAAACTGACTTCATCCCTATGGAAAAGCCATGACACGAGAACAAGGTGTGAAAGATGTTCCCAACCGGTGGTTTCAAACTATTAAAGAAGAGGGTCATGACCACTGATCTCTATATAAAGACTGGATAGCTAATAAAGAGCCGCACAATGTACGAATTTGACTCCATATTGGTGAGACCGGCTGGTGATCTACAAAGGACAAGTTGCCGTTTTTATAGACAGCATGATTTCTTTTGTAACGTCGCGGTTCACTTGACTTATATTTTGACCACCACCACTGACCAAGGTTAACTACAATTTTTGTTTAACGTCGTGGTTACTAAAATACCGCAAATATCACTTTTACGGTGTTTTGCAATGATAATCACTACGGAAATGTGTCCCTTTTAGAACATCATAATATGTGTACGTGACCAAAATGCGCGTCAACTGTTGATACAAAGCGCGCGTATTTACGCGTAGAACGTTCGTATTATACGCGGCCATCTTCGTGAGACCGGGGGCGAATTGGTCAATATGCAAAGTCTTCTGTGTGAATGTTGTATGCATATCCGCTATCCAGTCTTTATATAGAGATCAGTGGTCATGACCTTTGTTCTACTTTCTCACGTTTTTATTTGGTAGGTTATGTGATCGCCGCGCACTTATGCGTGGCCCCTTTCATGGCGAAAAATTGTGCTAGTTCTTATACAAAACAATTGCCCCAGGGCAGATTATCTGAACAATAGCTAGCAGTAGCACAATGGTATCGCCATTGGAGGGGGCCACCGTGATAGAAGTGACAGCGTGCCCAGATTGGACTATAGCTGGGATTACTTAAGATTTAGCTTCTCTTCGTCAAGAAGGGGTTTAAAGTACATATTGACGTATTGACGTATTGACGATAGACCTTCGGATTCAATTCCTCGTTTACGAAAAAATACCGCAGTCATATTATCAGAAGGAGTTAGAAGATATCGTCCACAAAATATAAATCACGTTTTGATCAATTTGTTGCTGATAACCAAGCCCCAGTTAATAGGCATCTCTTTGTATACACGGAAGGAATGAAGAAGTTATTTTATTTCATGATGAATAGGCCAATATTTGTGTTTATGTATATTAAGGATTAAAAGTGAGTTATATTACGAGAGTACCTTGTCATTGGGAATTCCGGTTGGCATGGTTCCGAATTCAAGATCACCTGCCGTTCTTGTGCATTATTTAGTTGCAGGGTGGGAGGCTAATGTAATACATGTAGTACTTAACTGCACTGTTGAGCTATGTGATCAAAGTATCTACTCATATAACTATACAAGTATCAGTATTGGCCCATACCACAGTATTTCGCAAGGCCATTTTGTGCGTTCCAATCACGCGAATAATGCCATTGCTGTACTTTTGCGAATGATTCTCGGATGGCGAACGTTGTGCAACGTTGAGTTGAACGCACCCAATGTATAGAGAAATATCACAAAGTTGAAAATATTGAAGATTCCTCATAATCATTTTCAAAGATAAAATATGGGGAATTAAGTATTCTGAGGTCTTCCTGTTACACTTCCACAATTAGGAGTAATATAACTTGGAAGCCTTCACAACGCAGATATGGATTAAAAAAATAACTAAATGCTAAATTGACAGCATTACAACCCAAATGCATCATTAATCGTATCCGAAAACCAACGCGCACAGTGCTCATAATTACACAGATCAGTCACAAAGGTAGGAAATTGACTAGATACTTCGTTATTGTCGAGTGTCAATCCTTCCGAAATAACGTGTCTATATCTTCGTCACCTGATACGAAATCCGTGCCAATTCACCGAGAACAATTAGGCCGGTGCTTGCCCTAGGCTTCCAGATACAAGATGCACGCCTATACCCTTTATTTCATCGATGATAAGGGTCGAGAGGAGCAGAGCCGAGGACCATTATTGAGTCCCGAGGCAAATGGATTTATTCCAGTTTGAAGGTGGCCTGCGCCGTTGAACTGTTGTTCCACGAAGCCTGCAAATTGGACCGAACGCAAATGTTATAATGCAGGATAAGTCGTTGTTGAGACCGATAGAAAAATATACGCTGCTTGGTGCCTTATTCATGGTAAACTGTTTCGTGGAAATTTACATAGGCCTATGACAGGTATTTTCATGTTGGCAGTTTCGTTGTATGCATTGCGTGTTGAGTAAGCATTTTGCGAAGAAAGCGGAGATATCGAATGAACACTGCGGGCTATAGACCTTATGCCTCCAAGATGGCTGCTACAGCCATCTTAGAGGGCAATGTCTTTGTTTTGCTTTGACATGCATGAGTGAACCTTCTGTGAATTCATTGTTACTGAATTAAAATAACAAAAGATACCCTCTATAAGATGACCGCTATACGCATACTGTCTATATTCTGTGTGAGCTGGATATGCATAGCGCATTGCGTTGGGCGATGAAGAATTACCAACCCTCTTTGGCAAGAAGAGGGCAGAAATCGTCTGATAAATCGGAAGGACTATTTCAGAATGTTTGCCCTTTTTTGTATTCGACCAAAGTTAAAAGGTAAGATCTCTTGAACAAGTTCATTTTATACGAAATCCGGTTAACAGGAAATATATGCACCTACAACTATGGCATCCCTCGACTGCGTTTATTTATAGCGATCCAGAACATTCACGTTAACATACTTGATTTTTCGAGCCACAAAAACGAACATTTTATTTTATTTTATTAAGCCAATTTTTTTTCTGCCACTACTAAAATGTAACATAAATGTCATTTATCGATTTAATACAGCAAAAGCAAATGCGCTAAAACTGCCTGAACAGTTTAAACCTTACTATATATATATAGGCAAGATCAAAAAAGTTAATCGGTGATATGATAATTTTTAATAACGATGGGCGTAGACAATGAAAATATACAGAATGTCATCAATCTTGGCAACATTAGGACATTATCAGCATTTCTTTAGTGAGTCACATGTCGCTAAAAGTTCCCAATACATGCAGGTTTCGAACATTTTGCATTTTGTTTTTTAAAATTGGAAATGCAGCTCTTCCTGAAACTACAGAACAGAAATAACCCGTGAGCTTTAATGACAATCACTCTCCTGACAACGTTCGCCGGCCTCTTTCTCATCCTGGAGAACAGAAAAACAATTCTTCAAAACATCTTAAGAAATTCTTTGAGTCTGCATGTGCAGTCCGAGGCTCAAACACCAATATAGGAAATAGCCTCCCATGTTTCACGTGTCACCCATACACTATTTATATTTTGATACTTACACTTCACCGTATTTCTCCGAGAGTGAATCTTACCTACATTGCGGTAAAGTGCTTAAATTTACTTCCAAGCACACTTAGCCCATTAGTTTGTTGCTGATTTGTTTTTCTTGTAATTTTTCATTGATTAGCCACAGCGTGAATATGGTACGAATGCACTTATAAGCATTTACATAATTATGATATGGGGCGTATTCGAAACCCCGTTCTCGAGTGACCCGAACAGTGTTCTCGGGTTGCTGATTACGAACGCCCAAGTGCGTGTGGAATGCAGCTGCATGCACTGGCGAAAAATCAAGATGGCAACCGCCATATTAAAACGCCGAATGAAAAGAAAGGGAAACTAATGTTCTTGCGAAAATAATTAGAATCCCGGAACAGCAACAAAAATTGACAAAGACAAGCCCACTCTATGATCAGGTACAATTTTTTTTTTATCATAACTGCTTCTCATTGAATGAGTGCTTTCAATTTTATGCACAAAAAAATAACGCAAGTTGTGATACAGGCCTATCGTCCGCCATGTCCTTGGCGTTGTTCATCTACTCCCCGATAAGTCGAGAGTGAAAATCTTGTTCGCGAACAACGTTCGCATTTTGGTTCTCGTCATTCTCGTGTTCGTTTAACACGAGAACACGGTTTCGAATACTTCCATGGATTCGTGTCATTTGAACACGATATAACGCTACGATTTTTAGTAAACTTTTCATATTCTTACTAATATTATTACCTAAATTTCAGAATTTGGACGAGTGGTGTTTTGAAATAAATCCAATAAATATATGTCAATCCTGAATAAAGGTCCCTAAAAATGGAAATCGATGTGAAAATTATATTTTACTTCGACAAAACACTTCTTGAAACCTCACCCCATGGGCTGGTCCGAGTCCGTGGTCGGAAACGTGGCGTGGTCCGTGGTACCAAATCCTGGGTGCCGCAGGCCAGTACATCATGAGGCCCGAAATTGCCTACGCCGGCCAAATCACGATTTGCATGCCCTAGTTAAATTATCCGGTATTGGAGCATTTTGAGGGCCGTGAACTTGAGGATTTGCAGAGAACTGCGAGCTCGTATTTCTGTGAAATTTTGATGAAATTAGGTCCTAAAATGGCTCTATTTTGCAATGGAGCGTAGGCGTCCGTTTTCAAAATGGCGTTGGGCTTCAGGACTGCTTAGGGGTGATCATCTTTGGATGGAATTTTCTTCCAAAAGTCACCGGTTAACCCCCAAAATAGTGAAAGGAAAATGAACAATGATGAAATAAGCTTTAATTTGATGTGTGTCTCAAACACCTTGGAGACTTTTTTTTTTTTTTTTTTTAATATTTTTGGGAAGTACGCGTAATTATTATCACTGAGGTCTATGGGAGTCTATTTTAATACTGGTCTCATTTAACCCTATAGGTGGTGGACAATGGCGGCCATGCATGCACAATGGTTGATTGCCAATTTGTTTTTAAATCAAAGGGGATAAGCAAGTCAACAATTACTATTTTCGAAAGAGGGGGCTCAAGCCAAGGCTGTGACGTCTTTACATTAAACCTGCCGGTCAATTGAAGCACAGGGCCCGTTGGAAGTCTTGTGCAGTGCTGCTTACCAGCCAGCTAAAACGGAAACTATACATTAAACGCGCCAGGCACGGCGTACTTTGACCTGGATGAAGAAAGTATAGTTAAAGTGCTATTTTCGAGTATCATCCCGAAAGAAAAACATTGTTCTAAATTGCTTTTATTCTAGCAATACAAACATTATTGAATAATTACTTTTACAAATTCGAAATATTGGCATCCAGACAATAATTCCATTTTCGCGGGGTAGGCTGGTCCCCGCCCCCACAATCCGTATCAATATAAATGTATATACGGACCGGCAGCCAGTCTGCTTGTAAAGCGGATTTGTTTGTGCCAAAAATAACAACCTTTTTATTCAGAAGGTTTTAAAAAATATTGGTAGGAATAAAACATACAAGTTAAAATTTATTAAGAGAAAAGAAAGGATCGAATTCGGTGAACAGCACGGGGCACGCATATTTAAGCAGTTGGACCAATGGTCCTTGGTTGGACCAAGCACGTAATTACGCTACATGTTCATAATCTTAACAAATAGGTAATCTATTTACGCAATGGCAGTGATGGTTACTATAGTATCTTAATTCATCGAGGCCACTTCTATACACAACCAAACTGTCTTTTAAAAATGTTTTAACGGGTTCTACTTTTCCGCGTACTGATCCTTTATTATAAACCTATCGTTATGAAAATAGGCTCATTCTTGGTCTTCGATTTTCACTTAGTTTGATATATAATGGAAATCCTTTAATGGAGTCATCTATCGCCAAGACTTGAATTTTCGGCAACAAATTTTTAGCCAGTACTAAAATAAATTCCTGGTTAAATAATGAAACTATGTTAATGAAGGGCACTGACAACATCAACAAAGCTAGTGGGGCAGATAGGGGAAATAGTTGGGGAATTTTGCCTTTGATGATACAAGCATGGAATTTGGCAAATAATCATATTATATGTGTTAAGAAAGATATTTGGCTATGTAGGCTATCAGCTTCGGCCCAAAAATTGGGCCTCCGGTATCAAAATATCGAAAAGAACAATGTTCATAGCGATTTTTGACAAGGTAAACACAATCTAGAATAGGAAAATGTGTGATAGCTTTGTAGTGTGAGTGGTGGTAGTTTTTTTGGTGTTATCGCTTTAAAAAAAAAATCAAAATGGCCGCCAATATACTTGAACCGGATTAATTATATGTGGCATGTTTTGGCTGCCATTTAAAAAAAAAAACAGTGATAGCACCCAAAAAGCTGCCACCGCTGCAATGATATCACATATTTTCCAACTACAGGGGTGCACACCTTGATGATTATTATTCCCCTCATTTGATATTCCCCTCATACCGACCAAACCCCCAGACTGATGGCCTAATAGGGCAATCTCAGATTTGTCCTTTGAAAAAAAAACTATAGATAGAATAACAAGCAATTTTCAAAATTTTCTAAATGGCTGCCATTGCTTGTTATCTACCTATTCTTTGTTCAAAGGACAAATCTGCGATGGCCCTATAAGCCAAATATCTGTGTGTGCCAAATGCCATGCTTGTATCATCAAAACACAATCCCATCATTATCTGCCGTACTAGGCATGTTGCACATGCAAGGTCACAATGAAGAACATGACTTGTACAGGTTCCCCATGTTTGGTTTTGTGCTCAGTTTCAAACATGGAACAATGTGAATTAAAATGACAGATTTTCACTCTTCAGAGGTTTCAATGTGTTGAAGTAATGAGCATTCTGAGTTTTGTTGAAAAAAAAGTCTTAAAATCGTGATTGGAACCAGATCGGATCAGAAGGAGACGGTTTGTCTCTTTATTTTGCAGACACACGCAGAGTGCATAAAATCGATATTATCACCTGCTGACTGTGAACCCCAAACGAATGGCAGTAGCGAAGCGGAAGATTTGTCACGGGAGTTTAGCCAGAAAAAAATTCCCGGCACAGGGGATGGGAATTATTATGACACAGAAGGCGCTGTTCAATATTCAAATTGGTACGAACACACAGTCGTGTTTTACTATACGCCTGAGGACAACCTATTGTGTTTCCCTTTGTCCCTGTACTTTAACACTTTCTTATAAACTAAGCACGTAAACGTAAGATCGAAGACAGTTTCGAACAAAAGCACCGTCGTTCGAGGACTGAAAGGATCTTTTGTTATCCTGTTGTGGGTCTGTCCTCGAGCGTAATACAAGACAGAAACACAGATACATGTTTGGTATGAACACAGATACATGTTTGGTATGAACACAGATACATGTTAAAAAGTCGCTATCATTGGGCCCCTCAGTTCTGTACTTTCTATTATTAACTGTTCTATTACACACTATTTCAATGTTGTTTTTGGCCTATTGGCTGGGGACATGTTCTCTTTTTACATGTACATGCATGCGTGGTTTTGCACTTGTAAAGCTGGCGATCAGTTTACGACTTTGGATCACCGCACAATGAGTTCTGTTAGCAACATTCAAGATTACTCGAAACACGACTTTAAATACATGTAAATACCCCCCCCCCCATGCTAAGCAGTCCGTGCAGTTCAAGGCTTGGCCATATTTAATCACCATATAGTCTTTTCCGAGTATCCAGTGAATCCGCACCGGAACGGCCTGCAGCTGAAGGGCGATATAATTTTCCAGCCATGTCGTGGATCGTCGTGTCTGTGTTAACGTGCAGTGAACAATCGTTTGCATAATGTAACTCCGTGTTCCAAGCCATATTGTACACAATGATGAATACCAAGGACCTGGTTTAAGCAGGTTCGACTGGTTATTTGATAGCATCGGAATAAAGAAAGCGGATCGTATTATTTTTAACCATTGATTTGCTCAATTTTTTTAGTATCGTAATACCATAATTTGTTGACAAACAGAAGCAAAATCAGCTTTTTTTAAAGTTCAAACCTACAATGAGCGTAATTTTGGCGGGAGAAAGTTCATGCTTGTTCGGAGTAATAATGTTATGGAGATAATTATATTGTTCACCTTTCGACCGAGGTTATAGTCCGTACGGTTGCTGCTATTTTCGCGTTGATTTCTAACAGAAAGTATGGTTAATTGAGCAATTACAAGACAAGGTTGCAACTTTCCCCTCCCATTTCTAACTATTCTCAGACGGAAACCTGACAGGCTCATTACAAGGCTACCAAAGGCCTACATATATCTTTCTCTATTACTGGCTCCAAATAGAACATGGGAAGGGGTGGATGATGATTTCGGAACATTAATTCTCGTCAAATAATGAGCCAAAAAAAAAACCCCAACTGACTGCCAAATGTTTTCGGTTTGGGAGGATTGGAGGGGAACCGTCGCCCCGAAGAAAAGGATTGGACCCACTTGCGCACATTGCAATGAGTAGTATATCAACATCGCAATAAAAACCCTTACAATTTTGTTTTGCAATAGCCTAAATTTCTGCCATATACGGAATCCACTGTCAAGTCAAGAGCTATAACAATACCTTTATCGTATAGATAATTAACGGTGATGCGTGTGGTGAAAAACAGCAATACCAATCTCCCAAATGATAGATGTACGTCCCAGTTTTGCGATTGTCATGATGTGGATTTAGGAGAATGCATGGGCCGCCATGCACACACCGTCAGTGTCATTAGCGTTTGCTATTGACTGATCACCGTGAACATTATCTCGAAACAGAGTAATGAATAGCAGCGTTTGCATAAAACTGCATAGTTCAAGTTGGAAGAACTCACAATCTCAAATGAAATCACTTCTAATGCTTAGAGTGTTTTCATGCGGAATAGAAATCTAAATTTAAGTCTAATCGTTCGCTTTAGAATGATAAAAGCACGGCTACATGTTTTAATTATACTGTAACATTCTTGCCATTCGGCCTGAGGGGCACGAGTTGAATGAAATAAACCATATACTAATTTCACAACTGTAATTCGATCGGTGATTGCAATTATGCGGCTGTGCCCATTATGAGGTGCCATGAGTTGGTATAAGTTACCTAAAGAAAGAGGATGATGTAGGCCTAGGTCTATGGTTATTTTACTGCTAAGTTTTCTTCTCCGTACTGTCTCCGGTATCACCTTCAAGTAATAATGACACAGATGCCTGAGGGAAATTTTCCCCAAACATTGAATGTTTTAAAAAGAAGACCACGTGTTTAAAATGAACATTAAATCATGTGAAATTAAACGCCATACCGCTCATCATCTGGGCAGGGATTATATGCATGACATAATATCGATACGTGATTCTGTGGATATACTCCTCCGAGTCACTTGAAAAATGATGTGAATTCAATTATGGCTGTCAAGTGGCACTAGTAATGGGGACCCATACATTAATTTTAAAATGAATTCCATTTTATGTAAATTTAGTTTTCATGTACCTACCTTATGAGAGCATTCATTCCGACTGCCTCTAAGCTCCGCTGAACGGCCTTCCATGATTTTTCCAGGCTGAATTTTTGGCGGGCCGTCAGGGGCAGTCTGGGGTCGGTGGGTGGCGGGGCGTCCGGCTCGGGTATACCGCCCGCCGTACCGTTCCTAGTCCGCTCCTCCTGGACTGATGAAGCACAACCCATTGGGAGTATAACCCCCTCTCCCTCACCGGAGTTATTTCACTGAACCGCTACAAGGCACCAAGTCTCTTCCAGACAGGAGACGGTGTATCACAGAAGACGCCATTATTACAGTCTCGACACTCTCGCAAACCCTCGGTACATATCTTCCTGTTTTAACGCGATTGTCGTGTATACCAAAGTGGTGCTATCGATGTATATACACACACAGGCTAGGCTATCATCAGACACAGCGCAGCCACAGTGTCGTTGGACATCGCATCAAATTAAATCATGTCTCCATTATATTCCTTTACAGGAGATGTTGGGTCCGTCTATACGCAGCATGATGTTTTCCATTCACGGTGAGTACGAGTCGAAGGCCGCCTTTTACCGACCAGCTGATGCGGCCTATTATGATCAAAGTAAAGACCCACGCGCGTTATTATATACACAGGCTTCAGCACTGGACTTGCTGCCTAGCGACGCTGACTAGCAATGCCACCATGAACCCCAAGCCTCTTAGCTGTCAATCTCTCTACCCATACCCCTCGTCCTGAAGGGTGACTTTATCGTACACAGAGTGATCCACTGCGTAGTTGCCTTTCTCAGAGTACCTCAAAAATGATAAGAAAATAGAGAAGCTTTGACAGTGGTAAGTGGTCGTGTACACAATTTGCCGTCCAATATAAACCGACGGTGTTCTACCAGTCACTCCATCCTCTTCCGTTACCCAATGAGCTGGAGCGTTATTATGTGTTCCCGTGCCTAATATGCCAGCGGCAGTGGAGCGTGCTCACATTGCTTATTGTTGCCGGCTTGGTTGCTAGGTAATATATTGCCACTATCCCCAGTTTTCTCCTTGGTGTTCCATTGCCATCGCAACCCCAGCGCCAGCCGCATCTGCATCTTCCTCACGTGACGCTGGCGCAGTATACAAACAGTGCTTTTTATTAAAACCATCACTGGTGTCGTCTTCAACGGGTACCTGCCTGCCCATCATCATTTATGTCGCTCACTATTAGGCAAATGGGATACGATATGGTTGACGGTTAATAAATAAGTCACTTTGTAACGGTTGGATGGCAGTTTGTATGTTATCGCTCTGGCATATAAAAACATTTCACATATGCTTAACGGAACCCGCAGACGAAGGACCAACCAATGACGTTTTCATTATTTATAGCTTTTTTTGTAGATGGTGACCGATTACTGAAATTAGGGGGTGGGGGAGGATTCATATCAGCAAAATGTTATTTGCATTTGAAGTTTAATTTAATATGTAGTCAATATGTATAAAATGAATATTTTACACCTGTGTAAACGTAAGGGGATGTGTATTCAATTGGCGATCGATTAGAACACTGTTCTCCTGTCTGGAAAATTATAAATCATCTTTTTCTTTAAATCTGATCAAGTTGCATTCGGCTGTTCACTTCGGGTTTGAACGCTTCGTTGCCAGTACCTGCTTGTACTTCTTGTTCACTTGATAATTGATTGATTCATCGATATGTCATTGCCAAACATTTACATTCATGTCACGAGCAATTACGCCGAACGAAAACAAAAGTTGGTCTGAAGATGTAAGAAAATGGAAACGACACACAACCGACACACCTAAAAACATTAGTTGGGGTTTGAGGCCTTTCAACAAAACCAATTGGTGAACAGTGTACATGTCACATTACTGGGACAGCCTCGATGCTTTTGGTAATTAGTTTTAGAGTGTATGCACAAAACCTTGGGCTGCCAGGATTTTCAGTGTAAAACCAAAGTATCCAATGTGAGACGAGAGGCAAAGTCATTTGCATACCCAGGTCAGTCCTACAAGTGGCGAAATGGGTTGAAGGTGCAGGCTGGTAATTAGGCCTAAAATTGCCCAAATCTACCAAATCACAATTTTTATGCCCTCAAATTCTCTGCTATTTGAGCTTTTTGTTGGCTTTTTGTTGATATCTTATTTGCATCTCTTCAGTCATGGATGACCGAGTACCATTGATTTCAAAACAAAGGCCTACAAACCACTGTTTCAAAGTTTGCTGAATAAGTGGTGAGTTAAGCTGTCGGATGAATGCGCTGTCGCTGTGGACAGTGCGTTATAAAAGAGGGTATGTTAGAGATGTTGCTTAATGGCAATATACAACATTTGCAAACATAACAAAAACAAAACTGCCAAATAGCTAGGAATACCTTACTCGACTGTTTGTGAATAGTAGTCTCAAGCATCCTGTGAAATCATGGAACCTGGTGTGCTGCCATTTTCAAGAAAAGTTTACTGTTTGTATCAATTTTAAATGATGGTCGGCCGACCATCGTTGGAAAAACAAACCTGATTTTGTTTTGTTAATACTGCCTCCAATTAACCAAATTTAGTTAGTCCACAATTTGTTTGCAATCCATTACGCATGCGCGAACAGGTGCAAGCTTTCTAGTCTGGTTCCCTGACCTGACCATCTATAAACGGATCCGTTTCGTCTGAAGTAGGGTCATGGGAACCAGACTACAAGAGCAGCACTTTTTATCTTGGTTTTCCCAGTATTTATGACAGCTGCATTTAAATTGGTACATCATGTACACCATTAAGGAATGACTGGGTTTGGACATAATGATACAACAACAAGTCGTTACTTTGTTTTTATTATTATTTAAAATTACATAAGGCCAGGCTTCATGCCTGAATCTGCCCTTTGAAAAAGAAGTGATAGGCTTATAACTCGAAATAAATAACTTTTACATATAGGCCTACTGGAAATATTTTTGCTTCGTGCCCGGATTGACTATAAATTCCTGCAATGGGCATTGCTGAATGTGGCCTGCTAAAGCCTACTGATGTTTGGAAAAAAGCATTGTGATAGCATGTCGTTTTAATCACCACAAATAACCGGCCTTCCTTGAAATTCTCAAGCCCCGGCGTTGAGTTCCCGGTCGGCGTAGAAGTTCAGTTCCGCCGGGCAAGTTGCACTAATGTAGCACATGTACAGTGGATGGGTTTAATCGCTCTTTCGCTTCCTCGGTACTAAGAAGTGTAATATCTTTCGTGAAAATTGCACGGCTTCGCAAACGTCGACGGAAAGCAGGGCATTCGTGTAACTTTTCTACATTCGCGGGGCACACAATGATCACAAAAACATCGGGAATAAGTATACGATTGTTTTCCTGTTAAACAATGAAATTTCAGTAAGCCAATGAGCAAACTTTTCTCACAAATGTTTTCGATGCACACATTTCTCGGAACACAATTTGAGCAGAAAACCACTAAATAAAAACAGTGTCTTCCTGAAATGACACCACAGCAACAGCGCCCTCAGTTGTCCAGAAAAACATGGACAATTCTAAATGTGTTTTTAAAAGAAGTGCAACTTTCAATAAAATTATCCCAAAAGGAATGTCAAATAGTTTTCATACAAAGTTTAAAAAAAATCATCTCATGGACCGTTTAAGCTGCCGTTTTATAGGGTCTATCAGATTTTCCCAAATTTTCCATAGTATTTTCGTTAATATAACGAATATAAACCATTTTGAGTATGAGTCCGTCAAGTTGTTACCAAATAATGGAGTGGCTCATGGACTATGCGCTTCGGTACTGCATTAAAAAAACCCAGAAATACATGCGACCGCCCTTTTCTGAATTCAGGGAGTCGGAATTTGTTATCATTAGAAATACATACACGCGACTCCCTTTTCTGAATTTAGGAGGCCGGATAATGTATTTCATAAGAAATACACGCGACCACCATTTTCTAAATTAGGAGGTCGGACAATTGTATTATCAGAAATACGCCCTCCCTTTAGAATTTAGGGGTCGGGGAAATCATCATTAGAAATACATTCGACCCCCCTTTCAGAATTTAGGGGGTCGGGAAAATCATCATAAATACATATACGAATATGCCCCTTTGCAGGGTTTTTAAACCCTGCAAATAATAAAATAATAATAGTGGAAATTTCCATAGCGCCAAATCCATTTAAAAAACGCTCCCATATGGCGCTTTACAATCAAACAATGTATATAAATAAAAGGAATATAAATTCAATTTAAATTTAGGAGCCTGAGGTCGGAAAAAAAAGTCATCATTACAATTACACCTGACCTCAGTTTTTCAAAACTCATGGCAGTTGCGACTTAAAAACGTATTATACACACGACCCTCGGGAAAAAAATATTCATAGAAAAAACACGCCCCTCCTTTTTGAGGAGGGGGTCGGGGAATTATGAAATACGCGTGACCCCCTTTTCAATATTTTAGGGGCGGACAAAATTAATGCGACCCCCCCTTTTTCAGAATTTAGCGGGACGGGAACAATCGTTATTAGAAATAGGCTACACGTGACCCTTTTTTTCCCTTAAATTTATAATTAAGTAAGTAAGATTTTGAGGGGTCGTGGAATTTGAAAGAAATGAAAAAAGTGGGCTGTTTTTAAACAAAATGACATTTTTGGTGTTTGAATATTTTCCATTGTTTATGAGAAAGTAAACGAATAGTTTTTTCTCCGTTTGTCATGATCGCCTCATTTCAATACGCGTTATGTGGTGACATAAGTACATTGGCCATCGCGGCCGGCCGGGCATTGGCCTTCGCTCTAGGATCGAACTATGGTAAACACGAGTTTAAACCGTTTCGATTGCTGCCTCGACGGAAGGTTTTCAATATTTTACGGTATAACAATGGAACATAACACGGTACGGTACTGACATTTCTTAATTGGCTTAATTCGTTTAACCAGATGTTGATGTGATTGCAAATTTCATCATGTCACCCAGGAATGAAATTGAGGTTCCTGCGTTGGGACATCTATTTAATAAAACAAACAAAGTACCACGGAAGCTAGTGATCAAATTGCGGAGCTGGAAAACCGGCATTGCCCGAGGCACACGATTTATGAACACTGATTATTTTCATAAATTCACCATTTACTCTCGTTACGCATGCGCGTGCGTTTATAGCCGCACTGACGTATAATGACAATGATAAAATCGTAGAATATTTAGCAATTTGCTTTTGTTGTTATTTGCAATGTATAGAATTCTGATGAATAGTAAACAAGAGTCCCGAGACGTTTTTTAAATTTATGGCTAAATTCGTCATGCATAATTTCGTTATGGGTCATCATCTGAGTTGTTTGTTCAAACACCGGGAAGACAGTTCATACCAGACCAGAAAAGTTGCCCACGCGCTAACCTCGTCCCCAGGGCTTACTTTATTTTCAACCTCGTTTCCAATAGTAAGCCCTGGATAGGAACTTTCTTCCTGTATCCTTATTCGATACCGCAATATGCAAGTAATGGAATTATATCGTGAACTTAGTGTTGTTATTTCCAACGTGCATAACGTGTTTTCACGTTCATTTTAATTATTGCGTCCACACCTCCCCCCCCCCCCAAAAAACCCAATCATTTCCTTTCCAATTTGTATTATGAAAGGTGATACTGCATATTGGCTGGAGATGATTGTAACATCTAAACGTTGAAAAAAAATCGTGTTTAGGCCCACAAAAAAGTCTCCAGTTTCTGGTATGGAGCTTGCCCCCAAAGTGCAGTGGCGCGGCGACGCGTTTTTTTTCTCTCTTTTTTGTCTTCTTCAAATATCGGCTGATGTTGCAGATGACGCTTCGTTCCCCTTAAAACTCTCAAAAATATCCTTCACTACAGGGTGGAGCTTGAGGTGACTTCAGTAAGGCCATAAGGCCTGAGAATTCTGCACCCACTTACGATTTAGGCCGACACGAACATTCTTTGGGAAATTTGAAAAGTCAAGACAAATATCAGGGAAAACGGTAACGTCGAACCATATACTACAGCGACATCGACATCGTGCTGTTCGTGCATAAGCTGTCAGGCTGGTCATTAGTCTGCTCCCTTACATATAGCGCTGATTAAAAAGCGTTTACAGGTTCCAGATACACGATCATCGTTCCCTCAGTCTGGCTTGCAGACACATTGCATCCGAATCTGTTGTCTAGAGCTAGGTCTAGGTCTTCGCTCCATTAGAAATACGCGGAGACGCGCTGACAATAGACGTAGCCGTAGCTCTGGAAGCCCGTTTCGGACATGTACAACACCGTCTGCAAAATGGTGCCCGACTAAATTTAGTGCAAAATACACGGGAGCCCAGATAGGCCACATAAAGCTTATTACTCGATCGTAACCCTATCTAAAAACACGTTGAAATTGTGCTGCAGCAGGATTCCAGTCAAACCAGTGAGTTTGGCGGTTTTGAGACATCATCTTACATTGAAAAAAAAAAACCTTTACATTTTGCATAACTCGGGGTCCAGTAAGCGGTGAATCTGGTGCATACAATCCGTGGCGTAAATCTGTGTCGGCGAGTGGGGGGATGGGGGATGACCAAAATCCAAAATTGCCTGGCCGCGGAAATTCGAAAAGCGAGGGGGGGGGGGGGGGGCTGGACACCACATGACACTAGGGGGCGCTCTTCAGGATATAGATGTTTATCAACATGTATATTCGCGCTTACATCAAAACACTCATTTGCAAGCTTTTGTACTTTGTTTATCCACTTTTAAATGCCATTGAATACATTATTTTGGGTTGTTGGGATGTTCGAAAAAATTCGAACATGTTTTTCCAGTCACGAAAAAGTGTGTGTGTGTGTGTGTGTGTGGGGGGGGGGTGATTCAATAGCCCATCACCCCAGTCTAAAAGTGAGGGGGGTGGGGGATATTATACCCCCCCCCCCCGATTTACTCCCCTGCATACAATACACGGAACTCGGTGTAATGTGTGCAGTTGATATGCAGCGGACCGTAAGTCTGAATTCCGCCTCCTGGTATGCATTCAAAATCACAACGGTAATATCTGTGCAAAACAGAGGCCACGAATGTACAATTCCGGAGGTAATGTGCTTGCTGAATTCGAAAGTCAGTCTATCGTAATTACCAATAAAGAGAGGGGTATTACATATGCAGTTGGAATACTTGAAAATTGTCTTTATGAAGACACTGGCGATTTTGCGTATACATTTTGTGGTAAGAGAAGAGTCAGTTTTTGATAACCATGTGTGTTCAAGTTGGGTCCATGAGCTGGATAGTGATTCAAAAATTAACAATCATGCCACGCAGAGCTAGAGTTGATCAATGGCTTTAAATGGGAGCTATAGTTGGTCCCCATTTTTTTTGGGGGGGGGGGGGGATCGGAGAACCGTCCCTTGCTCAGATCCTCAATGGGTGCAGACCAGTAAATAGGCCCAAATTGTCTACGCCTGCCAAATCACGCCGCAATTTGAAAAGTTGTGGGGGCCGGGCCATGAACTGGAGGGTTTGTGAAAAAGAAGGGTGGAAGCCGTGCACATGACTGTGAGCTTGTTTTTCTGTAAAATTTGGATAAAATTTGGCCCTAAAGCGCTCTATTAAGTGATCGTCTTCGGATGGAATGGAAATTTCTCCCAAAAGTCATTGAATTACCCCCCAAAAAAATTGAACAGAAAATAAAAGATGATGATAATAAGTTGATGCGTGTCTTGAACACCTCAGAGAGTTGTGAGTAGTAATTTTGGGAAGTGCGCGTTCTGGTCTGCACCCCAATGGTGCGTCTGTATGATCTGTTATAGCGCCCTCAGTGTGCCCGCCCTAAAATCAAAGCATATAAATAAGCCCATCTTTTGCTGAGTTACCCTCTTTTTTTTAAAGTCCTTGATGTAAATTCTACTGCCTGAAAGAGCGTAAAGGTTTATTATTAAACAAGCTGATTTACCCGATCATAGATCGGGTAGGGCGTAGTGTTGGGGATAAAAATGTGGGGAGTTAAATGTAAATGGGGGATATAGTTGAGGAGACATGCAGTTATAGAAAAGCAATTTCTGTGGTGTGATCTGAGGCAATTTCTGACCACTAAAACCAATTGCAGCAAAAGATCATCTTTTAAAGTTTTGAGTTTGGAGCAATTGAATCAGCTACATAACATTCTGAGCAATAGAATCATTGTTGTAGGCTACAATTTTTATTCGGGGAAGAAAAAGTGTGTGGGGGGGAAACCAAACAATGTCTCCCGCTTTAAAATGGGGGGGGGGGGGGTCCCCTGTCCCCCGTCGATTTACGCACATGATAATTATGTACCATGGCAACTGTCTGTAAATTTTCCCGTTGGTCTGTTAAATTGGCATTTTGTGAGGCAGTCGCATTTGGAAAACGCAGTGAAAAGGTTACCGTAGTACACAGGCGAAGGCTGATTGTACAGTTTTGACAATAAATCATAATGCAATAAAACGTAAAGGTGTCATTTGAAATGAAAATGTTGAGTGTTACCATAAAATTACAAACGGTCTGAATCATGGAGGAAGGTCATAATTAAGTTTCAGTATTGGACTATTCAACAAACGTAAACTTGAACTTCTTACAATTTGCGAGACCGTCTGCGAGGAAAAAGTCGATTTAACTTTTATTGAAGTTGGTTCAACCATCTATATAAGAGCAAGTTTTACTCGGCCTCCGAGAAATGTTTGCTCCTGAAAGGATCCGAGACCGCGGTCTCCCGCGACACCAAAATGGCTCCACGTCCGTAGAAAAATGTGGGTGTCTTCCGCCGGGTCGAACACTTTTTCATCGATTTTTTGTGTGAATGCATCGATCCTTCGTTGACCCCAAACAGGCCCCCGAAATTATAACACGACACTGAATTATACGTGGCGGGCAGCGAACTCACAACGCTCAGCCTTGGTGGTGGAAGCATGGATCGAGCTGTAAACACATTATGGAAGCAACAGCACTCTATCACGCGACGTCACATGCTTGCGCTTCAAATAGCGAGCATCGTAGACCCAACCTCGTTTCCAGGGTGTGGAGCAGGCTGCAGTACGCGTTGCCATCGACAGTTTTGCATAGCCCGGAAATACTACGCAGTGTAGACTTTCGATTGGTCAGACCGCGCAAGGCATACTTAATGTGTAGTCCTTCTGAGTATTCGTTGCACTCGGCGCAGGGGCGGCAAGCAAAGCACATGAAAGAATAGGGACACTTGGTGGCCACGCGCCATGGAGAAAAAATATTTTGCCAAGGTCACCCCATGTCACCGTTTGGTGAACACTTTTGCAGAACAGCCGAGTAGAACACGTGAACGCAACCCCTAATTCGAAGCCGCTGATCTCGCACAGTCTAGACACGCAGAAAAAGCCAGCACAGGGGGCGGCCAGGCAGTCAACGTGAAAGCGCACACGACGGCAAATTCCTGCGCAAAACGCAGTCACGAAAAATCGACGAAACGATCGCCGGTCCGTACGGGAAAATCAGGACGACCCGAAGCGTCCGACCCGGCGGAAGACACCCTCCGCATTTTTCCACGGACGTGGAGCGATTTTGGCGCCGCGTGAGCCCGCGGTCTCGGATCCTTTCATGAGCAAACATCGTCTCGCAGGCCGAGTAAACTTCTCTCATATCTATAGATAGATTTTGTTTCGGATGTACATGTAGTAGCCAAGAAAAAATAACCAACGACTGATAATGCGACTATATACGCTGGTGCATGATTTTGCGCATGCGCTGTGACCGTTACGTAAAAATATTAATATAGAGGTCATTCATGTCATTTTTGTCAAGCCGGCGTACCGTAGTGGACGTCCTTCTGTCTCTGGTAAGAATTATTTCCGTAATCCAGTACTTTGAGCCATATTTACGGAATTTCCTTTTTGGAAAGAATGTATGTTGCATCCTGACGCCACAGGTCAGTCATTGCAAAAATGTTGAAAGGACATGAAACTGAGCTGAGCTGAGAAACATTTTCAATTTTGTTGCACTCTCTCTTGGCTTGAGTAACTCCAGCTGACAATGCTCATATTCATTCACATGAATGTAGTCCGAGTAACTTGGACCCAACTTATCGCCTTTTTTAACATTTGGACATGGTCTGGCGATAGTAAGGTCCAAGCTAATACCGAGACCTAGACAACACAATCCCCAAAACGATCAAAAACCAACATTTTCCAACAAAAAACATCAGATTTCACCTTCAAAACGGCCTCCAAATTACTAGATATGTCACCTGAGGTACAAGTAGACATAGATGATTAAGATGGTTGTACTTAAGTTTACTTACGATCCGGAAAAAAGTGAAATTTTCCGTTCAATTCTGAAGACCCCCTCTGCCTAGGTTGTCGTTCTTGTGCTCACGTTCAAAACTGCATGATAATGGCGTCTGACCTCGACCTCATGCAAATGTCGTGACGGCGCGCTTGCGCATAATGCACTGCATGCACGGCAGATTCCCCTGCGCCGCGCCGACGACTGTTTCCTGATGTAGAGCGCCAGCCATGCGCCTGGCTAGCCAGCGCGACTCCTAGGCGTACCGCGAACTTACACAGCACTCTACATCAGGAAACAGTCGTCGGCGCGGCGCAGGGGAATCTGATCTGCCGCGCATGCAGTGCATTATGCGCAAGCGCGCCGTCACGACATTTGCATGAGGTCGAGGTCAGACGCCATTATCATGCAGTTTTGAACGTGAGCACAACGACCACCTAGGCAGAGGGGGTCTTCAGAATTGAACGGAAAATTTCACTTTTTTTTCGGATCGTAAGTAAACTTAAGTACAACCATCTTAATCATCTATGTCTACTTGTACCTCAGGTGACATATCTAGTAATTTGGAGGCCGTTTTGAAGGTGAAATCTGATGTTTTTTGTTGGAAAATGTTGGTTTTTGATCGTTTTGGGGACTGTGTTGTCTAGGTCTTGGTATTAGCTTGGACCTTACTATCGCTAGACCATGTCCAAATGTTAAAAAAGGCGATATTAGTTGGGTCCAAGTTACTCGGACTAACATGAATGTAGCGCTGGAGACATAACCTACATAGGCTATGTGTGAGCATGGTGTGAGAGTGTGGTAGTAAGAGACCCATAAAAAAGGGCCTCTACAAAATGGTCCATTTTCACCTCTATAATCCCATCCCAGATTCCATGGACATACCTCACACCATTCAGCAGTCATTCACGGACCTAATGGTCGACTAGCTTGAGTAACTCCAGCTGGCATGCTCATACATGTGAATGAATATGAGCATGTCAGCTGGAGTTACTCAAGCTAATGGTCGACTTGAAACAGAACCAAAAAAACTAAAATGTGAATTTTTTTGACGATTTCGGCGGCTTGTCCATTAAAAACGTCCATTTCCAACGGCTGTCGTCCATCTTGTTAAAATAATTATGCAAATAAATGCATCACGTGATGATTATCGGAAAAAAAAATTGCGCGATGTATGTGGGTACCACACCGCTTCAAGCGCCACTAGTGGGTTAAATTTTCGTCTGGTGCGTTGTCATGACAAGCAGTCGTGGAAAGCAAGACAACGCACCAGACGAAAATTGAACTGTTAATTTCAACATTAAATAATTAATACAAATAATAGATACCCGGCAGCGATATTTTTTTTTACACAACTATCTGGGGTAGGCCTACTTTGTGCGCTTTCCTATGGGGCTTGGTTTTTATAACCAGGCTTGAGTGGAGGCTACTATTTTTCAACTTGGTACGGATTTCGGACTTTATTTCCCTTTTTAAAAAAATCCTCCAGAGCCTCAGATCAGGAAAAGAAAAAGGAAATTGCTGGTATACAAGTAGTATCCGACTGAAAAATAACGTTTTTAAGATTCAACTTAAAATTGTTGGAAAAAAGAGCAAAATCTTTGTTAGGCAGAGCGAGGAATCGAACTCGAGACCTCCGATCATTAGCCAGCATGCCTCACCACTAGGCAACGGCGGTGCTCGAAATTTCTCTGCAATTCATAAATTATATACTTTACCACATGTGGAGAGAGTACATGCGCGCGCGCGTAGGTAAAAGGTTACAGGATTGTAGAGCGCCGCTACGCGGCGCTCTACAATCCTATAACCGTGATTCAAGTCGCCTGAAAAATGGATACCCCCAGATAGTTGTGTAAATAAAATATTCGCTACCCGGCAGTAAACTGACCCCAGCCATGCCAGCAGCAGCAGACTGAGTGAGACTGTCATGACTGTCTGAGTTGAGGATGGAGAAAGGATAGATCAGTGACTTTTTTTATAATGATTCAATGTCACATTTTAACACAAAATAAGCCCTTATTTTCACAAGGTAATTGTGTCCACTTCATACTTTCGACATCAGGGAATATTAGCATTAAACTGATAGAGTGCTGCTATGGATTCAGCACTGATGATGTGTGTCAAATGCCAGCGACGTCTGGGGAGAGTTATCCGCAGGTCGTTCTCCGTACACAATCACAGGTGAGCCATAAATACAACAAGCTCTCAGATGCATTGAGTCTGCACTGTATGTACATGAAGGTGTAGCTGGTTCCAGACGAGTAGATCAAAAAAATTTTGAAACATAAAAAAAATCAGACATGTTGCTCCAGAAAGAAACTGCTGAGTACAAGGTGTGTGTTGATGTGTATTTCAAATTCACACAACAACATACTGATGGGATAAGGAAATCCTAGCTTTTGTAGAAACACCACATCTAGAAAGCCATGAGCTTAAATGCATTTCTTAGTTTTCAATTTTGTGTTCTTGAAAAAAACAACAGAGTGAAGTTACCCAACACTAGGACTGCATTTCTTGAGAATGTTACATCCCAACTGTGCAACTGCCCCAGCTGTGGCTCCACCATAGTTTGGGTAGTTTTAACTATAGTTTGGCCATGCAGTTGGGCATGCTGTGTCTTGTTTTGTGCGACAACTGTTTTTGTCTTGAATTTCAACATTAGACCTTAGTCCTTCAGAATTACAAAAAAACCCAAAAAACTGTGTATTGATGTTTGTCTCAAAAAGGATTTTGGGATAAATGTGTGATTTCTAGCGGATTATCGGATAATTCCTGTCCGCTCTTTCTCCTTGTATTGAAGCTTGCTACAGAGGAACTACTATCAGGTTCTAGGGGTCAAAAGGGCTGCCACGCCAACTGAAATAAAGGCAGCATATATCGATCTATCAAAAAAGGTGGGTGCACAACTTGCCTCCAGGGAGAGCTTTTCATTGATAAGGACTAAGAAGCCAAGATGAAGTTGTGTCAATAATAGTCGGCCAGTGTTGTAGTACTCGTACTCGGTACTCGTACTCAAGTACTATTCGAGTACTGTTTTAGAGTACATGTACTCGAATGTCAAAGTACTCGTACTCAAAATGACGGTACTCGTACTCGAAATGACGGTACTCGTACTCAGGCAGCAAAGTACACGTACTCGACATGTCGAAATTGTACTCGATCATCAAAGTACTCGTACTCGAATAGCAGTACTCAGGAAAAAGTGGTATAGCTTGACTTACCACGGCCTTATTTTATCGATACTTTCAGTTTGAAATGATTGATTGACTTGTGGAGAAATCAGTTTCCTGATTTTTTCTGTGCACGTCGTCTGGACATGCACAGAGAAAAATCACATTTAACAGCTAGCCGTGAGTGGGACTGTATATCAGTCTGACTGGGCCTGGGCCAATTACGCACAATGAACCATTTGCCGTACTCAGAAGTACATGAGCTGCACTCAGAAGTACAAGTACTCATACTTGGAGACCTGTTCTTGTACTCAAAAGTACTCGTACTCGGTAACCTAAGTACTCGGCAGTACTCGGTACTCGGAAGTCTGCATGTGCCAGACCACTTTTCAATGGGAGACTTTTGAGATGCTCAGTGGTAGCAAGCACAATGGTCCTTTCCAGTTGTTTGCGTCATGTTTAAGCTAATGTGCGCATGATGGTGTGCATGTGCGGGCAGTACGGGAACCGGGTACCCTATTGAAGTAAAACACGGGTACCGTGGTACAATGTACCCGTGAACTGCAACTTTCGTGAGCATCATTTGTCGAACGTTAAAATGCACACAAACTTGAAATCTGTTTCAGGTTTCTGTGTAGCATGGTTTTCATCTTGAAAATTCCCCACAAATTGCATTCAAAACCTTTCTTCTTCATTGTCTGAGAATTTACTAAGTAATTTGTAAGGTTGGGTTCAGGTACCCAATCCCATAATCCAGAACCGGTTCCTGACATCAGCTGTCGGGTACTTGGGTACCGGGTTCCGATGGACACCCCTATGTGCGCATGTTCAAAATGACGTAAACAATAAAAAAGGACCAGTGTGTTTAATTTGCTGTCACCAAGCATCTCAAAAGTCTCCCATCAGATGTTCACATACACGTAGCATCTTTGCATGAGAGGAATGTTCTGTGGATGGATGTCCAATGCACAATGCAAATGGTTGTCATAGTGGTCATGAGTATTTTTCACAGGTGAGGGAATGATTATACACAGAGGCCATTACAGCCCAGTCATTCTCAATTGTCACAAGACAGATCATTTGTGACCCGCTCCGCAAAAATGAGTCTGTTGTGGCAAAACTGACATTTTGAGTTAACTACATTAATAAAATGGGAATGAAAGAAGCTTTCATTCGGTATATCACGGACCTCTCTAGGACATTTGGTTGCACTGTTGGACTTGTTTCATTATGTAAAGTTTTTGCAAAGCTAGAAGTGTCTCAATGGAGAAAAAAGGCTTTGAAAAATGACAAATACACTGTAACTAACCAAGAAAAGCACCAAAGATTCATAATTTTGTTTCTTTTTCTTACAATATTTACATTTCTGTGTAAGATATTTGAACTAAAACTATCAAACAACCAAAATAAAACAAAAACAAAAAATTCAAATTTTGAGCAAATTTTTACTGTTTCCATTTCAAAATGGCAAAAGCTTGAATTCAAATTATGCGACATCAGACTCATTTTTGCAGAGCGGGTCACATTTAATGGTGTCCTATTGAAACAGACAATTCCATTTGTTTATAACACAGTGTTGGATTAGAGTGGATTCAGGAAGTTAAAGGCCAAAAAAAAAATAGTCGGTCTCTGGTCAGCGCGCGCGTCGATTTTAATCATGCACGTCAACTTTTTTTTCCTTCAAATTTACCACAGAAGCTACAACAGCGCCCTCTATTGCCGCACCTCCTCAAATTGTTGTACCAAGGAGCACTAAGGAATGGGGAAATTGCGTCAGGGCAAATAATGGAAAGCACCAAGGCAAATTATGGAGGACACCAAGGCAAATTATGGAGGACACCAATGTATATGAGGACACAAAAAGCAAAATAGTACCCACCTTGTCTGTACAATTCAAGCTTGAAAAAAAAACCCTTCGCCGCATCAATTCCGGAACTTCGGTCTGACCAGAGACCGACTATTTATTATTTTTTTGGCCTAACTAGCAAACAACACTTTCCGGTGTGGCTATCGGGAAATAATAGCATTCATGATCAAATGTATTTATCAACATGCTTTTGCTCCAGTTACATCCTGATGCTAGTCTGAGTAGACTGCATCAAGGTGAACAGCAGGACCAGCACAATTCCTTTGTTGAACTCAACCAAGCCTATGCAGTATTGAGCAAGTCGCTGTCAAGACGAGAGTATGATTTCAGCCTGAGTAATCCCGGTACCCAGACGGTCGGTGTCCGCGTCAGGAGAGCCACACATGCCACAGCGGATGACCCGTATGGTGCACAACAGGGAGAGCATGATTGGTAATTTAATCAAACGTCATTGGTGGTGTGATTTTGAAAGTTGTAATCAAGCCATCGCAAGTCCTCAGAAGTCACGAACACTCATTCACAAGTCATTCAGTCCTCCTTATTCAAGAGACAAGCTGTTTATTTGAACCCAGTCATTGTTTATCCACTATTACTTGAACCTGACTTGTGATTTGACTTGTGATTGATATGTAATCGACTTGTGATTAGTGGTATGCATTACAGGTAGTACGAGAACTGGGTACCCTATTGAAGTAAAACGTGGGTACCCAGGTACCCGTAAAAGAGGGTCTTATCAAAACTGAGGACTACAAAAAAATGCAACCTCTATTCCCTCTGTTATCTGGAACTCTAGTATCTAACAAAACTTAAAGTGAATATTGTTAAGTGTCTGAAGGGCTTTATGACTTTACGGTGGAACTGCAACTTTCACGAGCTTTATCTGGCGTGCATTAAAATGCACATAAACGTGAAATCTGTTTTGATTTTCCATGTAGCCTGGTTTTCATTTTGAAAATTCTTTTTCATTGCCTGAATTTTTTTGTATTGGCTGAGAAGTGACTAAGTTATTTGAAAAGTTGGTTACGGGTACCCGATCCCATAATCTAGAACCTGTTCCTGACATCAGTAGGCGGGTACTCGGATACCCTATTCAGATGCACACCCCTACTTGTGATTGACTTGCGATCGAATTGTGATCGGCTTTTGATGGGATATTGTAAAATGATTTTCCTGTGATTGACTTGTGATTGATTTGTGATTAACTTCACTAAAATAAAACCTAGCATGTTGTCCATGAATTATTTTCATTCATGATTGTTTCTTGATGTTCACCCATGTGTAGGTACAGAGACCTGGGTTCTTTCCATCAAGGCACCCAGAACGCTGGATCATGGGATAGTTACTACGGTATAAAGGGTGTCCGTAGAGTCAAAAGTGTCTACGTTGTCTACGGCTGTATTTTATTCTTGGTTGCTGGAGCTATGGTGCATTTCATTATTTTCAAGTAAGTGCATTTTCATTGTTTAACGTATAAGTCTGTGTAAAGTGGGCTTACAATTACCACCATGCCCACTTTGCTGGGAATAACTGCCATGATAAATGGATGAACACACCCATCTCTACCTACATGAGAGTAGACATGGGGTACCACTTCTGTAGACATTTACTTTCCTACTTTTGTACTCTTTGTGTCTATTGAAATCTCAAACACGACTAGCGGGATACTGAGATTTCTGAAGACCCACTCAAAATAAAGTTCACATTGTCCCTATCTTTGCTCTTTGTTCCTGGTACCCCATAAGGCCTCTATGTATAAACACACCGACACACATCAGTTCATGCACATATGGCGTTGAGTACCTATGGCTTATTTCAAAATGAATGTTCACAAACCTGTAACATCTGTGCTTGACAGAAATATGCTTTTAAATACAGCTGTTCTTCAGATCTTTTTTATCACTTGATGTTTGCCTTAAAGTTGCGTTTCCCCGTGCAGAGCCAATAACTCAGATAACCATCATGTCGCTAGAAATAAAGTAGTCAGTTCCCAAGCTTCTTCAAGACTGCTATGATCATTCCTGTCATCAAAAAAGAAACCCTGGACTGCAATGACATGAACAATTATCGCCCGATCTCAAACCTGTGTTTTGTATCGAAGGTAGTCGAGAAGGTTGTAGCAGGCAGGTTAAACGCACATTTGTTGAAGAACAATCTGCATGAAGCCCGACAATCGGCCTGCAGAAGGTTCTATAGTATTGAAACGGCACTTCTGAAAGTCCACAATGATATAATGAATGCAGTCAATGGCAAAAGGGCTGTGTTACTTGTCCTGCTCGACCTCTCAGCTGCCTTCAACACAATCGATCATGAGTTATTGATTCAAAGATTGTGCAGTAAGTTTGGAGTAACCGGTTTAGCTCTTAACTGTTTCCAAACATATCTTAAAGACCGTTTTCGACAAATTGTACAGGTACTCTGAGACACGTCAGCAGAGACTGGAGTTCCTTATGGAGTTCCCCAGGGCTCTGTCCTCAGTCCTGTACTTTTCACTCTTTACACCTCCCCACTGGGACACATTGCTGGACAACATGACCTTCAGTCACACTTCTATGTTGATGACACACAGCTATACACCACATTAATAAAATTGCACCTTATACACTACTCGTATCTTGACTAGTTAAACATCGCCCTCTTTGAGTCCACAGGCGTCTCAATTCACAGACCCTGTCAATAATTGTGATAGGTTGAAGAGTTGCCTGAGAAACAAGAGTAATCTCTCGTGTTTTTTTTCTTTATAGGCAAAGTAGCGACTACGTCATCAGCAGGTTAGATGAGAAAGACCGAAGAATAGCCACCATTTACAATGAAGCGAAGGCCAGAGCAAGGTGAGTGGCTCGTATTTGGATGTCATAAACCTCTTTGGTATGTTGCACAGCTTTACATGTGTACAATGTATCAATGACAAACACAGGAGTTTCCTTACCTTGACTCCAGTTACTGATTAGGGGGATGTCAAACCCTCTGACTTGGGACACTTCGGCTCAACATGTGAACAGGTTCAGCAGTCGATTTCATAAAACAGTGCGTAATTCGTAAATTTTGAAAACGAAGCTGTGAGTTTCTTACATCGACCTTGATATGTTGGACAATAACAAGCTCCACAACAATCGCGGTTAGTCAGTAAAAATAGTCAATTATCACTCGCTACGCCATAACTGAGGCCACCTTTTAATGACTGCGTAATTAACACAAGGATTTGTTGCGTAATGGTGGACTTACGCATTGTGCAACTTTCTTGAAATCTGTCATAACTGAAATGTTGAGCAACTTGCACAGTCTCCAGTAACATCTAATCGTATAAATGAGACCAATGTTTATGAGCATTTGGGTTGGACCTTAGTAAGTAGGAGCAGTAAAGTCTGTTAGGAGCCTATATAGCCCATCAGGCCGGTGTTTATATCCGGTTTAAGTTCAGTGGCATGAAACGACAGAACATTTCCATTCACCCTGGATGGGATGCCAGTCCATCGCAGGTTACTCTTCAGCTAATGCCGGTACCCATTTATGCTCCTGGGTGGAGAGAGGCAAGTGGGATAAAGTGGCTTGCCCAAGAACACAACATATGGCAAGCAGTTCGAATCGAACCCATGACCCTCCGATCATGAGTCACGAACCCTAACCACTAGGCCACACACACCCCATGGGTTGGACATTAAAGGCTTCTAAATGATTATAAGCTGAAGCTGGAGATGAAGCCAAGGTTTGGGTAATGGCTGTTGTCAACCCTGCTGGGATTAGAAGATCAGGAACACTGGATTGCATGTGATTGGTTGTGAATGCTTATGCTTCTCACTCTGATTGGTCAAACCAGAAATACTGGATGCTCTTCCAATTCCAGGGTTTTTATGCAGTCTGCGTCTGATACATCAGAGACTTCCCTCTTTTAAATGTGGCCATTTACAAAATATAGTGTAGTCTGGCGAACAAAAATGGAAGCCATTTTTGAAGTGGTGTCATGCTCGCGTGCACGCCGCATGCGTTCTTTAATACGAGGCGCAGGTGCATTTTGGTAAACACTTTTGGTTGAAGGAGCCCGGAGTGCATGTGTTCTTCCTGAGCGCAACTCGCGTGAGCCTGGTACCACAGTGCCACCTCAGAAAATGGCCGTCGCCGAATCACTCTGTATAAGATCCTTTGACTTGTGCAACAATGTGTGAAAATAATTATCTCCCCAGCTCAGACACAATAATCTACTCATAATAGAATAATATACAACTACATAGAGAAAATAAGGACTGGTTAACTTGTCACACTGCCAAACATTTGCGCATAAATTACCGGATTTGTTTGTCATATGTGCCTAGCGTGCATTGAGATTTTCAAGAAGGCTTAATCCTTATATAAATGTGATTGAATTATTACTTTTGGCTCCATCTCATTTTAATGTACATTTTTTTTTCATTTCTGATTTCAACACATGAACTGGTATTTGTCAGTGGATGAGTTGACATAACAGTTTCGATTTGAGTTATGCTTATTATTTAATAGGTGTTACCTATAATCTTTTTATTGGCTCTATGTAAGTTACATCATAAATTACGTAGAACACCTGTTCAAATATCGTACTTTCACTTCTTTGGTTGGATAATTGATTGATGTTCCCTATGGACAGGTGCGCTAGTGTAAATAATGTTAGCATGTCTTAACCCAAGCAAGATCTTTATAGCGTGACATTGGAACATGAAAGACATGCTGGAAGACACGTACGTGCATGGGAGAAAAGATAGCATGTCAACTTGAATGAATTGTAGAGAGACGTAGAGAGGGGTTGAGAGAAAGTTCAGTACTTACATGTTCGTGTTTGGTTGATGTAACCTCGGAAGTACTGTTCAGTGTTCACTCTCCTTAGCCCCCCCCCAACCCCCCCCCCCCCCAAATCACACAATAAATAAGTGCAAAATCCAAGATTCATATAAAACCTCCTAATATTGAGGGTAATGGATAACATTTTTGTGTGCTGATTCAAAGGAAACAGTACAATCAATCTGAAGCAGGTTATTACAAACGCAAGCTGTCTAAAGTCCAGTTTAAGTTTTTGAGAAAACTGTGAACTTGCATCTTCATTTGCTTGACGCAAAGCACAGGTTTCTGTTGAAAGCTTGGCTTGGTTCTAACCATCGCAAGGAAATGACGCTAATTCCTCTTTTCTCAAAAATGGCAACATTCTAGGCACAATGATTTCACAGGATGCATGATCCTATTATTAATAGTCAAGTAGGATATTTCATGATATGTTTTGACAGTTTCATTTTTGAGTGTTTGCAAATGGTGTCCAGTACCTTTAAGGACCCCTGAAAGATTGAAAGTCACTGAAGGTTACCATCCAAAAGAAACTACAAGAGGCAAGAGAAGATCCTTCCGAATTCATCAGTTAAAAGTTTAAAATACTCAGAAGAAATGGAAAATATTCCAATGAAAACTACCCAATCCAACAAAGCTTTGAAGCTCCACTCAGTACAGGGTGTCTCCCCCTAAAAAAGTAGTATTCAATCCATGAATATCAAAAATAATTGCTAAACTTACCTATACATTCTGAATGTGTAGTAAACGCTCTACACAATGGTCTTTATCCCATCTCATTTTGACACCCCAATTCAGAGATACAGCTAATTAAACAAAATGACTTGAATTCCAAGTTGGGCCACTTGGTATTTTATGAAAGGCATTCACATACCAAGAAGGTGAAGACAGTGGCCCAAACAGATTTTAATAGTCTTTACAAGCTTTACCATAACTTTTAAGCAAAAGGTCCAAATCACACAGAGCAAAAGTCATGTCAACGGTAAAGAAACACTCTATCATCTCATGGTAATTTTTTTTTTACAAAAAACAGTTAAGTTTCTTCAGAAAAAAATGTTGTTTGACTGCTACATTTTTTGCAAGAAACCCTGTACATTGTATATGCCTTTCTGTATAGAACTTAGGCAATGTGCAGACATCAGAGCTCAGTCGTTTACTGGGACTGATAGATCTCTCTGATTTGTTGATTTGCATTGCAGGCAAAATGGCAACAAGAAACAGATTGAGTTGCTGAGAGCAAGACAAGAGGAGTTCAACCTGAAGCGCAAAGACGATCAGAGATGATACCTGTCTGGTGTCTGCCAATGATAAGTGAGCTACACATTGCCTGCCTCTTTCCCTCCCACCAGAATTTCTCACCATCATTTGAGCTGCCACCAGCAGTTAGACCATGTGCGTGTGACCTAAACCTCTTTGGGCATATTTTAACAGTAGCAATGCAACTGATTTATTATTTTAGTCTTTCTTTGTTTTATGAATGCCGTTTGTTTTTTGTAACGAAGCCAAGCACTCCTCAAAACTTCACATGCCACTGTTGTCCACAAGCTTTGAGAAGTCTGTTACTATTATTTATTTCTAGTAATGAAACTAAGGATTCCTCAAAAGCGCCCTAGGCACTGTAGCTCGCAAGCCTGAAAAATCTGCATCACTGTGCCAAAATTATTCCCCACAAACTAGAACGGAATACAGGAATTCCTAAGATATGGGGAATTCCTAATCCATAATCTTGTATTCATATATTGCCCAAAAGGCTTTTCACTAATCATCCGTGGGTTCCATTCATAACGCATCAGTAGGAATGTTAAGGGAAGTGAACAATTCTTTATATGCCACAGTGATATTTAAGATTAATAAAACAATAAATTCGAATTTTTTTATTTGAAGGATGGTGTGCACATGTAAATGCATATTGGAATTGACTTCAAGAGGAATTTAGACTTCCTTTACACTTACCAGATTTTGTTTCGCCGCTTGTCTAATTGAGTCAACATCTGTTCTCCTACCCTGCCTTGCTAAGGGGGGGTGGGGGGGTGGGGGGTGTCATATCATTTCCCCATCAACTATGGGCCTTTCAATGACACAAGCCACTTTAAAAAGGAAACTGGCCTGTCAAGTTGTTTCCACTCCTGAAGAGAAAATTCTCCCTTTTTTGTCACAGAGATGATTACTCACAGTAGTTCAAAGTAAAGTTCATGCCCCCACTTCTATATTTGTTTCAGGGAATCACTTACTTTGATTTCCACATCTGTTTGTATATACAACTACACATTAATGCTAAAGAGTACAGGCAAAACCCAACATTCAGGATAGATTAGTGCAAAGGAAGAATACAATGCATTATTGTTGAACTTGATTAATAATGACCATTGTTTCAAAACTATACTGTCATCGAAGACACATTAGCGGGTAAAATCATGTAACATCGTGTCAGCGAGTTTACCCCGTATATCCGCTGATCTGGACTACTTCATCAAGATACCGAACTGCCTTACATATGACTGACACAGTGTGATGTGTTTTGTTTTTACACAAACAAATGCATTGTTTACGAGAGTTGGCACAGTATCTTCACCGTGCTGGAATTTCTTTACCTTGTTCACTTTTGCTTGTTCCTAACCACTCAACCGAAAGGGCTTTGCCGTTGGCAAATCTCTTTGTAGTGAAGAAAACTCCAAGTAATTTGGGTACACATGCATGTACATGTACATTCTGTGTACAAGAGGCATGCACACATGGAAGTGTCGACCCAAGATCGGCTGTTACAGAGAATTTATCCACAGAGTGCTTAAGCAATTAAATAGTCACTGCAGTGCCGTTGGATAAGGTGGTGGGTAGGAGTGAAACTATTGAAAGAACTAGAGTGCTGTGTTGATGACGAGTCCAAGATGTTGCGTAGCTTGCAAAGCTCCTCAATCGTGTCAAGGAGCATCCTCCTCTCCATCATGTCCAAATGGCTCATTTGAGCAATCTTGCATAGTCTTGTCATCAGATTCACAATCTGTGACTAAAGATAAAATCTCTGTTCCAGACTTTCGTGATTTAAAGCGATTTAAACATCTTTCCGCGACAAGGGGAAATCATTCTCCTTTCCAAGCCATCATGGTATTCGATGAAAAGCAAGTGACATGTCTTTGGCACCAGTAACAGCTTAAGAACCGGGCTTGTCACACATAATTTGTCAGTGGTGTGATTTTTATAGGAACTTCGAGTTATTTGTGTGTTGTTTTGGCTCGAGCTTTTTTTGACTCATCCCATCAAACAAAGAGCATGTCCTGGATTAACCTCTCTGGAGACTCCAGCCAAATATCAAGCTGCCAATGTTGACACACTGTGTGGCCTCCCACCCCAAATCTGCACTGGGAAGGGTAAAGACTCGCTGAACCCAAGACTATTTCCATTGCTGCTCTTCCAACAAGAAGTGACAGGCCACTTCCAGATCGTCGTTTGTCACTTTCGGATGCACCCCATATACATCTGTGATGAGATGTGCGGTTTCGAATCCAATGATTCCACTGGCAACCACTGGCAAGAGGAAGCCATCTAATGAAATCGTGGCTTCAGGCCAGTTTCCAATTTAACAAAGATGCTGTAAAGTACGCAAGTTTACTGAGCCTTCACTGTTTTCTGTCTTTGTTTTCCAGTAAAAATGGGTTACTGTTAACAAGCTGTTGCAGTTTTAATTATACTTCCAAAACATGTGAATCTGATCTTATTGTTTCAATTTGTTGAGGGGTTCAGCCTTTTTTTTTTCTTTCATAAAACAATTGTCCCTCTGAAATGCGTTACACTTCCCGGTAGATACATTCATAAAAAAATTGATATGAACCTTTTTCTGGCTCAGAAAACTGCATGTGTGTCTGGTCTGACAATTTTGACAGGAGTTGACGCTGAAAAATATCAGGATCTTTTCAGAAATTAGGCTTCTGCATGTGACTCACATCACTTGGGAATTGTGGAGGTGCATTCACATTTGGATAGGTGATGTGTGATACCCTTTCCCTATTGTGCATGACATCATCTGGTGAACCTTTTTTGAACACATTTCTCACTAAAAAACACAGATTTTTTTTAAAAATTATTATTATTATAGATTTAAGTCAACATCTTTCTTGAAAGCACACAACATTTCTGTCTTTTTAACTAGTCTGAGTATCATCCGTTGTTCACGGAGCCCTCTCTGTAACCAACGTCCGATATATTATGATAGCAATGCAAATTTTATGCGACCCCATGCGCCAGCCAATCGAAGTCGAATTTAGAAAATGTGACGTCATTTCGATCAGAAATGTGGACTAAGCTGTTGATTGGTCAATTCTGCTGCCATGCTTTTGTAATTCAACAACGGATTACTGGAGACTCGATAGAAGGCGCCCGCTGAATGGTCTCAATCTCGAGATCAAGGCACATAGTTAATAGCCGAATCTGGGTGCTCACATGTCATATATCCTTGCTGTTCAAGGGGATATTCTACAGACCCGCTGTTATACATTTGTTTTTAAATTAGGCGCTTCATTTTCAAGACAAGCTTTTAAGAAAAGCTTTTAAGACAAGCTTAGACTCGATGAAATCTGGCTTAATTCCCTAAAAGCTAAGAGTTATGAATAGGCCTCAAGAGTATTATGAATTGTGTCACTGGACTTTACAAGTTCAGTGTGTTTTGAATATGGGGATATATTTCCCACTAAACGGACGCGTCATCAGCACTGTCAGCTTTTTATCATTAGGCCTGTAACTTCGGAGAAGGGGGTGTTTTGCAAGAGGTGTATGAGGGAGGCATTAACTGATTAATTCCCTGTGGCTGAGGATCGAGTCCTATTAGGCGCCTGATCACCGCACACCCCTGGGACACCGCAGTTTTGGCCATGGCACTGTGGCATCAATTGCAAAATTAACTGTGACATTATATGCTGGATACCTTAGGTGTTCCATGAGTGATATCGAGCACGTGCTTGAAAATACATTTTAATGAGGTTTGTTAACCCCCATTTTTAATTTTGATTAACACGCCTTTATTAGTAACTTAAGTTTTGTTCGAGACATGTTTTACTTCCTTTAACATAATAACTGGTCAGGCGTCTTCTTTTTTTAATTTGTTTTTTTAAGTGGCCACATGATACTGCAGTGACTAATACTTTTGGTGATTTAAATATCTGCATAAGATTTGAACAATACATCTCACTAGTGGATAGATGTTTGTTAATCCACTGTGTTCAACTTTTGTTGTGTGCTTTAAGGCTAGAGGCGCAATAGCAACTCGGAATGAAAGCGTTGTTCAGAGGGTTGCAGCTACCTATAATTAAAACAGGAGTTTTTCGAAGCGGGAAAAAAAAATCGAATTTGTTGAAGACCGCTGAGAGGACAACTTTAATACGCCATTATAACACCTGTTTCTAGCTTCTTTTGTTGTCCTCCTATACTAAGGAATATCTCCCTTGACACTTGCCCAACTCACATGGGTTCCATGCTCCATAATGGAACATTTCCTGTGATCTTATTGAATCACAAACACGTGATAAATTCACCGGGTATCGGTTGAGTGATAGGTCCGCGTTGGTTGTGGGACCCGCCGTCTTTGCACTTCTTGCTTACCCCGGCCCCCGGCGCCCGGTGAGTTTTCTCCCGTGGCCTAACCCCACGAACCGGTGTTGTGTTGGCGCACAGCTGAAATAGGTGATGTGTATAATTCCCCTAGAGATAGGTGTTTGCGCTCCGCTGTAATGAGAGGCTAGCACGCAACATGCAAACAGTATACATGTTGTACATGAATGTATCAAAACCGTATACTGTGTTGATTGAATAGATTCTCTACACCCAGAGGGTTTGAAGTCATTAAATGCGGAGACTATCATGTGCCTTTCGGGTTCCATTCGGAAGTGTACTTTTCCCCTCATGAAACGTAAATAAAACTGCCTTTGCAGCAATATGAAGGGAGTATAACTTAACAGGATATTCCAAGCTTAGGCCGCCTAGCAAGAGTGCTGAGTGCTAAGTTTCTTCTACAAGCACTCTGTAAGTGCTGTCAGAGAGTTTCAGAGAATTACATTTTTTTCAAAAGTGGTTTGAACATATTTTTTATTTCTTTTAAAAAATTGCAGCAAATCTCTTATTTTATGCGAACCTATGGAAGGAACTCCCTAATAGTACGGCAGATAGGCGATGGGATTGTGCCTTTTATGGTATACAAGCATGGAATTTGGCACACAGAGTATGTCGTGAGAAAGATATTTGGCTATAAGGTCGTCGCAGTTTTGTCCTTTGAAAAAATATAGGTAGAATAACAAGCAATGGCAGGCATTTTGAAAATTTTGAAAATTATTTGTTATTCTACCTATATTTGTTCAAAGGACATATCTGCGATGGCCCTATAACCAAATATCTTTCTCATGACATACTGTGACTGTGTGCCAAATGCCATGCTTGTACACATGTATCATCAAACGAACAATTCCCCCAAAATGTCCCCTATCTGCCCCACTTTAAGTGTGGAACTTAGAACCTACTTACCTGTATAAACTGGATTTTATGGTGTCTTCCAATTTTAAAATTGTTTCAGCATGATTGCCTTACTACTGTAACTTACTGTAAATATGACCTCTAAATTATTTTTGATGGATTCCAAGTGTACATTTTACAAGAAACGATCAGTTTAGATTTAATTTTTAAAATGTATTCTGTCTGCAGCTTTGTTTTGATTTCTTTCATAAAAAATCCGGAATAACTGTGTGCATACATTATCTATATTTTAATTATAGACCACGATATTGAAGTGTGATATGTAAAAGAGTGTTATTCAAATGAATAAATAGCCCAGGAAACTGGTGCCGAGTCGAATGTCTCTATTGCACTGATTGTGTCCTTTTTTGAGATTCATGGGTAATCACAGTTGAGAGCTGAGAACCAATTTGTGTAAAGAAAGGTTCAAGTCTGAACGTTTCGGACCTTTGGAAGTTCTTGTGCACCGCGTGTAAGATGCATAGCACTTTTTGGTAGCGGAACTAGTTCTTTGATTCAAATCTCTGATATATTACCCATTGCATAAAAAGGTTATGTATACATTACCTGAAAATGTGAATTTTAACACATACCATCTGTCAATGTAGATGAGTTGTATTTGTATGAGTTGTATTTGTTGTAGTTGTATGTCTCGAAATCCGAGCGTGGACGTCCCCTGTCCGATGTGGGGTATTATTGCCGTTCAGTTTATCACAGCAACTTCTCCGTGTATCGTGTATGTTGCGTATTATTTTGTATGTGAGGATGAAACTGCGTTAATTGGTCTGTATCTGTAGCTTTGACGAGCGGAGGCGTGGACAGGCAAACTGTCGAAACAACTGTTTGGCAGTTGATGATAAGATACGACCGACAGAATCTCTGTGCTTTGCGTCAAGACCCACTGTGTGATACATGAACTCCGTTATTGTTTCTGATCAATAAATCATTCAGTTGCACTGAGTCATAACTCCGTATACTGAATCATGTAATTGAAAGCAAACATTAGCTGTCGTTATTTCTGAGGGTGTCCGACCCGTTCCAATTTGGCTGTTCCCCTTCACCTTGACGTCATGTCTTTCAACGGGGATCCCCATCCTTGCCGGAAGTAAGGCGGATGTAATGCTAAAGGGCACGTCTTTCAGACCTAAACAAGTGGTGGGGTACACTATAGTAAGGGGTACGGGTTTCGGTATAGGCCCTATGCGCCTACATGTACTTTGAACATACAGTTGAAAAGGTTAAAATGGGGATTGTCTTTTCCGTTGGCGGAATACAGCAGTAAATTACTGTTTCCACTCTTAGGAATATGCTGTATTTCCCCACTTGATGATTAAGATCTTTGATGGTGTGATGGGGGTCGGATGCGGAGCAACTGCTCGGACAGTGCAACTGATCCAGGGTACGTGGAAGCAGAGAAACCCGAGTATGCAAAGATGCAGGGAGTGATATTTCCGGACGGGGGAATGCTTCCTCCTCCGATCCCTCCTCAGATTTGGCCCTGACCTCAGAATTTCTCATAGGCCAAGAAAAAAAAAGACATGAAATTTATCTTCGAGACCTTGATCAAAGCTGCAAACTTGGAGCCATGGAATAATTTGCTTGTCGGCATGGTGAGCGGCGGGAGTAATTAAATAAATGTTCACATTATTGATGTTAATCTCTGACGCCATGTTGTTGCTGTGACTCACGGGTATAGTCACTTGACAGTTCAGGAAATTCAGGGAATGTTTTTAAATAAAATGTTGAGCAAACTTTTGCAATTCTGCTCTATGTTGTTGTGTACTACATTAACCGCAACAAGAAATAAGAACCACTGTTTTGCAGGCTCTTAAAATGCAGAGAATGTCCTTTTCAGATATGAGACGGAAATTTTTTGACTGCCTTAAGCACTGTCGGATTTTTTTTTTCAAAAAATTTGTGACCTGAAGCAATTTGAAGATTTTTTTTGCTGGACAAACTCCATAATGTTTTGGGAGCGTATTCGAAACCCCGTTCTGGTTTCCGAATGACGGGAACCAACATGCGAACGGTGTTCGCAAACAGGATTCTCACTAACCACTTAATATTGGGGAGTAGATGAAGAACGTCAAGAACAAAGATGGCCCATACTGGAACTTGCGTTAATCTTTGTGAATAAAATCATGAAAGCACTCTCATTCAGTGCAGGAGCCGTAACGATAAACTGTACGTGGTTATAGAGTGGGCTTGTCAGCCTTATCTTTGCCATTTGTTATAGCTGTTCCGGGAATTCAATTATTTTCGTACTAATTCAATTAATTGTCCCCTCTTTTCATTTGGCGTATTAATACGGCGGCTGCCATCTTGAATTTTCGCCCAGCTGCACTCCACACGCACTTGGGCGTTCGTAGTCCGCAACCTGAGTCCCGAGAAAACTGTCCGCAGGTGTCGTTACAACTGAAAAAGTAATAACCAACGGATAACGTATCACCAACCAATAATGTAACAACGATTGACCGGTAGTGTATCACCAGCCGATAATGTAACCAGAATTTACCGATAGTGTATAGTAGTAAATGCACTATCAGTCAAGTTTTGTTACATTAATTATCGGTTAGGCCTGATAATGTAACACAAATTTACTGATTTCTAACGTGACATTATCGGTACATTTTGGTTACATTATCGGTTAGTGATACAGTATCGGTCAACTGTTGTTACATTATCGGTTGGTTATTACATTATCAGTTGTAACAGCGGATCACTCGAGAACAAGGTTAATGTTTCGAATACGCCCTCCAATTAAGTCCAGACAACTGACAGACAATTGCGTGATGAAGCGAACGTATCGCCGTGATCGCTTGTGTACACCTGCTCACTTTTGTTCGGACTTTCCTGGAATGGACGGGTTGACATTTTACCACCTGTGGTTGGATTGAACAGTCAACGACAACTAAACATGTCTCCATTTGTTTTGAATGTCCTGATCGAGGAGAGAGTTTAAAGCCCGGTTCATACTCGGCGCGAACGCGAATTTGTGACGTCATGGGGAGTATTCACGCTGCACAAGTTGAACATAATTACACTCGGGCTAATTTCGCAGCGAACGCTTCGTGACGTCAAATTCGCTTCGCATTCACATTCGCGTGAAGTATGAACCGGGCTTAAGTCCGTTAGTTAGTGACAAACGTTGCCATTGTCTATTGCTCTGACATATTTTGACCGATTTCAGCCAAACGTTAAAAGTATCAGTAACCTAGCCCCAACATGTCAAATGACCAAACTGGGGTCAAAGGTCATCTTGAGTTTACCGTGGTCAAAAACATGTTATTTTTTTAAAACCCAAAACACTATTCCTTCCATGATTCATGCATGAACACGAATGCTTTGGCCCGCAGCTTCCGAGATATTTCCGATCGAACTTGTTCTTATATTTTTCAAATATCTCCCAGGAGTTTAGCTTGTCTTCCTTTTTTTCTGGTTATTTAAGGTTTATTGTCTGTTTCCTGATAATGTGTGTTAGGGGTGGGGGTTGGGGGAGGGGTGGTAGTGACCCCTCTTCGGGTCCTGTCTCTGAGTGATTACCAGATACTGACAGCGAAAGGTGAAAAGAACCTGGCTCTTCACGTATGAATCATTCTGTACTGAAGATGAAAGGTCGTTTGTGGGCCAGGTGCTACTTGCTGGCATATGTCAAAGATAAGAAATACACAGGCCCACGAAGGAGCATCATTCTTGTCCCCCTCCCCGAAACAAAATCTTCATTTGAAGATGGATTCCTTGTGCTATTTCGAGTTACACCTCGAAAAAATAGATTTTTCCCTTGTTATTTTCCTTATGGCAATATACAAGGTATTCACTTTTGAATGAAACATTAAACAAAAAAAATCCACCGACGTTTAGTTATTGGCTAATTTTCACAAAATTCGAATTATTGGCTGCCAGACAATAATTCGGCTCTCGCGCGCAGGGCGGGTTCATTGTGCACAAAATCAAAGCCCTTCTATAGAGCTTTGCAGACGCCGAAAAACGGGACAAAGTAGTTTTTCCCGTTAAAACAAAACACACAAATTTAAACTTCGTTAGAAAAATAAAGATCCTTTTTTTTAAGAGCATGGGGTATGCATTTTAAATTTCCAGAAATAAATATCCATTTATAGAATGTGATTTCTGTGGAAAGTGATGAACATTATCAAAAACAAATCGGCTTAGGTCAGGTTTTCATTTCTGATTTCTTCAACTTTTTGTTGTTGATGGATCTTTCCGATGATTGATTATGATGATGCGAGGCCCCCTAGGTGTCGGCAGCATGGCTGATCCGGAAATGTGATTTGTTCTCATTACGTTGTGGGAGTAAAGATAGTGTGAACCATGTGTGGAGCCATGAATCTTGCTGCATTAGTACAGTAAGGTCTCAGTGATTGATACTGGCTCTGGAAAATCCACCGATAAAAGAGGGTAGTGCAACCGATATCAGTTTTTACCCAGTCTGCTTGGTGGCGACATAGTAAAGAGAATTGACCTTCATATGTTGTACGGATATCTTCTAATTGTGTTTGATATAAAAGTCTTCAGTCAGTCTACATAAGTCTGTTCAACTGACGATTTCGAAATATTCAACCGGAAATTCGATTAAAAAAACCTGTATGCTTAAATTCTTATTAATTTATTTAGTCACGAATGAGCTTGGCTGTATTATGCATGATGGTCTTTATACAGAAAACACATCTTGCCGCGTGGCACTGATGAGCGAATCGTGGGAAATTGGGGTCAAAGTTGTCAGTTTTATCTTTGTCATTAATTTATAATATTTTCAATATTTTGTTAAATTCAATTCGGTGTTTTTTTTGGGTTTTTTTTATAGCTGCGGGATAGCAGCTCAACAAATCATCACGTCTATCTGCTATCCGTTTGTCCGTTAGTTATACAAGCGTTGACATTATCTATTGCTCCTACATATTTTGATCGATTTCAACCAAACTTTGTCAAAAGTATCAGTAGCCCGGCCCCATCATGTCACCTGACCGAACTGGGGTCAAAGGTTATCATTCGGCCATTCGGGTCAAAAACTTGATTTTGTTTTAACTCAAAACATTACTCCTTCCAGAAATAACGTGGCACAATCACGTGACTCATGCATGAACACGAATTCGTTGACCCGCAGCTTCCGAGATATTTCCGATCAAGCTTGTTTTTGATTTAAAAAAACCCCGAACATTTAGTGCAATTCAAAATTGTTTTGTTGATGCACACGTCGTCGATCCCGTATGCCAACACATCCTTTCCTTCCGTGATTCTTGCGCGCTCAGTTGATAGACAAAATTGCTTCATCTCACAACATGTCATCGTGTGCAAAAAAACATGCATGTACTTGGAACCCCGTCCCATTCCACAACCGAATGACTCTCGCTCTGACCCAGTTTTTTCCCGAGCGAGCAGCAAATGCCGGTCACCAGTGTGCGAGGCAAGGACACAAGTTGGCGGCACACGGGCCCAGCCGAGGAATGATTGAATTCCATCCAGTCATATTTTCAGGAAGAAACCTGGAGCCTGCAGAATTACCCAGGAAGGATATAGGCTGAGTGGTTTGGCCCCCCTGAGCACAAAGTGGAAGGACATTTCCCCGTCCCCCCTCTCTCATTCCCTGCCAGCCAACTGCATCTGATAATAAATTTGCTAGGCCTGAAATTTCGTGATTTATATTGGAAGACCGTCAGATTTGATAGTTCCGCCTGTCAAAACAATTTCCCCCGTCAAAATCAATATTTCTACTGAATATTCCTAGGAGTCGTTATTTTTGGGGAGGGGATTTAAATTCTTAGGAGTTTCCCACCTTCTTCATTAGTTAGAAAACTCCCTCTATCCCGCCCCTCCCCTCCCACCAATTAAGGGCAAAGTCTTCTGCTGAATCCCTTAGAGCTCAATTGAACGTACTCGGGTTTACTTCACCGGACAAACTTCAAGCTCTACTCTTCATATAGGACAATTTTTAACACAATCTCTACAAAGATGCAAAAGCTTGTTCATTTTTACAAACAATCTCCTGATAATGGCAATTGTGTTACAATGAGCAGGAAATTCTTGAATCGATAAGCTGTTCATATTTTTTATTACATGCATGACAAGAATCATATTCATGAGAAATTCACAACTGACAACATTTTTTGTCTGTACAAACGAATAAAAAGGCCTTTCTACGCTTCCCGTTGTCCTATTAATCATTAATATGGCGCAAGTACTGGTATTCTTATTTGTATGTTGTATGCAAAAAACAAAACGCATCAGTGTTAACATTTTTATAAAATACAGCACATGGGAGTAGCGCTTTTAACAGAAAGACGAAGCTCTAGTTTACTATAAAATTGTTGCATAGGGAACACATGCTTGAATCAATTCCTTTAAATAAAAGAGCCATCACAAGTCAACTAATTTCATCCAACCACAAGCTACTCGCGGGAACTGTGACAAAGACATTCCCTTGTCATTGTTCATCACCTACTTCTGACCCGACCTGCGATTGACTCGATTACTATTTCGAAAAAAAATACACACTCAAATACCTTGACACAATCAGGAACAGTTGAACCACGAAAGCGGTCATTATCTGTGATGTCTGAATAGGCTACCATTTATATGTACTTAGGTTTGCAAACAATTGGCAGTATACAGCCATACAGATGTGCTTGAATTTTATCTTCGGAATTCGCACAACCACTCTTGACGAATTTCAAATGACACGCCAAACCGAGGCTCTTAATACTAAACGGGAGGTTTGGGGACGTTTTTTCCTGTTTTTAATCCACACCACAAAGAGAGCACTGATGCCCTCGTTTTCAATGTTAATTTCGTCTATGAAAAACTAAGGAGGGACTGAAGACATTATGCCTGATGCAACTCAATTTTTTGAACAAATCAAAATTGCATTTCATCGTTAACTTTTGCTGCTGAGGTCAATTCAATCTGATAGAAAGGGCCACAATACAATAAACCTAAACTATAAATGCACACTACAAAAAAATAAAATAGTTTTCTTCTACTTTTGTTTCTAGCAGCGATTTCGACATGGGAGGACATGTATATTTCTTTTGCCTCTCTGAATCCCCTCCGGGAATTCTCGTCAAAAAGGACACCGAAGGTCACCCAAGGGTCCCCTTCACACGCTCGAGGGATGTTACTCAGTCGGAAGGATATCGATTTTTACCAAAACTTGTGTCAAAAACGCACAGCTTCGGGCTATTTACTTCATTTCCCTTCATTATAGTTGCAATGAATAATCTACATCTTCCTCCTTATGTGTATTTTGGCATGATGACATAACATCCCTTGACATTGACAGAAAATGATCTGTTCTACAAAATCCCCAATTGTGTTTCCGGAACTCAAAAATATGGTGTGAAGAAAGATTGGTAGGGGAGCATTTTGGTTCAGTAGTGATGCACTATATCTTCATAGCTGCGAAAAGCAGCTCAAGATATGAACGTGTCCCTCCGTTGGTTAGTTAAAAAACTTCAGCAAATGCCTTTTTTGGCGTTACCTATGCCCTTACATGCCCATGCGAGGTCACTACAATCTCCAGCAACTTAACAAACGGGATCAAACGCGTGTTTGCCCACACGTTTTTCTGGTGTGGCATCCTATTATTAATGTTTGAATAGAATGGCTTTTTTTCAGCACTTGGTATGTGTAGAAGACATGAACTTTCCATGTGATACCACCCAACTTCGTAACAGATGTGACATAGTAAAGTTCCAAGTTTAAATCAAGGCGTCTCTTACACTATTAATGTATACCAATCTTTGTGAACAAATCTTCAAGAGGACCCAACAGAAAGCAGAGTAGCCTAAATGTTTTTCTTTGGGATAAACAAAGTCCCCCCCCCCTCGTATTTCGTTAAAAGAGCAAGGACATAATTATAAGATAATACATTGCAATCTCTTTTGAAAACAAATGTTAATTTCAAGGAGGGAATTGGTGGCTGGATTGTGTGAAAGGTAATAATGATTTGGCAAACCTCTGAATATTTTACTCCCCCTTAAATTTCACTTTCATGTCGTTGGTATAAAAAAGGCGATAACTGTTCTTGAATTCCATGCAAGTTCTCATTCAACTGCAAAACATTGCAACCCCCCCCCTCCAAAATAAAAATCAACCCGTATACAGTTACATTTGGCACAGATGAAAACACATGTTCCTACTTTGAGTCACATAGTGACATTAGCTCCACTAACCCAAACTGACAGGTTAACTTATGGCATAATTTATGCGGATCCCAATAGTGCTTAAGCAACATCCTGACAGAATGAACTCAATTAATTTCAATTTATGTGGACTTCCTCATCAAGCAGCGAAGGAGGGGTGGGGTTGCATGTGCCTAGCCAGCTTGTCTGACGGCTCAAATTTCACATCCATGTTCGTGAAGTCACGGAAATAATAACAGCTTTAGGCCATTTTTTATATATTGCAAGAAAACAGTCCATGGAAAGAATGTTGCGTCCTGACGCCACTTTTTTTTCATCATATATTATCTCATTGAAGGTAAGTCGTCGCAAAGATGTTGAAAAGACATGAATCCGGGACTGAGAAATATTTCCAATTTTGTTAGAAAATACTTAGAAAATGCACTCGAAATCTCCATCATGTCCATAGACTTTGTACACAGCCTAAGAAGTGGCGTCTGGTTACGATTTTTTTCACGGTCCTTTTCTCAAAGCTTGTTTTCGCCTCCCATTCCATTCTGCCTCTTAACCATTTTCTAACTTAAGGCCCCAACACGTTCGAACCTACTATAAACAGAATGTGGCTTTCTGTGAAAAGGTTTTGAAGGAGAAAACATCATATTAAGGTGAAATCGCAGGAGACATAAATCTATGAGGAATCAGGAACCGCGGCCGAAGCCGGAATTTTAGAGGTGCCTGTCTAGAAAGAGAGATCAGCAATGACTAACATTGCCACTACTGCCCGTTAAGTACCAACTACATGTATATACTCCAAGCAGGACCAACGCAAATTGCGGTAAGTTGACATGCCTAAGGACACGAGAATCAGTCACGATCCCTGTAACCGCATAATTATTCCTCTTATTAATTAAGCAACTCTATCTCGCAAATGGCACATAAATATAAAGTGTATACACAAATGAATACAAACGTTCCAATATTCCATCATATATAGTCCTTATCTTTGCTGACATACATCGACAAAAATATGACCGATGTTTCCAAGAATTCCCCCAAACAAAAACTAGCGCTCACTCCTCCCAGTCCAACTGTCGTGGTGCTATGAAGGGATTTCCAACAGAAAAAAAATCCAATTGACACGACGGCATAATGTACAACTCTAACCTAGCCCAATGGCAGATAAAGCTATATTTTGCCTCATTTAGGTAATTGTTTTGCTTCGAAGTTGAAAATACAAAACAATAAGCACATTGTTTTGCTCTGCAGCGCTCTGAAGAAAAGGGCTAAATATAATTTTGCTTATTTAAGCTTGCCATGTGTTTGTGAAAGACCAGTCTAAATATATATGCTAAGCATGTTATGAGTCCTACGGAACTGTCGCATGCACGCCATAAAAAATCCCCACATACTTTCTACAATGTATTATTCAATTTAATGCATTTTTCTCAATGATACTTACAATCTTTACAAGCAGAGCAAAAATTCATAGTTTCTCTTTAATTAAAAAAGACATTATCACTAATATTCTACAAATATAAAAAGGGTATTTGAAAAGCATGTCGTATACAATGTTTACACAATGACTGCATATCTGTTAAATTTGCTGTTTTTAAAGTTGGCTTTGTATACAACCATTTGAGCGCTTCTCGAATTGCAAAATATTACATTAAGGACAATATAGCCTGCAAGCGTTGTACAATGATTTATTGTTTTATTCTCATGACAAAATAATTTAACCTTTAGACTTGTAAACTTCTCACTAAGACTTTGGATAATAATTGGTTTACTCTCTTCTAAATGAGAGTTTTCACGTATTTAAAAACCCACTAAATTCAGAAACTAATCTGATGAGCATCGTGAAATTTTTAACGACATTTTTGCGTCGTTTTTTCTTTAATCATAACACAAAGCTTGCATACCCTACTTGTCTCGGTACGCAATATATGCCAAATATCCAAAGCTGTTTTTTTTTCTCAAAAAAAAAATACATGCACTTAAATACACATTCTCCAGATAAATACAAATTACAGAACTGCTTTTCGACACTTACATCAATTTACACCTCTCTGTATTCAAGGGTTATGTACAGAAATATTAGGTTACTAATTTTCGAAAACATGGAACGCTATGGGCCTTATTCAGGAGTCGGCCATATTGGATTGAGAGTGAGGTAAAAATCTTCATTTTTGGAACTTGTGTAGAAAAGTGAAAGCAATGACGTTACAATTTAAAACCAGTCGGCTCAGTTGAATCATTTCAAATTTGTGATTAAACAAACTCTAATGTTTTAAGCCACATTTAAATAAAAAATGCAAGTGAGGCTATAGTGAATAAATAGTCTGGCACCATCCCATTCAACAGTTCACAATTTAAGAAATACATTCAGGGAACACGACAAAAATGGCCAACTCGTGCATAAGGCCCATCTCAATCGAGTTTACCCTTCAGTTTGTGAAGTGAAGTGCAAGATCAGTTTGCAGAAGTACATGGCGTATTTTAATTGACCTGTCATATTTAAATGACACTAAATGGAATGATTTTGCTTTTGCAGGATGTGATGATCGCCGTTAACTTTTTTATTGATAGCTTGACCATGTTGTGTTGGTTATGCTTTTATTTCATGAAATGAACCTTTTAACAAGAACGATTGATTATGCTTAGATATAAATGACGCCTTTCAGTGGATACTTATCTACCTTAAAACACTGCAACTGCTGCCGTGCTCATTCAATACAACGGTATAAGCTAAGATGCATTCACTTTATAATGATCTAAAAAATATCTACTTGATTTGGCATATCAACTTTGGTGAGTGCAAAGGTAGTTCTTTGCAATGCATTGGAACAGGCGTAAAAGGTTAAGATACATTGTATATGCAAAAATGTATTATTTACCACTGAATCAAAGAGTTTTCATTAAATGCCTCACTGTAGGCCTAAACCTTTGCTTCAACTTTATATCAAAATGCTGTTATACCATGTTAAAACAAAACCTTTGGTCACAATGCTGGGCGCTGTTTACATAAAAAAAAATCCTTCAGAAATACCGAAGAGTCAACATGACACTCAAAATTGCCATCCAATTGCGACAGACGAGCAGCATGTCTTGAATAGACCCATTGCATGAAGCAGCCATCATTGAGGTGTCTGTTGTTAATTTCATTCAGTACCAATTAAAGAATGCACAAGAGAACTATTCTTGCTGCTATCCACTATTAACAAAAGGAGGTACCTCAACTATGGCTGCAACGCAAATGGTCGATCTACAGCCCTTTAAAACAGAACTATTTGTGTGTGTGTGTGTGTGTGTGTGTGTTCAAGTGGCTGTCTACGTTGTCCACTTGTTCCGTCTACTGATCCCCAGCACTCAGCGGATAATCTTGTACTCCACAGCTGCGATAAACCCAGCCTCAAGCGATGTACCTCTCCTCGCAAACAACAACTTGGCTTTCTGACTAACTTAGCTTCTCAGTAACAACAAAATCCAACTGCATCCTAGCTTGACTTTTTTTGAAGACATTCCACGACTTTCGGCGGCCACCTCTGTGCATCATGGCGCTCTTATCACGGCGAATCAAGATACACTCCACAGCTCCACACTTAACTTCCAAAATCGTTAGTTTTTCCTAGCATTACCGATACCGCTGTCATTACAAGCAACTAAATAAGGCTGCGTGCACAGAGCTCCATCGTCAACCACTTTGCGAACTTGAACACTTCAAACGTTTCATCAAGCACTTGTCTCTAACTGACCCTAGTAACACCGCTTCCACCAGATCCACACGTCTTCCAACTCAGGAGTGTTTTTAATAGTCTGTTAACTGAACGTCACTGTCGTAACAATACAATTCTGGCTGGCCTGCTGACTAGACGAAGCCGTGATAATGCTTGGAAAGTTGGAGAGGATTTCTTGAAAGTCATGTCTTACCAAAAAACGTTCCTTTAAGATCGGCCAGCCAGTTGCTATAACATTTTAAGAGAGTCCTTACTCTGCATTCCCTCATACGAGGACCAGCACCCTTTCCCATCACATCAGTCGGTCAACTGAAAATAAGAGTTTTGCAAAAAAATAATAAGTTAATGCAAACAAGGGAGTTGTATTCTCAGTATTCGAGGATATAAGCAAATGAATTCAGTGAAGCAAATTATTTGAAGCATAGATTTCGGAATGGGGCTACACACCAACTCTAACATTCGAGAATGATAAACTAACTTCATCAAGACAATTAATCCTCCTAGCGTGATAACTGTTATTCCAAACACACGAAATCTAAACTGAAGGCACAAATCAGATTTCCCCAGAAAGTAATGACTACCAGATCCTCAAACATTATGGCTAGATCTGCGCTTAATTATGCGACAAATCATTCGCTTGTATCTCTCTCCACGCCTGCTCTGTCGCGATTACCTAAATATTATGACTCGCTTTAAACTCACGAATACCGTATTCAAGTAAAGCAGATATCCCTAAATGAAAAGGGTGAATTCTTGTGAATATTTGTCGGTACGCGGTGACTAGACTGCTAGAATCCTAGTTACCCCCCCCCCCAAAAAAAACCGTAAACCTCTGGTATCATTGTCAAACCTGACGTGTGTTTATGGAGTGCATACGTAACTGTGTACATGTAGTATATTTTCTCGCGATACTGGAAACATGCTAAATTGAGCTAAAGATTACGTGCATAATGGATCGCACATGCGGAATAATTTGATTTCAACAAAATGTACCAGTTGTTGGCTAATTATAGGTCAAGCAAAACGATATTTCTCCAAGTGAAATGGAATAGATTTGGAGTATTTGTCTTCTTTAAAGTCAATTCATGTACAGGGTGACCCCCCAAAAATTCGAACCTAAAACATTTGCCTCTTAAAAAAAAACCAGGGATCAGTGGATTTGTATGGTTTTGGTATCAGATTAAAGCTGAGAGCTTTGTCTTTCCAATACTGAAAAAAATCATGAAAATAGCACCAAGGGTTGCTGAGAAAATGTCAAAAGTTTCGTCATGATCTAACATGAATCAAGACGTCCATTGTGAATTCGAGGATAGGAGACTAACAGATGCTACATGAGATTAGGAAATTGTTACAGAAGAATGTGTTTCAGAAGAGGAGCACATGCTTCTACTTTTGCAATCGGTGGCAAGGGATGATGGATGGAAATAAAGATACTTACTGAAAGGGTTGGGGCCAGATGGAAGTTGTGAAGGGTTCCCTGGAAAACGAGAAACAAAGTAGAGCAGTTGGGCTTGGTTAGCCAGGGATATGAAACATGCAGGGACATTAAGCAAGGGTTTGTGACTGTATTAATAATGATGAACAAGGAAGTCTCACAAAATGAATTATTTAACAAAGAAGAGGCAACAGTATCCTTCGCTTAAAATGGATCTGCTTCATTTATTGCTCCTTAAAAATGACCGTCATCGATGTTGGTAAGGCGAAGAGAGAAATGCGTTTGATATACGGGGCGGTGCAAAAAGAAGGAAACCTACTTTTGACAGGAATTTTAACCTACTTATCTCAACTTATTTTAACTTATTTTAACTGTATAGTGAAGTCTAGCTGTTCAACCATACGTGGTGAAAAAATCTTTAAAACAAAATCGCAAGAAAAGTGCCATTATGCTACTGTGAATACAAGTACAATGTAACCAAAATCACTGTTGTCTACATCTTAAGCTATGTGTAGTGTTTGTCTTCAAATCAAGCTCCAGAGCTCAGTCAAGCGGATGGAATAAAGCCGTCCGTGGACAAACAGGTTTGGCACATGACATTTTAAACTACCATATCTCAGAGACAAAACATGCATTTGCAATATTTTTTCGTCACTTGAATGTTTGAAGATCAATATTTTAATACCATAAAATATTTTTTTTTTGAAATATGCTCAACAACTAGATGAAAAGTGTTGTTAAAATGGGTTTCCTTCTTTTAGCACCACCCTGTATTTGGCCACGAAAATCACTTTTACACACTTCCCTCACTAACGTCACAATAACCTAAAACATGGCCTTTCAATTTGAAAACAAAAAAAATCGAACCGTGCGGAAATTCAACAACTTTGGAACGAATTTCAAATCTTCACTTGTAAAGATTGCGACGAAAGTTCACACTTTAGACTCTACATGGTTTGATGAGCACTGAGAATGAACGGATAAGAAGGGTCATCACGGTGTTTCAGATGCTCTGTTCTCGTTGTTATCAATATTTCTTTGTCGTCATTGGCACTTGGAAGATTCCTCCACATTCACAATTCGCCTCCCCCTTTTTTTTTTTTTTAGCTATCTACAATCTAGCATGCGGTGAAGGACGGGTTATCTGTTAAAAATGAATGGCTCTAATGTTTCGATTTGGTATCTAAATGAGAAAAGCATTAATGAATTTAATGTGACAGAATGGAAGTAGACAGCCTAACACTATTCATTCACGAAAGAACATGTATGACCACAGCAGAACAGACAGATAAGGTGAAGTGTTTCATATGGAAACCATTTCCTCTGCTATACTCCTCAATGGATTAAAGCTCCAGCGGCGTGGCGAGTGTTCTCACCATAGGGGTGGGGGTGGGGGAGGTTGAAATGGGGGGTTGCTGGGTGTTACAGTGGGGGCCTAGTGGTTAGGGTTTGGGACTCATGATCAGAGGGTCAGGGGTTCGAATCCAGCTGCTGGCCATATGTTGCTTCCTTGGGCAAGCCACTTCATCCCAAATTGCCTCTCTCCACCCAGGAGTATACATTTTGTAAACGGGTACAGCCTATACAGGGAGTAACCTACGATGGACTAGCATCCCGTCCAGGGCGAATAAAAATATATTGTCAGTGTTTCATGCTGTTGAAACCGGAGATAAACGCCGGCCTGTTTGACCACATTGGCTCGTGACAGACTTTTACTTCACTTTTGTTGTTTTGTTTTCGGGGATATGGTAAAACAACCTGTCTGTCTGTAAATTCCCTCGCCTGACATGATCATTAAATGGGGGGGGGGGGGGGGACAACGCTCGAAATAACTGCAACCTTTGAACGTCTCCTGCTCCACATTTTTGATGTATGAGAAACGATTTACAAATCTGTGACAGATACCTACCGGTTCTTACTTCCAGGCACGTCAGCCATTCTCCCATAGACAAGTCCTTGTTGTCGTCCTCGTCGCAGAACTCGATGAAGTTCCGCCGGCATTTCTTGGAGGCGGCGTTGATCTTCTTGAGTTCCTCTTTGAACTCCAGGTACTCCCTCCTCTCCAGCAAGTTGTTACCGCTCACGTCCATCTGCTGGAACTTCCAGCGCGCCACTCGTTCGGGCGACGTACTGCTGTGCCAATATAAGAATGCAATGTAGGTACAAGTCAAAATCGAATACAAATATTCTGTAAAACAAGTGGTTAGATTTGACTAGAACGGTCAAACTTGCACCCAAGCTGACAACAGCTAGGGTTAGCTGGATGTAAATCTAGTCAAATTTAAGTGGAGTGTTGTCAGAATTCATTACAACTCGACAGATGTACATATATTATCAATATACTATTTGTTCTTTGGACTTTCTCGGTATTATAAGTTATTTCCCTTAAAATAAATGAAGAATATCAATAAATGATATATAAATAAAATGATCAACTGCAATAAATAAATAAATAAATAAATAAATCATCCGCAAAAATTAAAACAAACGTTGAAGCTGGTTGCCAGACGAATTTCTCATGTAGTTTTACAAAGTGGTGAATACATTAATTATTGCGAAGTTGAGGATGGAAACATGTGGAGTGGGGGAAGCTGAAACTAATCATATTCTTGAGTTCGAAACGCATTCATTTTTTAAACGTAACTATTTCACGTTTTACTTATACTAGTTCATAAGTACATCTGGACTTGTGCTTGATACACTAATTTTGACTCATCGCACTTTTTTTGACAGACATGAGACTTTTATTTAATGTATCTTTCATCGCCACGTGGTCCAAATGATGCCGACTGGTCACACGCATCCATATTGTTTCTATTTGACTATTTCATGCGATATACATGTACATGTATAGGTTTGACGACTCCATCGCAAAGAGAACTACAAATCGAAATGGATATCTTGATTTGTTTCACACATGTGTGTGTGTGGCCTTGATTTTCAATGTCATTTCAATAATGCATGTATGGGGCGCGCATGGCGCATCAGAAACTGGGGCAGGCCTAATGAACATGCCCTAGCTAATGCATATAACAAAAGCACCAGCCGCGACCATATTTGTTTACCACGCATTATGAGTACCGTCTTTTTCCGACAGTGGCAACGATTTTTATTCCCACGAATAAAGCATCAGGTATTATTAGAGAGATTTCGTGGAATTCTTTATTGGCTGTAAAATCTTCGATGACAAGAAAGTGCTGCCTTTGAGACAACGTAAATAATGACTTTTAATTTAAAGCATAAAGGCCCCTATGGGCCCTCAAGGAAAGTTCACAAGTTGGCAGCAGGTTGCACCTTCCATGACTCATGCATCACGGCGCAGCAGGCTCCCTCGCTCTTGACGTTTGCTCCAAGTTCATAACATATTTTGCGGGCTCTTTTTCCTACTTCCACCTCAATATTAAAAACAATAAATCACAGCCGGGAGCCAAAGGTATAGCTTCCACGGAATGCGTGACTAAGTAGTGCAAACTATAACTTGCTATTATTGAATCTGGTCTGTCAGTAACAGGCCACTAATGTGGACGTGTCAACAGGCAGAATGTCAGGACCTGTTCGGGTTCGCAGTCGGCCCCATACCAACTCCACCTTCTCTGCACTCTATCAATACAAGTATGTCTCTCAGCCTAGACATGTTTGCCATTCCAGTAGCATGTCTGCACGACCATAACTTAAAGGTATTTTTGATACCATTTGCAAACAAAGTCATGTTTCATGGAACGATAATACAATAAAACTGAAGTAGGTTATTAAAAACTAACCTGTCGAAAGTTTAGCTCAGTAGATATACTTTTTAAGAAAACTGTGAAAATGCATCTTCATTTTCTCGACGCAAATCAAGGTTTTTGTTGAAGGCCCTCCCTTCCAAAATGTTAATTAATGCGTTTTTTGCAATACACGTATTAGGTTTGACATCACCCCGATGTTAATTCCATCTTATGAATAGTGTAATACGTTTTTACTTGCACCCTCTTGTGGAATATGATCCCAGTTTGTCAATCGGGAAAAAATGTCATTTACGGATACGTAACCGATTGCCAACTAAACTAAATTCGATCAATTGGGAGCAGTATTTGAAAAAGCTTGTGTTTTTTTCTTCTCGCGATGTTTAATTCTTCTTCACTTGAAAATTACAGAATAATAGGCGCAACGGATGATAGGATGCTTGATGCTATTATTTACGCACAGTCAAGTTGGATATTTCATATTTTGGAAGTTTCGTTTTTGAATGTTTGCAAATGTTGCCCACTGCCTTTAAAGTCAATGTCACTGATATTAACACCTGTTCATACCTCAACCAAAAAAAAATGTAGATTGGATTGGTGTGCAGAAAGCTTGAAACATAACTATGTTATAAATGGTAGGGGAGACAAAAGGCCACGATGTGCTGACGGGTGTCTAGACCGGTTGCATGCCAAGATCGATAAACAAAGCGCGATGTACGATGGACCTATTCATTATTCTCATACAAAGCCCGGACAGGTGAGAGTAAGTTTTCGCCTGTAATCACTTAAACGCTTTTCGAAACAACAAACAAGAATACATCATTCTGCATGCAAAGCCGAGTTGTGAGTGTTGAGATATTGACTATAAACCTTAATTATTTACAATAAATGCGCAAAGGGTTTACTCACGCCTATCTCAGAGCGATCTTAACAAGGGCGGATCCAAGGGGGGGGGGAACGGGGGCCATGCCCCCCCTAAAAAAACCCCACAAACAACCGAACTTAATTTTTTTTTAAGTGACGTCGCAATAAAGGCAGGCACTGCGTACACCACAATCTTTCCTCACACAAATTGGTCAAGGTGGTCAGAAATTGCCTCAGATCGCACCACAGAGCATCTAGAATCCAAAACAATTTCGGGCCCCTAATGAACTTCTGCATGTAGCACCTCCAAAATCTAGGATATGAAAGCCCAATTAATAAGCTTTCTTTTAGTACAAGAATCATTCAAATCACTCATGTACTTTTCAAGTTACAGAATTTTGAACACCAAAAGCGTTTTAAGGTTCTGTCCACGGATCACAACAAAGACAAGTGTTCTTTCAGCAAAACGAAAACAATTCACATAGGGATTTATCAGCGTCAGCATCAGCGTCCGAACTCGCTGCTCGAGGCATCCATTCTCCAGACACGATTGAGGAAATTTAAAATCTGCAGTAGTTGTATTTTAAGTTTAGAAATCAATCTGTCAAAGTTTTAGGCATGGGGAGGTTTGGTGGCGGTGGTGGTGGTGGGGGGCTCTGGCCCGTCCTTTGCCCCCTTCTCCGTAGAACCACACCCAATTGTAATTTTTTGAGACATCAGCAAAGGTTTTGCCCGGATGAACTTACCCATCTATTATAGAGTCATCTATCGACATCTCTGCAGTAAACATGTCCAGTAAAATCTCAAAGAATTCTTCCTTCTTGTTACCGCTACAATCTATTAATGCACAGAGGAAATACAAAAATAAAAAAAAAACATTTTATAACGAATTCATGAATTATAAATTGTGACATTAGCTGTAGGAATCATACAGAGAATGACACACATGTGTTTAAACAAAAATACCAGGGACTCCGTGTGCCTCTTGGGAAATAGATTAATCAATAACTTTTCTCCTTGGCGTCTTGATTGAATGCATCGCCAATCACCCAAACTCCTCTGCTGACGAACTGTATGTTGGTGCCTAGTTTCCTGCAACTGTCACCGACAGGCCGGCTGTAGTTTGCTAAGACTCGGGGAACCGGAGGTGATGATAATGTGCCAGTTTCGTTGAACTCGCACCGGGAGTTTCAGTCATGTCGACAACGGATTGTTTCCGCAATTAGCCCGGCTGAGACATTCACGCAGTTCTCGGACATCCTGGCACGCCACTTCGGATTCGTGACTGTGTTACATCAGGAAAGGAAAACTCTTGTTGTTTTTTTCCACTTCGTCAGTAAATCATAAAACACCGGGACGTGTGGAATGCTGGAACGATGAGGGGGCACAACCCCGCGACTACATTAAAGCTTCGTGCGATTCATTTATCGGACATTTCTGTCGTTAACGGGCTGCTGGCCGAACCATAAAACGATAAGCGGAAAATATGGACTATTAAATTTGTCTTTGTGCGTTATGAATATACTTTGAACAAAGAAATAGAGACCCTATCTGTAGTTGCCTGCGCAAATAACTATAGCGATACCACAAAATGTGTTGCCATCTGATGAATGTCACCACTACATTTCTACAGTACAGAATAATCCACAGGAATTAAGGGGGAAATAAGAAAATCTACCTTTTCACGACGATATAAAAATTTGCGGGAGATGGAATTTGAAAATAATGGAACCACTGATATTTTCCTGCATTGGTTGCAGGGAAATGTCTTTTTTGTTCGTGGGCTCAAATGAAACAAAATAGTAAATGTAGAATACAAAAAGGTTTTTTTGGAATTGTTTTGTTTTTCTTAGGCCTAAGCATGACTCATGCTCTTTTTCTGGACCGGAGTAATGTCATACTCCGATGAATTATGGCATGTATTCAATGTACATGTACATATTTATCTTTCATATATACATAAATACATATTTTATGCTTAACATCAGCATATTCATTTGTCTTGACATTGCCAGGAAGACTGATTATATTGATAATTGACTCTTAAGGATGCATGTTATTAACGCATTAAAGTAAAATTAGTGATATCATTTCAAGGCTGAACTTGAATGGATATGACTTAACTAATATGGTTTGATATACATATTGTCTATCTATACTTTCCAAACACTAATTGAAATTATATACTCCCCCCCCCAAGATGAACACAACATTAACTGGAGGGAGTTTGAGCCATGCGAGCTCAGGCATGTTTACGTTACATACCAAGTGTGGACATTCCCTTGGTTTCGTGTAGTTAAGAAAAACCTCTGAAAAAACTCATTTTACTCACACTGTGAAAACTCTTCCAACCCACTTTTTTCTATGATTCCCTTTAGTGTTTCTCTTCATTTTGCCACGGATAAACCTTACCCCAAAATGCCTCTAAACCTGTTTTCCAGAAAGGGGGAAACAATGTGTGGACTTGTCCACGTCCTCACAACGTCGCCTCTACCTGGTTTATGTGGACCTCTTTTGTTTGGAAGTCCACACAGTGAATGTAATGCCTACCCAGGCTAACTCATTTTTACATCAACTCATACAATTAACTAACATCTTTATAAGGTCTACATGTGTAAGGTTTGGCGCCGATATTGACCATGTCTTAATTAAAAGAAAATTCAAACAGGGACTTCATAATTCACGATAAATAAACGATGATTTCTTAAAGATGCACCCTTTGAGATCACAAACAGTTTAACTAGTAGCTATTATATGTAATTCGTAAAAAAAATGCTTATAACTTACGTTCTTGTCATTTGTTTTGCACAATGAAACATCTGTTTTTCAAACCCGAAACAACCACCAAGCTTAATTATTCACACCGTCAGCCCGTCAGGCAAACAAAAGAGCATCATCACGATGCAATACACATATGTCCTTGGGCAGGATATTTTGATGCAATTCATCATTCCCCCAACCAATTAGGAGCTAATTGAATCCTTGAGGGCTATGGTGTGGCCACAAGCGTCAAACCCAATTGAGGTCGGTTCGTTCATATACTTGATTTCAGTGCGAAACAAATTCGTTAGAGGAATAGCGAACGTCATAATGAAACTGCAATTGTTGACGGCGTGAAATTGGCTCCACTTTCGCCTTCACTTGGTGTATAAACCAACTGCAAATATGTTTTCTACAGGCCAGTAAAGTCATTTGCCTTAATACCTTAAATTTTCTTTCTTAAACTGAGTTTAATCAAGTCATATACTGATCGAAAAAAATAAAATGCCACCTTTGGCTTTTGAGGATTTATTTTAGAGAGAAGTTTAAGTCTGAGAACCATTTCGTTACCAATTGACGCGAGCGCATTATGGTTGCAGAAAAAAAATTGCAAACCGGCCTGAGGCCGAACATGGTGCTCCTACACCTTGGAAGCTGAGAAATGTTCTCTGAATGACTTGTTCATTTGCCATTATTGCATGTTTTAAAAAGTAGTTGAATAAACAGAAATTATAGTAGAATAAGCAAAGAAAAAAATATGTTACCTTATGAAATAAAAGTCAGTGGAGACACATTACGTTTATGAATTCACACTGGAATTGGAATATGTTAAAAAACCACACACTATAGTCACAAACAACATTTATACTCAATTCCATCTTTATCAAACGGAAGGTTAAAAATGTAAAATTGCGTCTCAATCATTCATTTCTTTTATTCTCTTCATATGAGAAGGGCATTTGTTTTATTCTCTTAACATGAGAAGGACTTTTCGTTAATTGAAAGTAACTTCAAATTTACGTATCTTGATGGACGTGAAGACTATTAACAAAAAGTTTCAAGGAGATATTTGAAAACAATCACAAAAATCGCAAGCCTGCGCAATTAGAGACCAACGCAATTCCAGCACACTGAAAGGTTAGCGGTGATAAAAAGTACATTTCACAACCTTGTGTCACTGACGCACATCGGCGTTGAATCACTGCTCTTGTTCTCGTCCGGTGACATTTCAAATCGGATTTCATGCTAATTGGCAAGAATTCGAGCTGTGCACTTTACGACAAATACCAGGGGTGCATGCGTGCATGCATTACCTAAAGTGAGCCTAGGTCGTTAGCAAAAGTTGATACTGACCTTTCGTGTAAAGATTTTAAAAACAATTTAACCCTGGAATCATGTGCATGCAAATTACAGGAAATAACATTGGAATGCATTTTATTTTTGGCCTGTCCAATCGAGTTATAGAGGTGAATTTTGACATGTAGTCCAATTCATGCGAAGTATCTCCAAGGGCGATGCCCACATGAATGTACTTTTTTTTTTAAAATGTAATTTAATGTTATTAGGATTTACAATGGTGGACAGTAACTCTTAGGTAAAGTTACTGTGAATGCATCAAGAAAAATGACTCCCTCTAAACGAGTTCGGATGAGAACCCGATATTTTTGTTATCGTCGGTGAAGGGCAAAACCTAATATTGATTGACATTGTAAATTATTAACAATTTTCATCCAATGTTGCTACAATGCGCGATGGCTGTTGTAAGTCAATCACAAGTCACACAGTCTCAGATCAAGTCACAAGCTATTCACATGAATATTAGGCTATGGCAAATTTAGTCCATTCTTTTGAATTTGTTTTCCCGTTACCTGTCATTAATTTTGATGTATGAGTTGATTTGTAACAGAACTTGTGGGAAACTTGTAATTGACGCATACAACTCCCTGATCAGAGCAGTTTGCACGACATCCTTGGTCCATGTTCAGACAATCATTGCTCAGGCAGCTGTCTTCACAGCTGCCTCTCTCATGACTTGATCGCAAAGACTGAACTCTAGACACGGCGTTGAGCTGCGGCTGTTAAATTTACTTATAGACAAAAGAAGTCTGTTGATAGATGGAGTGAAAAGCGATGTGAAAGTATATGCAAGCAGTGTTTAACTATCAGCACGACATTCTACCGTAGAGTTAGGAAAATACACTGCCTAGACCCATTGAGTAAGCTGGGCCTACTCCATGTGTCTTAATTCGCCGAGGGTTGCGAGAAAGAAAAACAAATGATCGTCCATTTATATCATTGTAAAGTTTCATAACTCCAAGATAGCGGACGATGCCCACATTTTAGCGCGAACGCAGGTATGGTTAAGTTAAATTATCTAACTTGAAATAAATACTTTTAAAATAATTGTGTGAATTGATTCTGTTTTCGTTTAAGACCAACTGACAATATGTCCCTCTTTGTACACAGACAATCGGCAACATGCAGATAAATATGCCGCAGAAGCTTGTGTAATTTAAGAGTCATACAGGCATGATATATTGTCCTATACAACTCTAATTATTTCAGCCAAACATTCAATTTCCAGCACTGTTTAAAATAATATGTATAGTTAAGCAGATTAAGAGATGAAGGGGCCTGAATTTTGATGGAAATAGTCCCAGATATCTGTTTGTACGAATTCTTCAACCTAAAAGAATTAAAGATGTTTTATCCTTGTTATTTTCGAATTTGAAAAAAGAGAAAAACTTTTGAAGAGCCTGGACAGTATTAGCTCCACGCGCAAATGTTCAACAATCATGATTGTTATTGACTGTAAAAGAATCACCCCACATCCGACGCGCACAATATAGACCTGCATATAAGTACCACTCCAACGTATCACATTATGTGCGTATATAAATATATACGGATATCACGTATACTCCGAACCACGAATTATTCGAGGTATTCGCCTCCATTGTTCGGGCAAAATTCCTTCATTTATTTTCGGGCCGATCATTTAGGTTATCAACATCCATACGCGCGATACGTTATCAGTAAATAGGGGCAAAAGTACACATTAAATCTGTTATCGTGTTCCTGCCTTTGTCAGAGGTGCTAAAGTTTCTGAAACAGGAGTGAAATATTGGCTGGCAAGGCAAACAAAACACGTGTGGATTGGTGATGTGGTGTGAATCAGACTATAGTCTCTATATTTTTGTTTTATAGTATTGTTTTTATATTATTTTAAACAAAATCTGTACGACTGCATACAGACGTTGTAGGCATACATAGGCCTAATGGCCCAACTGTCAACATACACGTTCTTTTCTTTTCCCGAGGCTAATAAATCCAGGATGTTCTCGCTATAGGCCCAATAATTTAAAGTAGCATTAATACGAGATATCCGCGGAGGTGGCCCGTGGTAACTATGTTTCGTGATTGAAGGGACAACTGGGATTTGGGCCTAATTTCCCGCATTCTTGGAATGTAAAAATAAAGTGTTAGTGATCCTCAACAGGTTCTTTTCGTAAAGCTACATGGCCAGGGGGCAACATTTTGAAAGTTGAACGAACTCCAACTCGTTTACACCCACGAGGATTTTTGTTTGCCATCCTAAGATGCGTTCCCGTAAATGATAGGAGCTATAGGCCTAGGTCTACCTTCTTTATTTTTCAGCGTCAAAGAAAAAAAAACTATGGAAACATCCATGATGTGAAAAGTAGTTACCCGAACAAGAGTTTGAACTTTGCTGAACTCGGCTTTTAAAAGGACACTGAAATAAATACAAGGTATGATAATGACCGAGCATACAATATGGGAACAAAGGTGGACATATTTTAAATATTTGAAGTATGCTTTGAAAAGAACGATTTAGTTTGGATTACACTAAGGAATGGGAGGCATTATCAAAAGTCATGATCCTCCGAGCCACTTTTTACTTGGGCACAAAAAGTCTTGTGCAAAGATCGTAGAGCTTGGGTACTATAGCTCTATGCAAAGACGATCGACAGAACGTCCCTCCTTCTCGCGTTAACGAGAACTGCATGTAATTTTAAGGAATTCGGGATATACCTTCAGCACGTTCAGCCGGGTTGCATACCTATGTTCCCCAATACTTATGTTCCCCAATACCGATGTTCCCCGAAATCCTTACCCTAACCCTAACCCTAATCCTATAAGATTTCGGGGAACATCGGTATTTGGGAACATAGGTATTGGGGAACATCGGGTAGACCCCTTCAGCTCGGAGAGCTCGAACTTTTACAAAACGGGCCGAGCAAGAAATTTAAATGGGACATGAAGTGCCTGATTGGGCGAAGTATACAATATCGAGAGCCGAATCCAGTTTAATCAAACAGGTAGTAGGTCACAGCGATAAATTCCTAACCGGAATGCAGTTTTCTCAAGGATCCGAAAACAATTCCATGCCATGTTTCCAAATGTGATAACCGGATTTCAGCATCCCCCCTTATTAAAACTCCATTAACCTTAGGCAGGGAATTGCGAAAAAGAGATTGTTGGCCCACTTTATCATCATAGTTCATCATCAAATGAGGCATAAAAGTCCATTAATTTACTGTGCAAACAATCCGCGCGGTGAGATAGTTCAAATGTCGGGACGATAACAGATTCACAGCACACGTGTGCATGCAAGTCATTGACAGCCAGGGTTTATAATACCCATCATTGAAACATATAATTACAACAAGCCTACAGATTCGAATCTCTGATAACTGCACTGAACACTTGAGCAAATACCATCGGCAAACACAGGTGGCAGGAAGGTCCCACCTCCAGCCTGAAGAATAACAGAAAACGGGGTCTTGTCAAAATGACACGGTATTTTTGCAGTTAGGAGAGGTGGCTTGTTCAAACACAATTAGGAGAGGATGCCGATCAGCTCGGAAGGGGGCGAGCTGTTTGTTACACCTGTATGACATTGACTTTAGTTTCCCTGTCAATAACAGCCCCCAAAATACGCTCCAGAACGACAAACTCAATTTCGACACCGCATCCTGGTACTACAGGGTTTCATATAAAAGATGCCGATCTCACGGCTTTCTGTGTCTTCAGGCGAATGGGTTTGAACCCAGAAATGAGAATCATATCTGTGTCCTTCAGCAAGACATAATGTAATGATTACATCTCCCCCTGCCCCTTTCAGTGACAAATAGGGGGCAAGCCGGGACAACTACGAACTCTTTGTTTTGCTGGGTTGTCAATATCTGAAAAGAATTGGAATTAATTGATTGACTAATTGGAATTGAATGACGTCGGCATTTCTTGACTTGTTTGCGTCCATTTAAATGGAAGTGAAAGTATCATTGTATAATGTATATCATGCATTGATCATGCGTGCATACTGTTATGCGTTGGTTACATGAGGTTTGAAATGTTATTCCTTATCTGAATAAAAGTAATAAGGATGTTGAAAAGGGCACCTACTGATAACACGTTTTCAAATCCCTAATTAATGTCCGAAGTATTACATTTAGATATGTTTTTTGAATGGCTACAAGGCCAACATAAAGCTTCACTTTACATGTACTTAATTCTGAATCACAACTGTGGTATTTTAATGTTGGTCTTTTGACAGCTCAGTGAAACTAGAGAGCAACGTACCTGGCAGATCGCCTATCAATCACTGCATCCTTAACGGACACATGTGCATGCCGCACGTATCACCATACGACCCTGTGATTCCCATGGTCGCACTAAAATATGCTTGAAATGTCGTGCCTCATTACCTGATTGTATTTCATGCAATTTTTATTATAACTTGGTATGACATTAACACGCTAGTCTTCCATAAATCAAACCAGACAAAGGAGTGTAATCGGTTTCTGTGTCATTGCCTTCTTAAATGTCCTCTGAGTGGAAGGTAGTCGGAATTTGTGACAATTCTATGCCTTCGTGTTCATTGTACATACGTCACATCTACAGGTAAATGCCCTCAGTTTTCCCCTATCTCAACCAAGCCTTGTGTCTTTGTAAATCCCCGAGCCGTGCTGGTGTTAGGGAAGTGCGACTTTCCAGTCCAATATCCCAGCAGACTTGCCATATATATATAGACGATGGGCTTGAATTGAAGTGTCATTGGCCAGTCTGTCTGGGGGCATGCACCGGGGCCGACACCTGCTGATAGACAGGCTGGAGACGGCGCACCTGCAGGCCAATGTTTGCTCTAAGGACTTGCAGTTCCTGTCTCCGAGAGGGATATCCACCTTGGAACACAATATCTAACCACAAGGACGGCACAAGAGGCTTGCATCCATTGGCAACAGACAGTGCATGGCTGCGAAAAAGGGATCCCGTGAACACTTAGGACAACGTTAGCGCACCTGATACCACTTCAAAATTGTAAAGGGTCTTCGCGAAAGTGTTTGAAAAGTAAACCATCTCCATTGTTGGGGATGTTCGTGGCAAAGGTTGCAATTTCTCAACAATGTGAGGAATTTATGAGAGGGCATTGTGCTCTTTTTTTTCAAGTCTGTCTGAGAGGCCAAATATAATTCTTTCACACTGTGTCTTTCTTTTGGTCGTTGCGGTGATTTTCAATTAGATGGCTTGTATGGAAGAATGCATCTCGATGTAATTTAATATTGTTCATTTTAATTCTTAAAAAAAGTTACCATGCATTCGTTGGAATTCAAAATATAACCTTCATTTTTTTAATGTCTTAGTTCTTATAAATACGAATGATTATATAAGACAAACATTTTATTTTTAAATGAATGTTGCACACAAACATACTTCTGCGTTTAGCGTTGTGGCCTACAATAATTATACAGATGATATTCGTACCGTGAAAGAAAAGACGATGTATAACGGTTGGTGAACTCTGAAAAATAACAATGGATGAGGCGGAGTAGTCTAAAAATTATGGCAGTACAATTATTAGAAGCATCTAAACACTCACAAAATATCTCACAGTAACGTATGGAGACGGCATATAAATCGGAAGTTAAGCAAGTTTGAAAATAAGCGCTGTGGCTTATTTGTTTGTCACCATTAGCCGAAGTCAGGGTCGCATCCGAATCTCCTGTCTTTGAACTCCTGTCAATTACAACAACAAAGGAACAAGACGGACGCCTGCTTCGGATAGGGACTTAATGGACATCTCGTATGATAAAAGTCAGACTCTTAAAATATGTAATTAATGATGTCAAGAAAAGTATCGAAACATATTGACCGTGTTACTGACCTGTAAAGACTCTGATTCCAGCAGGTCCCCTGGACATAGCGTCCGCGTTGCAGTTGAACTCTTGCGTGGAGGCCGATGTAGACGTACCGGGTATGGGCCTGCCGGTGTCGACGTAGACACACCAGCAGTAGCCGGCTTCGTCGTGACACTGCACGGCCTTGTACGCTCCGTCCTCGTGGCACTGCGGAATGAACACGCCGCTCTTCGGGAGTAACTCGGCCCGTTTCGTGGCCCGTTGTCTCTCCGCTTCGCATGAGACTATCGGGGTGTCGTCTTCTACATATCCAAGACAAATGACATTATCTTTCACTTAGTGTTTTGACAGCGTGTAATGTAGATGTCCTTAACAGATTGTGTACAATATTGCAACCGGTCAATTATTTTTATCACTGACGTTTTGTGTATAAATACATGTATATATTCCCATAGTATTACTACATGTATTTATAAAATCCATCTTTTATCTATAGGTTTTCCCGGACAATTTCGGAAAATGTGCGTTTGAATTTGTAAAACATAAATTCAATTTGGCGCCGAGTTTGAGAACGACGTACATCCTGGTTTCATTTTCGCAATAACTAGCATTCGATTTCATTTTGTATCATTCAAATGAATGAATGTGCATAACGTTTCATTTAAGGGATTACAAATATTTGATTAGGCTTTCGGTTTGACGTATGCGTTGCCGATTATTACGAATGTGCAATCCAATTCGCAGAAAATCGATTGTCTATTGTGACACAGGCTAAATTGAACATTCTTTTTCATTTGTTACAATTTAAATTCGCATTTTCTGCATTCAATTTAAATAAATTATACAGGCCTATACAAATCATGATACAACTTTGAATTATTAATTAATGATTCGTTAATTAATCAATGTATGCCTTATTGATCATTAATGTGTTTGTTCTTATATACACAAAGGCCTATGTGAAATGTAGGCAAATGAAATGTGAAAATGATATATAACATGACCAATATGAAATCACTCAAAATAATTTTGTAGCCATATTATTGAGACGGTAAAGGGACACATCACGTGTCATGTTACATGGGATCTGCATGGGGACTTTTTGAATATTCAAAAATTCAATCATTCAATCAATCAACCATTCCTCAACTGCTACTTTAACACATAAATGAATTCCAATGCTTGACCAGGCATACGTTAAAGAACACTGCGAGGGAAATCGGCTGCACATTTAGCGAAAAAGATTGATGATAAATTAAAAGGAAAACAGGATTGCGGATGTGCCTTCGATTTCGCGCTAAAATGAAATGTCAATTCACTAAATGCAGTGCACACTCGGGAAATCGTACGCTGATTTTTTACGACTGAATGCACTTTCACGGAAAAAGAATTATCATTTGTGAAATAGAAACAGAGATTTGGAACGTTCATTCTATTTCGCACGAAAACGAATGCTCCTTTTACAAATTTGTGTACACATTTTCCGAAATTGTCCGGGAAAACCTATATTAGACAATTTATAATGTGTTCGTTGGGACAAACTAACTATAAAAGTGCATTCAGATCCTGCATGCGGGCTTACCATTTCTTGGAGGGAAGGGCGTGGCTGGCAAATGTGGCGCCGGGAAAACTGGAGGAGGGAGACCTGTTGGAACAATTTCACATTATTTCATACAAATTCCAAACAAATAACTTAATGTGTGCACTTCGTACACACGTCAACTTGTAATACGACGTGACGGATAATGAGAATTCGTCAAAGCAATAATATGGCGCCCGCCTTGATGACGAACACTTTAAACTCTCTGTGGTGCATTCTCAAGACTTTTTATGCAACTTGATAAGTGTGCCATCTAAAAAAGAAAACAGCACGTCTTCGTCAAATGCACTGTCTTTTGGCTGTCAGACAACCGGACACATGAACATACGAGATAGTATCTGGAAAGGAAAACGGTACTTCATCATGCAGAGTCCGTAGGCTGTCAATAAATTGGGTTTGCTAGAAGGAAAATGGCACTCCATCATATGCAACTTCCTTAGACCGTCAAAAAATGTGCGTTAGATATCTAGCACCCTTCCTACAAATGTAGGCGCCCACGCCCACCAAAGACAAACTATTACAAGCATGCATAAACAGCTTTCAAAACAATAAAGAAATAAACAATCTCTCTACAATACATGTAAATGTTTTTTTCCTTGGGCTTTCGTGACCTTTGACCTACCTTCCTGTAAGTTTGTGTCACCTGTTGGTTCTTCTGGTTGTTCATCTGAGTTGAGGGATAAGAAGAGATGGAACGAAACTACAAATTACAGGAGTACTAAAGTCGGTGGTTGGAACCTAGTAAAAACCTCAATCTTGCACTTGCCCGGCAAATCATGGCTGTCTACACGGAAGATACCAAAGATTTGGAGGGAAAAAAGAAGAAACAAACTAAGACTACAAGCAGCCCGCATGCTCATGCATCGACTACGGTATAGAGAATGATACAAAGGTTCGAAAAGAGCTTGCAGACAGAGTAATAAGGTTAAACCTTGGAAGAGTCAGAAGGATGGAATCGGAAATCTGACAAGAGGTAAAGAGTAACTTCAGGGATATATGGTTAGGATGACAAAACGCATGGGAGGGAATGAGAAGAGCTTGAAGGCAAAAGGAAAAGCTTTTGAGAGAGATAAAGAAAAGCTTGAAAACGAAAGAAATCACGGCTTCAGATGTGGATTTAGTTTTAGCTTAGTGGCTATATAGCTGCAAAGCAGGATCATGTAGACAGACACGTCAAAGGCACATTTCGTATAATTTTTACAAAGGCAAGATGCAATGCAAACGATCTTACAAAGAACAAGTAGGTAAAAGGGAAGTACATAGTACTGCTGTACCGTACAGGCGTATTCCTTCTTTTTTGGTATTTTCTTTCAGAATTGGCAATCCTGCATAAGTAGGCCGCGGAGAATACAGGCTATGGTTCCCGATTGTGTACGTGTATAACCCCCAAGTTTCAAAACTGGTTTACCAACACAGGACTATGAAAACAGCATGATCAACGGCAGTGCTGAAATGGGTTAAGTGTGTTTAAGGATTATACGATGAAAGAACATTTTGAATGGGAATTATTTTTTTAGGTAGTGCAAAACTTCAACAAAAGGCAGCATTCGCATAAAATGGCACCATGCAAACAGTTTACACACAGTCAACAATTCCACAAAGACACATACGAGAAACAATGGTTAGAACTCATAATGCAGTTAAGACATGCAAAGTGAAAGATCAACAGGTGCGGTGTCAAGGTATGTAAGCTGAGTCCGACAAGCAAACAGTATTATTGTGAAGTTGTTTTTTCATTCATTGAATGTGTGTTGAAATGCCTGACAGGTGATATGGGTGGCCAGAAGCTTCAGCAGAAGGGGAAAATGGGCTGAAATACGCCGCTATTTTTTTTCATTTGGGTGAAAAAGCATGAAAACAAGTCTACTTGGCTACTCTATATTATATGCACTTAGAGGTAGTAGGAAAATGAAAGTTTAGTTTGGAGGTGTGTAGATTTGACTTTCACCTTCCCACAATCTCTTCGCTTTTGAATCACCGCAAATACTGAAAAAAATCACAGTCATGAAAGTGCAACATTGATGAGAATGTCCGACCAAAAATTTCTGCTAGCAACTTCTGTGGAAGGTGAAATGTCCTCATGATGTGACGGTCAAGTACAAGAACCATTCTTCCAACGCATACTCACTATTATCCACCAGACAAAACGACCACTCAGTCTTAGCGATTCGCCCGTCCTGATCCAAATCGCAATGTTCAACAAACGTCTTGGCACACTTCTTCGGCTTCAAGATCTTCTTCATCATCCTTCTCAGGGAGTTCAACTCTTTCCTGTCCAACTCCATGTCCGCGTTGCTGTCCAGCTCCGTGAATTTCCACTCGATGACCCTTTTCTGCGAGTCTTCTAATCTCTGCACTCCGCCCGTGGTTTCCGAGGGCTGCGTCGTGGGTAGACGGTGGAACTCCTCCCGGAAAATGTCTTTGAGATTTGTGTTGAATTCTATCCTCGCATCTTGATTACAGCCTGCAAAAGTTGGTCAAAAGTAGCTCAATGAATAATTTACCAAATTGACTGCTTCCTGCTAAAAAGAAAGGATCAACAAAAAGTAGATCTCAAAGTAAAACCTTTGCTGTTCACCTATTTAATGTAAAATCTTTCAAAATTTGAGGCTCATAGTTCGATAAAACATTTACCTTTAGTATCTAGAAGCGGCCGTTTTGTTGGAGGAAATGTTGCTGCGGTAACCGAAAACAAAACAAAACAAAACAAAACAAAACAATAATAAAAATGCTTCATACATTATTGTGACTGTTTATTTCCTTAATATATTTAAAAACCTATAATATAACTCGTAAACAATATGCATGTATGTAAACAATATGCAAGTTAAGAATACAGTGGACACAGGCTGTCTGGTATATAGATTAATAAAATCAAAAAAAGTTCTAACTTAATTGCGCTAGGTGTCTATTAACGTCTTTTACGTCATTGAATGAAGCCACCATGACTGTGTGCGCAGTTGCAATCGAATAATCACAACGTATTATGTGAGAAAAGCACACACCGGTGCGCCAAATATCACAGGTGCAAAATATAACCGTACTGGTGAATACCTGACTGTGGCGCGATTTCACCGTTACACGACGGTCGAGGGGAAGTCATTTTAGTGGCCTGTTTGACGGAGGATCCCGGTATAGGTTTACCGTCCTCCGTAACGCACCAGCAATAGCCGAAGGACTGGTGGCACTGGACTTTGGAGAAACTTCCGTCCTCCTCGCACTGGGGTACGAACACGCCCTCCGTCGACGTCAAGGCTTGTACCCTGCTCGCTGCCTGCTCCGTCTGGCATTTGGTCAGACCTGAAAACGAGACGAGGATAAACTCTACTGAAAATCCTGTTTATTAGCGACTACACTTCAGCATAAACCCTTCCCCGGGCAGGTTTTGTCAGGAGCCTCTCTTAATCTTCAATTTATCCAAAATATGTGCAGGAACATTGAACGGGCATCGGCAATTTAATACCATTCTACCTACCCTCGCAAGGTCCCTTGTGTTTGATTTGGACTGAGTTGCCGAAGCACCGAGCTCTTCGGATCTCGCAGCGAGAGTTATATGTCTGTCCGTCCATGCCACAGACCGGCCGTGGCTTGGCGATCAGGCAGTCCGGATCACAATCCCTTTCTCGGCTCGTCAACTCGTGCGCCAATGGGAACTGCCAAAGAAAAAAATATCAACACTTTCAAATACATACATGATGGGAAACTGAATATGCAGTTTGAACAACAAAATTGACTGGAGTGGGATTTGCATATTCAAACAGTCCACCGTCGCTCTGCCAACAGGTAGGCCTACAGAGCTATATCCGGTCCTACAATACTTCTCGGTTTATAGCTTCGGGTTGTGGTTCATTATGCAAAAAGTATAGCATTAATTGTTTAATTATTTATCTGTAGACATCATGACCGACTGATGCATAGAGTGAAATTAATTTCATCTTATATGTTTAACACGAATTGATGACAGAAAATGAAAGACGTGTCGCAGCACAAACTAACATACAAAGCAACGACGCTATAACGAACACCGCTTTAACAAACATTTGGCTATAACGAACATCCACTTTCGCTCCCGAAGTAGTAAATTATAGTACAATGCACAATCCCTATAACGAATGACCACCATAAGGAACATCTTTTTTTATGGACAGTAGTGTGACAGTACAGGTAACAGTACAGTGGAAACATCATGGACATCTAAGTTTGTAAAGTTTAACAATCTCATGGCTTCCATGTTTATCAAAACAGTTGGGATATCAGTTCTTTCGCAGAGGAAGAATAGACCCAAGCATAATGTAGAATATTGGTTCAAAATCTCAGTTGAAATGTTATTGGCCTGATTTGCACCCCAAAAAATCGGTCAAACATGTGCAAGGATACTCAAGTAAACAGACTCTTAATGAACTTCTTAGAAGTTGCATCCTTAAGATCCATGGGCAAATTGGGGGAAATATTATTAGGCAAAGTCCGGTGAACTGGCGTCAGACATCATGCCGCAGTCTTATACGTTCAAGTACTATCGCAGGAGGCAGGGTCGGGAAACTAGGTTGAGTTACATTAAGCTCAGACTATTTTGAATGTTTTCCACTATACGCATGCTACGTACATGCTGGTTATTAGGACGGCATGAATTTAATGTCAGAACTCAGAACCCTGACAAACAACGAGCGGCGAACGCGTCCGCTAATTTGTACAGGGCATATTTTTCCAGCTTGGCCGACATGCGGCGGTCTTTCAGATGTGGGTTCGCAGAGACAGACATTCCTCGTTAAGTCATGTTGCACCATGTTGGCGATGCCGCTCGACAGTTAATACAAATCACGTCTGTCTGTCTGAACATGCTGCATTTTAAAGACTGCCTTTCAATCCATCATTAGTGCACAGTGTACGACATAAAACTCGAACACATTCTGATTACACGAACGGTTGCAATTCTCGAAAACACAGCTGATAGGGAGCGCGGTCTGCTTGGGCCAGTGTAGGCCTTCACGACGCCGAGACAATGGGTCGAAATTAATAAAAAGAAAATAACAATATAACGCATAAACACTGATTTGAGGCTACAATAAGAGTGCCAAGAGAAACAAGTTTTGCTAGTTTAAGGGAATGCGATAGAAGGTGATATTTACCATTTGAATCTCCCCCGTTTCGCATTTTTTCCACTCAAATTAAATACATGAAGTGATAAATGACGCACACTAGAAAAAAAATCTTGTACATAAATGTGTGCTCCGTTCACTAAGTTTCACTGAATTTGTATATGACAATCATTTCCATGATGTTCATTGTGTTCTGATCAATACTAATTTCAATGTAATTTGTGGTCTCGCTCAAAAAGACGAATTTGATATTCCTGTTCATTTGCAGGTTTTTTTTTCTTCCAAGAGACCAAAACGTATCGTGTAAAATCAGGACAAGATGGAAACCTAACGCCGGACAGGACAAAAAAGCCTGCTGGGTGTTATGATTAGAGACTGAAGTAGGTCAGCTGCCAGACAGACAAAGATATTGCATTATTCCCCGGCGAATTGCGATTATTTTCGGTGCGGGTGGAAATCCATTACAAGTTACACCCCCTCGGGAACTTTCCCGCGTTATAAATCCCTGGTCCTGCGGAGGGGAATTAACAAAAGTGTCTTTGTAATAGATTGTTGCCGTGGCCCCGATATACGCCCACCGCCTAAGCCGGCACGCAAACCTTGAAATTGAACGAGCGGAAAGTTGATTTTACAGATTACAGTCCACAAAGGTATTTAATCTTGACACCTCCAAAGGTGTGATAAGTGTGACTTAATCGGGGTGATTAAATTACCCGCCACTTTAAAAGGCCTAAGAAAATGTTTGAAAATGGGATTTTCATTGGAGACCAAACAAACAAGTAGTGTCAACAATCTACACATCCATTTAGCGTCCACTCTAATGAACGATAAAAAAGTAAAGGGGCGGGGGTGACATTGGCATCCATAATAATTTTCGCGTGAAATATAGCGTACCTATCTTTACATACATTATTTGTTTTCAAATTACAATGCATAGAAAAACACCACAATCCTCTGTAGCAAATGTATTTTCCCCCACCCTATTTTTTATCCAATGTAATAGTTAGCAGGATAATCGATTTGGACCAAAGCGGGTATAAGAAAATCAAGGAGATTGATATACGTTCATGTATAGGGGGTCTATATTTCCTCGACAAGAACTGATGTCATCGATGTCATCAATGTCAGCAGTCAGTTTGATGTCTGCGAACGTGAGTACCTACATGATCAACAACATTTTCCCCAAAAGGTCCATATGACCATCTGCTTAGATGTTAAGAACAACCATCCTCTTATTTTAAGATGTGAAGTTAGCAAAGTTCCATGGTTCACCCTTGCACATCTTCCCTCCATAGACTCTTGTTCAACATTCACTGCAAGAAACCAAATGACTCTGAAAACCCGCTGATTGAAGGCTAGGCCGGTGTGGTATGAGATTTGGACACTTTGAAATACGGACTCATTGGTTGTACCGCGCATGCCCAAGTGAAGATAATTGGGACAGTGACAGGTCACGTGTGAGGGTTAGAGTCCATGTAAGGTGAAAGAGACCAGGTTTCATAGGAGTCCAAATTTCACATGATACTGGGATTCTTAGAACAAAGACAATCAAAGAAATGGCATTAACATGTGTTGGATGAACAGCCAACGTGGTCAAGCCAAAAATCCAATTTTCCATCTTACAGCAGCAAGGAAGCAACACGAGGTCATGGAGGGTGGAAGTGGTGGAGTATATGAATCAACCTGGTGACCGGACTTTCTATACTCCAGCTTTCTCACAACTCACAAAAAGACAAAAAGACTAGTCTGGCTCGGTGTCGCCAGAAGTCTTACAGCCTGTGTAAGAGACTCTAAAAGCAATCTCGTAGATGAGCCTCATTTATATCAACTAGCCTTGGATTGTCAAAATGTGAATACATGAACAAACATTCACGGTATCACTTTGAAATCTTGAATTACTGTTCTGCTTCATTGTCCTACCATGGTCGTAGGCTGACTGTGCGTGCTGACTTGTGCGTGCTATGTGTCAAATCTTCCGATGCAATAGAATGTCTAGTGGGAGGTGAAATGTGAAGCATTTACCATCTAGAAACACTCCTATAACATGTCACAGCACCATTCAATCCCAACACCCTGATTTTCAATAAATGTAGTGATTTGGAATATCCAAACCGTTTCAATGGGGTCCTTCCATAAACCATATTAATATCAAGTGACACATAAAATAATGTGATCTGGGGCTTTGCAACACACAACTGATGGGGAGAGATATGGGGTACACCATTGCGATGTGAAGAACATTTATAAGTTATATTGAATGAGAAGAAAATGCATTTTCTCTCATGCCACTATTTTGTGTCGGTGCGTTTGTGTTTTTTTCTCTCATGTACATGTAGGTATAGCTAATAGGCCTATATGTTTTTTTTTTTTATCTCCACAAGCAATCTGATGAACTAGGCCTAATTGTCAATGTTACTCTATTATAATGTGTAACTGATCAATTTTACTGTCAGTTTAATGTAATTCAGTGCCTGACTGCAACATGATTCTCAAGCAATAAATCACAAACATTAACCAATACGAGAAGTTTTGTTCCCGGAAGAAGATCATGTGCACGACTCAACGTTTCAGTCAATATGCTCTGACCGTCATCAGGAGAAACAAAATATGTCACTTCACAATGTGTATCCGAAATCTTCTCTCGGTATTTATATATACGTGTCAAAAACATATCCTACTTTTGATCCTAAATAGCTATGTTGTTTACCACTGGAATTAAACCAAAACTTCAGATCATGCAAACGAGGCATGACAAATCTTATGGAGCGAGTTTCATCAGCTTTGTGCATAAGAGGGTGAGATTTCAACGCCATACGAATAAAATACTCACTTTCAGAATCTGCCACTTTTGACTTGGCGTCCTCCAATGTCGATACATGCACATCGCTGGAGACGGTGGCGGAAGGCGCGTGCTGCGACCAAAAGCTTCTGAAGAAATGCAGGATCACCCCTGATGTCATTGCACACCTCCTCGATCGTTTGGCGCAACACACGATCGAGGAGCTGTGGAATGGCATCAGGAGTGATCCTGCGTTTCTTCAGAAGCTTTCTCAAAGTGAGTATTTTTTTCGTATGGCGTTTAAATCTCACCCTCTTGCACAAAGCTGATGAAACTCGCTCCATAAAATTTGTTATCCCTTGTTAACATGACCTCAAATTTTAGTTTAATTGCATTGGTAAACAACAGAGTTATTTAGGATCAAAAGTAGGACATGATTTTTTTTGACACGTAGTACATATGTCAGGTCGGTATACGCAAAATCGGGGGAAATTGGTCCGAACGCCCACATACTTGTCATGGGCCGAATGTTATTTAGAATTACTTATTATTTATTTAATTAAAACGACGGTACATATAAAGCTTTCATCCTCCGTTTTATAGCTCCATGATGCAATGGATGCCCCTTTCGGTGATAAGGTAAGGGGTGGGGATGGGTAAAGCTTATCTTGTTCGTTCCCGGTCTTATTATGTCATTATTTAATTGAATACATTGGTACTGCTGAATCACAACTATTTTAGTCGCAAAAGCATGTTGAACTGTTGCGCTATAAAACATGTTATTGCTGTCTGGCTAAGCACGTGAAGTGAGTATTACAATGGTGCCTTGATTTAGCTTGAGACAGTTTCTTGAAAAGAAAGTAGTTGGCTGGCTTTTACTGCAAACATATATATACATACATCGTCACCAACAATAGACATCAGCTACAGTGATGAGCTCTTGCTGTGATTTGAAGTACACACGCCGACACAATAAATGGGCCCATAAATGTCAACAGGTATTTCATAATAAAAAAAAAAATACTCAGGGAAAACATTTTAGCACCCCCAGGTTTCCTTCACCGGGGATTTTAGGGATCAAGGGATAAGACGCAAAGCCGCCCAATTACATGTTTGATGGCCCCCGATTTGTCACGTAATCGACATAAAGAAGTCGTTTTTGATAGCTGTATATTGGTTCGTGATTGTGGCACGTGTGGCCTATACACTGAACACTTCGGTGTTAAAGCATAACTCCGGAGATGCTCCAAGACCAACTTCGAATATCTAAACCCCATGAAGCTCTCTCAATATTTTTGGTCGACCGACACACATGCACCTGCTGTGGACATATGGACATGTGTACCTCCCGGCTTTGCACGCGTTTTTTTTATCGAGCCAGACGAACTAGGTGTGCAACCCTGCAATAAAATTCCTGTAGACACTACTGCTAAATGCGCATGCTTCAAAATACTTTTAAAAATACTTGGAACTCTCACAGGTATTCAAGCTGCACAGCAAAATTATTATCAATGTCATCTTTCATTTCCTTTTCATTTTTTGGTGGGTTGACCATTGACTTTTCGAGATATTGTCACCCAAAGAAGACGACCCCTATTTTCACCAAAGCGGAGAAGTAGCCATCTGAATAAACGATCCCTCCACAACATGGCAAAATAGCGCCACTTTCCAGCCCAATAGCATCCAAAATGCTCAGAATTGGAAGCCCCAAGTCCGGGCCAGAGGTGCATTGCCATTTCTCTTCAATTTCCCAATTTATGACCCTCAAAACTCTCTATAATATAGAATATTTTGAGGGTATAACTTTTATTCATGAGCTCGGCAGACGGAATTTTGGCCTATTTACAGGCGTGCACCCTTATATGGGTGGTAGTACAAAGGCCACAATCGGTACATTTTGAAATGTGAATATTTTAAACCGGAAGCACTGGGCATCTCGGAAAATGTAGAGGAAATTAATCAATCTTGTTAGCAAAGAGCATTCCATCATCAAGCATGAAACCAATAGCATTTAAAAAAAATAGATGTCAAGGGCGCATCAAGCCTAAAGAGGATGGCTGTTCATTCTCTCAATTTTGCAACAAGTTGTTTCAAAACCTGATGGATTTCGAAGGATCAGAGAATAAGTTAGGGTGAAGCAAGCAAATATTTAACTAAAAGTGCGCATTTCAAGAAAAGGTCCACGCATATTTCGCACCGTAGTCAAAACCTCTGTTATTGTTGTGCTAAACTTGGGCATATGTACATTAAAATTAGCTTCATATGCAAATTTTAAAATATTAACATAAATATACTGAATTCACAATAGTAAACTGTAGAAAACTGCAACAGGCTCAATGATGAATCTTTCGGTGAGAAAGTTGGAAAAATGTAAGAACTTATAATGCGACAATTAAAATATTGTGTAGTTTGCCAAATTTTGTTCAGGTGTACTTTAATCTGACGGTTTTTCACACACAAATCATATCAAAAGAGTAACATCGCTATTTTAAGTGTGCATACAATGATCGCGTGGGTATAGCCAGTTAGGCCTATACATGTACATGTAAGTGACATCAACGAACCTGAATGAAATCATGTGTAAATCGGCCTTCATACGACCCTTGAGGGACCCCGTAGCAGCTGGTGGTCGATTAGCCGTATAAAATGCGGCAATGTTGTCGGCTAGTCATGAATCGATGTGGCACGTACAAAACGGATGCGAGCACCCAGCGACAATGGTGGCCCCAGGCATACTGATGATCCATACCCCAAAGTATGTGTGGGATTTCAAAACATGTTGGTGGGATATGACTTGTAAGTTGTATGGATTCCACAAGCGAAAGATGAAAACACACCGACCAAGGCTAGGATTTGATTGCCACATTTAAAAAAAAATCTTTCAGAAAATGAGATTTTGTTTCACTTCATTTGGTGTTTGTGGTGGGCAGTACCGAAGAAACCATGGACTGCCTTGCATGAAATGACGCGGATTGGCATAAGTTTCATTTTGGATGACAAAAGAGGAGGCAGGTTGGAGCAAGATGACTATCTCTCAAAGCCCAAGGCTTTACTTTTATCTTGATTTCTAAAGTCTGTATGCTCAGACTGTGTTCGCCTTGTATTCAACTGCAGTGGGTCCACGTAGGCGTTCAGAGGAAACCGAGCTTTTCCCTTGGGGCAGTTTTCGTAATAATGGACCTTTACAGACAATACAGTGTGGCTTAAGCATGCAACCCGTGCAAACTCCAACGGTGTGGTATAGGTTAACCATCAGGACGGTAGGTTAGCCCCAACATTGTTATAAGCTAGGCTGAACACCGCTAATCCGCAGTTGGAAAAAGGTAACACGTGAATTAACCGACTGCATAGAGCTTTCTGCCTGAATTAATGACGCCAACACCCAAAGTGAGGAATATTCCACGGGAATACTTTGGACGTGCTGAGGCGTACACTGAGTTGTATGAAGTGACCTGCGAAATCCCGTTGTACTTGCTTTATTTGGAAAAGTCAAAAAGGTGTATGCATAAAATATAGTCACTCGTCAATGCACACATTTCAGACACAGCTAATACTATAGGCCTTCAAGTTGTGTGTTTTCCCTCCAAATTGAACAATTATTGTTTAGGTGAATGTGACTTTTTCTCACTTTCTTCGTTACTTTTATTTCTTGGATGTATAAACAAAACTTGTCAAGGCATAATAAAAAAGAAATCGATTACAAATTCATTTATTTTAAAAGGTCTTAAATGACCTTTTGACTTATCTGAATTAGAAGATTTTGAATGCTGTGCGGTATATCTACCTGAACAATACATTATATAAATACACATTCCGGTCAAATCCTTGCAAGTAGAAATTAATTTGACACCGTAGGCAATAGACGATTGAAGAACAAGGAAGGTCTATGCCACAGCACGTGTTCCATCATAGAATCAGGAGAATTCCATACCATGAATTCACTCACGTCTGTTGAATCACAGAAACATTACAGAAACGAAACTTGGCTATTTGTGGACTTACCCTGCTGGCGAGCGATAGCTGAACGTAGGCTAGAAATAAAACCAGAGCAAGGCGGGCGAAGAACTGTCTGCTTGTCGCAGCCATGCTGCGTCGTGTACTGATGGTATGTTGGCCTTCAATAGAAACAAGTTCTCGCAACAGGGTGAACAATGATGTATCGTCTGGAGTAATTGAAATGACACACAGGTCCCCCTCTCGGGTAGTAAAAGCAACTCCTTAAAGGTCCACCTGATTTGATCACTGAAGGGAATAAATTCGGCTGGAGAAGTAGAATGGCAGAATTACCATCAATGTAACCGAGTATTACCGATCAAATATCCATGCAGCGCCACAGTTGTTACTGCATCGACGAGACGGTGTAATTGTTCATCGTGACCATAGTTTAGTCTGTGACGGAATGAATCACAGTTTGGTTCCAGCGGAGTGTTGTTACGGTGAGACTTAACACGGGCAATTTGGCCTAAGTCGTGGACGTCGACCACATAGGGCACAGGTTGGTGATCACAGAGAGATGCCGGCGTTTAACCATTGAGTGTGGCCAGTAGCAGTAGACGGACTGCCGTGCATCTGTCAAATCGTGTGGAGCAGGTTTATTCTGTGCCAAGTGAAATGAGTGCACTGGCATCTGATTGGTCGATTACTCCTACTGTACTTTTCTAAGTATGTGCATGTACTTTGCGCTGGTTGCTCCTTCATTCATTCGGTGCGTGTGTGTTCACGAACTGTCTAGCGAGAATGCTCGTCATCAGCGCGGTTGCCCGTACATGATCGGGATGTATCTGATGTTGACTTACCAGCTGCCTCGGTTTAGAGTGCGAAGCAACAACCAATTCTTCGACACCTGCGCATTCTCATGTAAATTTGCTCCGCAGTCAATTACGATAAGGCGGGGGGCGAATCTGCACCCGAGCGGGCCAATTTGCTTTTTTTTTGAAGGTTTGTCACCGCGGATAAGTGTTTGTTTAATAGCTATTATGGTTGGACTCTTGGCCCAATGATGATTCTATTCACACCGATTTGGGCTGCCTGCCTTCCGCCGAGTGAGCTTGCTTCAACCAGTAGCTATTCATCCGATGGTCCGGTTTTGGGTTTACCGACTGGCTTTTAGTTTTTGTCCTGGTATGCTGTCGAACTTCCTCTTTCCTGTGGAGAAAACACTGAGAAACATTCATTCACGTAGTTTGGACAAACACCCTTACGCTTCATTCAAAGCTAGTAAGAGGGGCCATTGGCTTTCATAATCCATTACGTCTAAAGTGGACCCTCAGCCAACTGCCTTTGTCCAATAACAAATGGTGGCAACTGGGCTATTAGTATTACGGCCATTAATGGATCACAATGGACATTGATGGCTTAATTGTTATTAGCGCGGTCCCCAAATCCAGCCGGCTTAGTTATCTGTTTAACGGGCGACGTGAGTAATCATGATGCATTCTGCATGATTGTAGCGCGCATCATGAGCACACCCAAGTTAAATGCCATTGTCCACAAAACATGCACAACAGGTATTTGAATTGTCCTGTCGCAGAATCCATCGTTTCATAAAGTTTAAACTGCATGTGGATGGGGGTACACATGGGGATGGTTCAGAGGTGGCCGAACCGATGAGCCAGCCGATTGCCTCCTGTCTGAGTGAGTCACTGACTGACCGTCCAAGTCGACCAGGCAAGCCTGGACCATAGAGCAAGGACCAACTGGGGTTTCTTCGGTAAATTCCCCTACACCAGACGTCGATAGTTCCTTCATCGGTGTAAAGAGATTAAAGACATGACCTCATATTCAGGAGAACTCAATTCACATGCTCATTTATAATTTCATATGTGTATACTACCAAACATGATCGTCAACCATGTCTAAATATTAATAGGATAAAACGAAATACGGCTCCAAAGAGAACTTCTCTGCTTCCCCATGAGTAAGAACATTTTTATTACACTAAGGCTAGAAATCAAACTTGCAATAGAGATAAATAGAGTCAAACTTACAAAAGTGCTTGCTGGGAATGGGACAAATTCATGTGGGAACGATACACATTTATTCCAAAGAGAGATTGTTGAGTCACATACACTGCAAACAGAGTCGAACTAAGATACAATTTGCGATGGGCTACTCAATTCCAACAATTATCATCAAGGTGGGGATACTTCAGTTGGCAGATTATACCATGTGCAATCTGCCAACTGAAGTAAATGCAGATTATACCATGTAACCTAAAAAGGACGCCTTGTATTAAGAAAAGCTGGGGGTGCATGGGTGGTTAGTGGGTCGGGGTTGGGGCAGGACTGTGTTTTCAAGTTGACATCAACATTACATTTTTTCCAATTAAGTGCGCAATACACTACACATTGTTTTTTTTTATAAACTACATCAGGGCACACGGAGGGGCGTTAGGGAGGGGGAAGGGGCCGAAGTACATTTGTGAAAAAAAGTTCGTTTGATTTGCTTTAATTTTAAGAATGGGTTAGTTGAGAAATGTAAGCCAATGTGACCCCAAACTTAAATTGTACCTTATGTAATGTAATGGCGATCCTACTCGTAGCCTATTGTTATTTTCATAAATTTGTATACTGCTTACAAGTAGGCCTATAATTGTTTTTCTGTTAAGTGTCAAGCTATGCTTACAAGGTTTCGCCACCTCTACATGACTTTATATTATATTGAAATTCCATACACCATGTATCGGATGGTGCTCTTCCAACATTCGTCAACCTCGAAAGTTGAGGACAACAAAATGACGTATTTTACGGATTTAACTCGAGCTAGGAGAAAGACAAATATATTTTGTTTCTTTTTACACACTGGATATTTGGTTAACCAAGATGGAAAGCTCTAAGTGATATCAGATCCCTTTAATTTGTCTCATGGCATAGGCCAGAAAACAAGCCATGTCTCGTTTTGGCAAGGGTGTAAACTGCAGGTGGAAATCTAAGGCAGGTGTACGGTAGGCTGAGCCTTTTCCCCCATGTCACATCGTCCCACATACTGTGTGTTCCATCCAGTCAGCCCATTCCGGAGTGGTTCAGCCCAATCATCGGAAGCCCATGTCAAGGTGATTGTTTACACCCAGGGTGTTAGTGCCAACACCTCCATAATAACCCCCTGTAATTGATGCAAACCAAAGATAAACACCTTGACACCTTAACCCAGTATGCCAAGCGAGATTGTGCGTGACATGCAGACGAACAGCTGCCACTATAATAGTAGACTCGTATCTAGGCTCGCAATGCAGTTGCGCAAAATAGGAGAGACTTCTTCAGTGGAACAACAGAGGGCGCTATGTATTTCAATTTTTGAGAAACGAGAACTTCATCCAACGACGTCGTTTAAAACGCGGGGTGCTGCAAGAGCAGTAGACAAATTGGTAAGCAACACTTCTCATTACAAGTAAGCCCTCTGTTTTTATTCTTGAGAGATGAACTGTATAAAGAGCTTATTTTGTGCTTTAAGTTGATTTATTAAGTTGAGGCTAGGTTGTCTATGTCAGCATGCAATGAGGAACAGATTATAATTTCAATTTTTTTCTGGGGGCGGGGTGATGAGAAAATTGTTTTCATTGGTATGTTGCGTGATTATGTCGGTGCAGATGTAAATACGAGTGCTTTCTTATCCAACAATTACGATTATGCACATTTTACTCCATCATGCATATGAAAAAAATGTTTTATAATTTATTTAAAATGTATTTGGCTGTCGATAGAGTTCAATCCGAAGGATTTGCTTGCAGCACGTCCCGGCACAAACTCTGCTGGTGGAGGATGTAGCAAGGCGCCCTCTGCCTATCGATCGGCGCAAATATCGCACTTCAGGCGGAAAGTAAAGGACCGACAGGTCAGCCGGTTGCTGCAAACCCGGGGGTGCTAGGGGGCTCTTTTACTGATCACTTGATACATATTCGACTTAAAAACCATTCAGCTACATACATCTTCTGGTTTGATTACTTTGAGGGGGGGGGACACTGGATATTTGTGGGAGGGGGAGGGACGTTCCCCCCTTCCCAGGCCTCCCCCCCCCGGCTACGCCACTGACATTTTGTCAAATGTCAATAACCCTTTCAGTACCAGAAGATATTTGTCCCTTATGGTAGCAGACCAGTAAATAAACTTCCATTGACCCCAATGGTAAATGCTTCCACTTCAAAAATTCGGGAAAAATACTCACAACTCTCCAAGGTGTTCGAGACACACATCAAATTAAAGCTTATTTCATTATCTTTCATTTTCTTTTCAATTGTCGGGGGTCAACTGATGACTTTTAGGAGAAATTTCCATCTGAAGATGATCACCCCTGAAAATAGTCCTGAAGCCCATCGCCATTTTGAAAAACGATGCCTACACTCCATTGCAAAGTAGAGCGCTTTTAGGGTCCAAATTACATCAAAATTACACAGAACTGCAAGCTCCAAGTCCTGTGCACGGTTTCCACCCATATCTTTTACAAACCCTCAAGTTCATGGCCCACAGCATGCTCAAATACCGAAGATTTTGAGGGCATGCAAATCGTGATTTGGCCGGCGCAGGCAATTTCGGACCGATTTACTGGTCTGCACCCTATAGAGAAGCGAGGTTTTGAAAAATTTCTCCAAACCACTTGTACGGCACGAGGAAGGATGGATGACTCATATTTCATCAAAAAATTGCGAGAAAAAAATCTCTGACTGCGATTTCTGGCCTGAAAACAAGCCCTCTGTTTGCGGCTACCTTACTGTAGGGCGCCCCCAACGGGCGTGAATTGAGTTTTTGCTCCTTCCGACCCCAAATTACCCCCCCCCCCCTTGTTCGCTCGAAATTGCTGTGATCGGAGGACGGTCCATCGGCCCTATTCAGATTTTGGGCGCATTTGTTGCGGAACCGCCATTGGTGACCCCTTTTGAAACGCTGCCCCCCCCCCCAGGTTCCGCCCCCCTGAAAAAAAACACTCCGCAAACATTTGACAACAAACGGTGGAAGGCGCCATTTTGAAACTACAGAGAAGCGAGGTTTTGAAAAATTTCTCCAAACCACTTGTACGGCACGAGGAAGAATGGATGACTCATATTTCATCAAAAAATTGCGAGAAAAAAATTTCTGACTGCGATTTCTGGCCTGAAAACAAGCCCTCTGTTTGCGGCTACCTTACTGTAGGGCGCCCCCAACGGGCGTGAATTGAGTTTTTGCTCCTTCCGACCCCAAATTACCCCCCCCCCCCTTGTTCGCTCGAAATTGCTGTGATCGGAGGACGGTCCATCGGCCCTATTCAGATTTTGGGCGCATTTGTTGCGGAACCGCCATTGGTGACCCCTTTTGAAACGCTGCCCCAGGTTCCGCCCCTGAAAAAACACTCCGCATACGTTTGTACAACACACGGTGGAAGGCGCCATATTTGAAACTTATGGTAGCAGACCAGTAAATAAACTTCCATTGACCCCAATGGTAAATGCTTCCACTTCAAAAATTCGGGAAAAATACTCACAACTCTCCAAGGTGTTCGAGACACACATCAAATTAAAGCTTATTTCATCATCTTTCATTTTCTTTTCAATTTTCGGGGGGTCAACTGATGACTTTTAGGAGAAATTTCCATCTGAAGATGATCACCCCTGAAAATAGTCCTGAAGCCCATCGCCATTTTGAAAAACGATGCCTACACTCCATTGCAAAGTAGAGCGCTTTTAGGGTCCAAATTACATCAAAATTACACAGAACTGCAAGCTCCAAGTCCTGTGCACGGTTTCCACCCATATCTTTTACAAACCCTCAAGTTCATGGCCCACAGCATGCTCAAATACCGAAGATTTTGAGGGCATGCAAATCGTGATTTGGCCGGCGCAGGCAATTTCGGACCGATTTACTGGTCTGCACCCTTATGGTTTGTAACCACACTCATGTTAATGGCATGACCAGTTCTTTAATACAGGCTTTTTGACAAGTTTTAGTGTATAGCGCCCTCACACGACAATAAATTGAAAGGCAACATTTCTATGTGGTGTGAAATGATAATACTCTCTGGTCCATGAACCTGTACAAAACCAGATAATTAGTACAGTTATCTTGGCCTACGAAAATGTAACACTCTTTGAGGGTTTAATGAATTAATACGTCCACAAATCTGTAAAATGAGTTCAATTTGGATGCATTTCAAAGATAAAGGTGACAATTCATCTGCACACCCAGTTAAGCATTTCAATGTTGGCGGTTGGCGGTGTGTGCATCATCACAAAAACATTGAAATGGAAGGGGGGGGGGGAGGTTGAAACCGGATTCAAAAGTACTTGAGTAAAATTCCTATCATTAATTGGCTGTGATACCTCTCCGAGCACGGAATAAAAACACAACAATTGGTTATTATTACACTTGCTTGATCATTCGTGTGTGCATTCTCTAATGGCCCTAGTACTGTAGTCAACACAGTCACGTTTCTTGCCGGCGACAATTCTTCCAGGATTCAGTGTGTGAATTGACTCGAAAAGGGGCTGAAACCACACGAGAGTTGGCTGGCTGGCATGCTGTGCTACTACCAGGTGGAAAGAAGTTCTTCTATCACCTAAACTGGACAAGCGATTATTTGTAGGGATGCAGTTGTACAGGACGGTAGCATTCACCAAGCAGATGTCAAGAATGGTCACGAATACTCTTTTCCACTATTTGAGTGATGACGTGATCGCGGGAGTAGTACCGACACAGTTGTCCTGCCCAGATCACTTCCTCCCATGCATTTATTATAATCGTTGACTGTAGTATAAGGAAGGTTTTTCGATCTCCGGTCGAACTGTTCCTGCTTCGAATTTGTTTAGTGGTCACACTGCAATCACCATAATTTGTCAGAAGAGTTACACGTTTTTCTGTGCCTGCAAAAGGACGCATAATATAACAGTTGGCCTGCTTTCGTAGAAAACTGGGGATCAACTCCTCTTTTCTTGGGAAACTTCTTGGAATCTCTTGTGTGGTTTAGCGCACGGTTCCACAAGCCCCGAATCTATGTGACAACTTGGAGACCAGAGCTGGGCTAGATGAAATGACCATTATGTTCTGGTCCTTTCACTGTAAGTCCAAGACTACCTGGCTTGTTGTGACGTGAGTCGGCCAGGTTTCGTTCTGGCCTGTAAATGCGAGGAAGTAACGACGTACAGTACAACGTCGAGTAGAGGGCGAACTTTGGAAAGTTTATCATGGGATCAAAAGTCGTCTACTTGAGCTATGTTGTTGGAAGGTGGAAAATTCGAAGGATTGCGATTGCGACAAATGCCATCACATAAGCTAAGAGGGTGAGGGGGGAGGGGGTATCTACCCCCCCCCCCAATATTTTGTAAAGACTGCCCCCCCCCCCAATAATTTGTAAAGAGTGCCCTTTTTACGAAGTGCCCTTTTGTTCTGAACAAGTGCCCTTGTAAAAAAGAAGTGGTGCCCTTTTTGTGGCATCTGCCGTTTTGGGTGCCATTTTGAGAATTTAGCACATGTATCTACCTGAAAAGCACCAAATATTGGCCCTTTATGTGCATAATCGTCGGTTTTGAACAGCGCCCCCATCGACAGATGGTCCCCCCCCCCCACCCCGCTTTTTGATTTTACGGAGGCCAAGTGTCCGGAGAAAAAACCTGTGTACATTTCACCACGGATGTGCAAGTGCCCTTTTCAAAAAATGTTAACCCCCAATAAAAAATGACCGTGCTACGCCTCTGCATCATTTCAGGAACATTTGGAGCTCACGCAGGCTGCTGAATGGCTGAAATGCTGAATGGCTGCGCACACAAATTTTGGTCGGCATATGAATTGGTCTCTCTTTCACCATTAACTCCAACACTGCTTGACAGGATGGATGAGAAGTGACTGAAATCTTCAGTACATCCGGTGTCTTCACTGAATTTCATGGGCGGTCGCTTGTTGTATTAGTAAGAGGCGCTTGCTGCACGCCATCCAGCTGGGCTTTTCAGATGAAGATGCGGTTGGGAGGCACTCCTCATCACTATACCCGAGCACATTCGGCGATTAATTATGCAAAATAAGTCTCCGTCTTGACCTTGAGATCCTGACCATTCAGCGGGCGCCTTCTATCGGGTCCTCCAGAACCCGTTGTTGTGTTACATAAACGTGGCTTCCAAATTGACCAATCAAGGGCTTAGTCCACATTTCTGATCGAAATGACGTCACCGTCCTCCATAGACCACTCCGATTGGCTGGAGCGGGGTCGCATACATTTTACATGCTCTGATATCACACGTTCAACCGTGACTTTGCCAACTTTTCTGATCCTCAGACTACTATCAGCGAAGATTTCTTCCAAAATGTGTGCACTCTCATCGGCTTCCATGATGGCATATGGATGACTCGACCAAGCAAACCCACGATCGCGTCCTTCCCTTGCCAACCAATCAGAAAGTGCTGCCAAAAGTGAGGGCGCTGTATCATTTTCGTCCCAAACTTTAGACGTTTGTGCCGCGGACGCTCAACGGCATGCAAGGAGGGAAAACTCGTGTGACAAAAAAAAAGACATCACGGTATAGAACTGGGAGACAATGAGCAAATCTGGCACGATGGGGATGAAAAGGATAAGCAACGACGCGCTGGTCATAATCAGACTTTCAATCCGCCATTACAGTTTTTGAGGCTGAGTCATCAACTTCTTAGTCTCATTTTAAAGGTAATGTGCAACGTTCCACTGACCTGTTCAATGTTTGTGCGAGAAAACACACAAGGAAAAAACGCTGGTTTTTTTTTCAAGCGTCTAAGTTCGTGCAGCTCGCAGAATTTGTCTTATTTAGGCCGCGCCTGAAAGCCATATAGGTCACACGCCCCTGCATGAGTGCCGGCTGTGACATCCCTTAAATGGTCTCGAAAGCCACATACTCAGAGCCGTGCAGATTGAATCAAACAATTGTATCTGATTGCGGTTTACGATATTTATGATTCAAAGTCGAATTGCACTTGCAGTTATCTTGTCAGTAGCGTTTGTGCATTATGCTTCTCTCAGACTTCATGTTATCTCAGTCTTCATGAACACTTGATTCGCATGTGATCCGAGACGTGACATGATCACAAAAGCATTCTGATTGAGTGACTAACTCGAAGTTTTTAAATACAAATCCAATTAAGGCATATTTATATAGTAGGCCACAGGGATAGAGCTAGACTGATATCTGATGTCGTTCTAAGTTTTGTCAAGGGCGCGTGACGCACAGGGGAAACAGTTTGTTTGCGCCAGAACGATTGGCCATAGGTTTCAAGTTTGTGCTGACACAACCTCATGGCGTTCGGGCAGTAAAATTCCACGAACAGCTGTCCAGTATTTTTGCACATGCAGAAATTAAATATCATAATTAGACCCTGATGCGCTGTTACCTGTACTCTAAGCCCCCATTGCAGTGTTTGATATCGAGCATGTCGTTTTACTGTAAGGGACTAAGGAACGCCAAACAGATGATTTTACAAATTGAGTAATGAATGAGGGATTTTTTTAATGGGCATAATTGATAATGAATGAGGGAATTAACGGGCATAATACTCACTAATTATTAAGGTCAACGTATGACTTTGAAGTTTAAAATGAAGTGTTTGCTACTGCTTTTAACTAGGCCTCTGCCGAGACATTGTCGTCACAGTTAAAAGCGATTATAGTCTTGATTCCGGTCACATTGTCCGTTTAGGTAAACGTGATCCCCCTGTCGTGGGACGGTGGACCTGATATTCCACAATGGATAGTCACTCGTACTTGTCATGAATTGCTGCGCCAATCTGATGTTGATAGATTTAATTCAATGGCTTTATACACTGCTGCAAATACGTCTAGGTATAAGACAACATTTGATGTCCGCGTCAGATGTAAATATTCAACAGGTCTTTATAAACACTATCTCCATGTCTGGAAACATTATATGGATTTCCTTTGACTCGGAAATTTGAAATGTGGTGCCTAATCAATTTTAAGAACTAGAAACGGAAGAGGTCTCCTGAAATTAATGTATGCTATACAAAATACAGACGGGACTAATATAGATAATTCCACTCAATCAATATCTTTATCCACAATCAAGAATGTCAAGGGGTTAGAATCAGAATTTTCGGCAGCTTAGGGCATACAGGGACTCACTCTTCGTTTGCACCATCATCGATTGGAATAAGTTACCAGCAAATATAGTCAGCGGTCCTACCATTGAGAGATTCAAGTCCAGTCTCCAGCATCACTCCGTTAAAGACAACGACTGTATTTATAAGTTCAACTCATCCACACGCAGCGCAGGTTAGCGTGATGTATCCAGATAGGATATTTTGCTGACTTTAATAAATGAAGAAGAAGATGAAGTTAAAGACGAAGTTGAAGAGAAAGTTGAAGATGAAGTTGAAGGTGAAGATGAAGTTGATGATGAAGTTGAAGATGAAGTTGAAAATGAAGTTGAAGATGAAAGTTGAAGTTGAAGCTGAAGATGAAGTTGAAGATGAAGATCAAGATGAAATGAAGTGAAGTGAAGGTAAAGGTGAAGTGAAGTTGAAGAAAAGCTTGAAAATGAAGTTGAAGTTGAAGATGAAGTTGAAGATGGAGTTAAAGACAAAGACGAAGTTGAAGATAAAGTTAAAGATGAAGTTGAAGATGATCTTCAACCGAAAGTGTACCAAATGAGTGCGCAGCCTTCAAACGATTACTGGTAAACATTTTCAGCATAGAAAAAAATATATATTTCAGGTTAAAACAACTTCCAGAATCATTCATTGTTGTTTCCCCCGCAATTTACTGGTATAAACCAGTTCCTGGAGGCCCGCCCCCGATAATTCGGTTGATGCATCGTGCTAATAATGCTGATAGATCGTTGCACTTCAATTCACAATGCCAGGTCAAAGTTCTAAAAACGTGCTATAAAATACGTCGTGTGCTTGATATCCCAGCAAGACCAGTCGAACAAAATAATACAACAATCAGCACCGATCGCAGCAGTTGCATTGTCATCTCCCTTGAAGGTACACAGATTCAAGTTGGGAATTCGCAAGTCATGGCGGAAGCAGTTGAAGTCCTGAGTCTGTTAGCTCTCCTTTCTACAGCCGTCCTCCTGGTCGGGTTCCTGTCGCTTACGGTTTACCTAGCTTATGTACACCGCAAATATGCCCATATTCCAGGTCCTCCACGAAGCGAGTAAGTATAATATTCGTGAATCTCAAGACCTACAAACCTTAAGTTTGGACAACTCTACTCAACTTAGGTCCGGGGGTCAACGATAGTTTTTTCTTGTATGTTCAACGTTGAATCTTGTGTCCCTCTGTTTCAAAGTGTCTTAGGGTGAGACAAAAAGAGCGGAACCCAAACCCCTAAAAATATATTTCATATTTAAAAAAATATGAGGCAACAAAAATAATAATGGCTGCATAGCCCATTTCATAAGCTACTTTTAGATGAAAAAATAACTTCAAATTGCTCAAGCCGTTCGAAGAATATCACCATTTAAACGCAATGACCCCTAAAACCTGCCGCGCCAAAATTAAACAGCAATTTATTGTGTGTTTTGACTGTTTGGATCAACAAAGAAAATGACACAGAATACTTGTTCCAACAACTGTAATACACTATAGCTTTATTAACAACCCTGGTTAGGCAAGCAATATGATTTATTAAATCCACTTTTTTTAATAGACGGGCCTTCAGAAGGACTTTGTTAATTATTTTTCAATTTTAATGGAGGTTTTATCGATGGTGATGTTTGAAGACGATTGTGACGACGATTCTTGAAATCACTTTTATAGACGAGGCAGGTTTTACATTGTGTTTAAATGGTGATATTGTTTAAACGGATTGAGCAATTTTAGTATTTTTTTTCATCAAAACTAAAAGTAGCTTATGAAATTGGCTTTTCAGTTATTATTATTTTTGGTGCTACCTATTTTTTCAAATATGAAATATAATTTGGGGGGTTTGGGTTCTCACTGTATTTAATGACAAGAAGAAACAACAAGAAGAGCATAGAATCCTAATATTTTAAGATTTTTTATGTCATGCAATGATTTTCCGCACTTCCAGACTTTCAAAGTCACGAAATACACTCCGATATTTGAATGCCACACTTCGAGATAAGTGTCATTTAGCCACCCACGGTGTAAATATAACTAACTGCTAACTCGAATTGATATAAGCCTAATCTAATCAAGGTCAGAGTATATGTTTCAAAGTCATGCAATGATTCTGAGCGCCGCGAGACTCTCAACGTCACGAAATATTCCGATATTTGACTACCAAACTTCGAGGTATCAAGCCACCCACGGTGTTAGTACTACCTACTCGAACTGATATCAAGCCTAATCTGATCAAGGACAAAGTATCTTATTCAAAAGTCACTTTATTAAGCCAAGACAGATTTATTTTTGAACTTGAACCCGGTGCATTAAAGTTATATTCATAGGAGGTGCTTACGTGAACTAGCGACCGTATTAGGCCGCTACACGACCTCGACTGTAAAGCATTATTTGCACTGCGAAATGGCGTGACCTGACATTGAACGGTCACGCCCAGGTCGTGATGCTAAACGCTGATAGTCCCCAATCACAATCTCTACCCCAGGGTCTCCCTCCAACTTAAAAGCAGACTCTATCTGGGAGGGTAACGGGCTAATTCCCGTTTTCTTACAGGTTAAACTACTAATGGATTCGGTTTTGTGTACTAGGTGATTTTAATTTTCAACGAGCGTTCCGTGTATACGTCAATTGTTCCCAAATCATGCCGATAAATCCTCTTAATAAAAAATCGATTCCCCATATTTTGCTTTCTTGTCATTTTTAGAATAAAGAAAAATAGCATGTTTTCCTGATTTGACGGAAAATTGAAACGAGTTCAGTCTTGCACATCGGACACCTTATTTAAAAGAAATAATTGAGTTACACATCTATCAGAACGGGAGAATTACAAAGTGGTGGCGTGCTGCTCAAACACCAACGACTGTGTAGATTTTTATTTGTTTTTGATTTTTTTTAAAACAAATAAATCTTTTTACTTTGCCTTGCATCTTGGTTTTGGATGACAAACAAGCAATACAGTTTGTGCACAAACCTATGGGGGCAGTGAACCAGTCAAATTTTAAAATATTTTTTCTTTGGTATTTTTCCAAAATTAACTGATCATCAAGTCACCTATCAATGCACAGAACACAAGAAATATAATTTTAAAGTAAAAATCAGTCTTTTTTTAACTTTTGAGGAAAAAAAAGGTACCATTCATCAGGTCCACAGGAAAGATTGTGATCAGTGTTGGGAGACGTGAGCTTGAAACATTGATTCTGATTGGCCGATACTGGCAGGGATTTAGTCCATAAGTCATGCATAAAACTGAAGGGATTCTCCATAACTTTGTTTCATTCTGATAAGCTTTAAAAATTATTTTTCAAACAATTATGTTTCAAACGTTATTTGTTATGTTTACACAAAATCGTTTTGTTTCTTCTTTAAACAGTTTCTTCTCTGGACATTTGCGACAAATAACCGGTTGTGTCTCTCTCCCTCACTATCTCACTGAACAGTAAGTTTTTTCTTTGAACGTTTGTCATAATCAAATTGAATACGACCCCCACCCTTTATTCGTTAGTACCCGCTGGTGCCTACTTTGTTGAAAGGCATAAAGGATCAGTTGCTTTTCATGCATTTGTTTTTGTCTCAAATAATTAAACACCAACCAAAAATCCAAAGAAGAATGTTCAAAACCTAACCTGTTGTAGTTTCAGCTGAAAGGATATTAAAGTTTTCAAAACGAACTTTGAAAACCCACGCACAACTTTTTGATCTGGAAATTGTCGATAGCAGTCTTTATTTGAAAAATCAGTAAATTGACTGATGTCCTCGAAATGAAAGCAAGCCAGACGGAATAATTTCACGGGGTGTTTAGTACCAGTATGATCTTTAATCCAAGTAAGCTTGTTCCTAATAAATCGGTCGGTTGATACCAATGAAAAAAATGCAAATGATCGACAAGTTATGTTTTGCCGATTTGTATCTGTCAGTGAGAATGACGAAGACGCACCGTTGAACTTACAACGATTAACGACTCAATATAAAGGATGGATCAAAACACTTATTACAATAGTATTGCCAAACACTAATTACAAGCGCACGAGCATCAGCAGCAGCATAAGCAGCAACAGCAGCATAAGCAGCAGCAGCAGCAGCAGCAACAACAACAGCAGTATCAGCAACAGCAGCAGCAACAACAACAGTAGTAGCAGCAGCAGCAGCAGCAGCAGCAACAACAACAGCAGTAGCAGCAACAGCAGGAGCAGCAACAGCAACAGCAGGAGCAATAATATACGAAAACTTTATGAGCAATCCAAATGTACGAATATTCCCACCCCCACCGACTATGAAATGTTACGCGCCCTTTCAAGGAAAATATGATTTTCAGTGGCATCTTCACTTTTCCCGAACAATTCTGTGCCTTTACAGGATGCTCGCGTATGGTGCAGTGTATAAGATGTTCATTCTACAGAAGCCCGTCGTTGTCGTTCTTGAACCAAACTTCTTGAAGGTAAGCTATTCTCCCAAGCATGCCTTCTCGCTGATAGCAAACCGTATGATATCATTTATATTTTCCTAAAAGTTATCCTGAAGAAAGTACTGTTTATATTTCCGTCTGACATGCTGCCATTTTGAAGAAGCTCAAAACATATCCTTTCCCTGCTTAAAATTCAATTAATTTCTCCGCTAACGAACAAGCCAGTCCGACATTGAAATTGTACAATCATGCATATCAAGATTTGATGATTTATAGGACAAGGTAAAATACATGTGCGAAAGTCTACTGGAGGCATTGGTAAATGTAATTGCAATCTTCAGTTTCAGTGAATTGAAAGTAGAGGATAGAAGGGTATGTTGCGCATAATGTTGAAACATAAAAAAATCTAATGATGCGGTTAAACATTTTGATAGCTATGTGCTTACGTCAGAACGATGTTGATTCACTTCGTGGTACCTTCTGTGTTGTATTTCCTGAAGGAAAATAGCAAATATCGAAATGCGCATGTGCAGAAATACAAGAAACCGCTATTTTCACACCACCACCGAAAAATACTTGTGAAAATCTTTATCCTAGTTGGTCTTTCAAATATTTGACTTGTAAACACGAAACCTTTTGAACATTTTGCAATCAAGTCCTCTCCAGTCGTTGTAATCATGCCAATGACAAGTCGTATTGATATAGTCTATTCTCAAATCATGTGACTCGCCATTGGACATTCCTTTTAATGATCATCCCATGTTTCTTCTGATCCGACTCGCGAATTTACTTGTGATTGCCTTGATTACAAATCTGCCTCTTTATGAGAAATGAGAAATAAATGATTTGTTTTCTCAGGAAGTCATGCACTCCACATCGCACACTAAACCGGCAGTGGAACACGCCAATTTCTGGCATGTCTTCGGCAAACGATGTTTCTACCATGGCCTGCTGACAGAGACAGACGTTCCCAAGTACTTAAAAAGGAGGGCGCTGTTCAATCCCGCTTTCCACAGAAGGTACGTTTAGAGCGTGTAAGTCTCGCCAACCACCTTCACTTTGTATGTGAACGTCTTGGTACCAAACACTGACTAGTCTAGTCACAGACTCTCGCGTTTTAATTTACCCAATTGTTATCTGCGTGATCGATTGGACGAAAGTTGAGGTTAAATAATGTAATTTTATAAAAGTCATCAATTCTCAATTTCAATATGTAAATTGCAATGCTTTCTTTTCTTTCGAAATGCCCAGTTAATGACATCGAATGGATGGCCCCAGTCATTACACTTAATATAAATGCCTATTTTTTTTTTACACACGTTGTAGATCCTATACATGGTGCCCGGATGTACTGTATTCTCGTAAAATCTCGCAGATTTTTTAAGATCAACATGCTCTAATCTGCAGAAATCAACCATGGAGCAAAACAGTTCTGAATTTTGGTGTTGGAAGGTCTGTTTCTCAAATCCTCGGCACGCGCATGCAACGAGCTCATTTTGAATCACTATCGATTGAACGGCGTATATATGCATTACAAGATTAGCTGACATTTGGGATAAAACAGTAAATGAATGACTGTACACATGTCTAGATTTTTCCAAGGACTCGCCATGAGACATTCATGCCCATTAACAATGATTATTCCAGTATAACTTTCAAATGTCTTGAAGCGCATCTCAATGAGAACGATGGGTCGCAAAAAAGAAAAAAAAAAAAAAACATGTTGTGCAAAATGTATCTACCGCCACCTACTGATCACAATGAAAGTCATGATTCATATATATAAATGACAGATAAGATACCACGTTTGAAAGTTTGTTTTAGAAGCAATAAACCATTTGTGACAATGAGGACGTGGTCTAGAGTGCACCCTGTAAATAGGCGTCAACCCATCCGCCGAGCTCATGAATACAAGTTATTCCTTCAAAATATTCTAGCATTAAAATTGGAAAATTGAAGAGATATTGCAATGAACCTCTTCAAAGATTCCAATTCTGAGCATTTTGGGTGCAATTGGGCTCGAAAGTGGCGCTATTTTGCCATGTTGAGGAGAGATCGTTCTTCAAGATGGCTACTTATCCGCTTCGGTAAAAAAGGGGTCGTCTTCTTTGGGTGAGAATTTATCGAACATTCAATGGCCAACCCATCAAAAAATTTATAGAAAATCAAAGATGACATATTGATCACCATTATTCTGTTCCGCTTAAATACCTAGCCCCTGTGAGAGTTCTGAGTATTTTTACAAGATTTTTAAAGTATGGGCATTAAGCACTGGTGTCTATGGGAATTTTAATACAGGGGTGCATCCTATATAGGCCACTGGCACAGTCACATCTTATTTTCTCTTTAATGACTCCGTGTGACAAAAGTTCGCTTTGGACACCCACGAGGAACGTACGATGAGCATTATCAGGCAAACGATCGAACTTAAAAAAATCTGATCTCGTTGATGGAGAGTTCGAACTGGAAGCTAACTTGGGACTATTTTAAAGTATGGGCATTAAGCACTGGTGTCTATGGGAATTTTAATACAGGGGTGCATCCTATATAGGCCACTGGCACAGTCACATCTTATTTTCTCTTTAATGACTCCGTGTGACAAAAGTTCGCTTTGGACACCCACGAGGAACGTACGATGAGCATTATCAGGCAAACGATCGAACTTAAAAAAAATCTGATCTCGCTGATGGACAGTTCGAACTGGAAGCTAACTTGGGACTATTTTGAAGAGTCTAAAGTTTGCTTGATAACACATATGACGAGTGCTTGATCAACATTTGACTAGGCTAAGCAAACTTAGACGTCAGATCACCCGATAACTATTTCAGCGAACTGTATGGAGGGCAGGTTTACAAGGGCACGCAGCTGTTTTTGTCGAGACCAACCAACTCCTGTGACAATTACAATATTATATACTAAGTGGGAGTGCAATGCGACTTATAAATTTAAGACTTCAATCGATCGTCGCCCGAGTTCAAAGGCGGTGATCCGGAGTCAGGAGTTTAAGACGTCAATTCAATGACACTTGATCAACGATCCACCAATCAAATGACGGGGATTTATTCAGGTGTTGTATAATGCGGAAATGAATGCGGTTCGGACAAAAAAACTTGCCGATTGTAAAGAACCAATTTCGGGGATTATTTCACAAGACCCACATTTCTACATGGTAATATTTTGATGTGAGATGTACATTGCAGCTAAAACAGATTGTTACACCGCATTACTTTGGATCTTCCGTTGCTATTCCATACCTTGCAAATTTTAAGTGACGGTGTCCGCAACTCTATTTAATATAATTTTAGTGGTGGTTGGGAGGTAAAGCCAAAATAAGAATTAGATCACACTTTCCCTCGAAATAAAATAGGTGCTTTGAAATGTTGCCTTTTACAAAACCAAACCCACCGAAAAGGGTGACAAAAACTTAACTGACAACCATCGATCTTGCAGGTATTTGATGAATTCCATGGACGCCTTCAACGACAGTGTAGACTTGCTCATTGAGAAACTCTCCCCTGCAGCAGATGGAAAAACAGAGGTCAAGATGTTGGATGTTTTCAACAAGATTACACTGGATGTAATTGCTAAGGTAATTTGAGAACTTATACAATTGTGCGGGGAGCACTGTAAAGACAAATTATAACGACGGTTAGTGTGTGGGTAAAAGAGAAGATGAGAAGTTAACAAAAACCCTCAATTGAAGTTGAACTGTAATCGCGAGCGACATGATCTTTGTGTTTTTGTCCTTTGGCAAGACACTTTACTTCAAGTCGCCTCCTTTCGTCGAGTGGCATAAATGGGTACCTGTGAGGATTGCGCTGATCTCAAACAGTTGAAGAAAACTAGTCTCATGGTCAAATGAACAGGGGTAATTATATTGTGAACTGCTCTTGCCACTTCGGTAAAGTGCTATACAAAAACAATAATTTATTGACATTATTTATATGCTGAAGTTTCAATACAGTTTGGGTCACTAATAAATTGCCGTTGAATACCGCCCTCATGCGAGGTGTTACATATGGCGGCGGAACCCTTTTCAAACTGGGAGGCAACACCAAAAAAGGGATACTTGCTCAAAAAGGGGCACCTTCCGTCGGTGTGAAAGTTGAGGAAAAGTATGGTCCCGTTCATTTCGCTATCAACCTATATAACGAGGAACAAATTATGAATACGTTGTCCATCATGCTCTTTGTGTTTCTTTTACCTAGTTATGTAGAGATACATTTTTTTTTATCGCGAGAAGGGCCAGTTCAGTGACCATTTTATTCGCGTGAAGAGCACTATTACTTTTTTAGGGACCCGTTTTCAATCTCGAGAGGGGCACATTTTTATTCTTGCGAGAGCGGTATTTTTGTTTTGAGGGGCAGTTTTGCATTACTAGAGAGGATGCAATTTTATTTGTATTGCGCTCATATATGCTTTCGTTAGTGTGCGTTTGAGGGGCAGTTTTGTTTTCATCTCGGGCACATTAATTTTATTACCGCGAGAGTGGCACTCTTGTTGGTCTTTCCCCCCCCCCCCCCACCCACCCCTGCCGCACCCTGGTGATACAACAGCAGGCCTATTAACCCAATTTGTTTGTATGCAATGTACAAACAGAATTTTTATGCAGTATTTCGCAATATCTGATTCATGTACTTCGTTTTCACAGTGATATTTGCGTGAGCAATTTTCCGTGGTAAAATGCATTGCTAGATTAGTGTTGACCATGTTTTGCATATATTAAAAGGGGTAAAGAACTCATTTGCAATCACCTGAGTTTTGGGGCGGGTACAGAAGGAGGCTGAAGGGGTTAAACGGCTCACTTAAACCATGAGGAAACCGTTGTTCTGTTTAATAACCAGGTTGCCTTTGGGCTGGAGCTAGACGATGTCATGGAGAAAGATTCCCCCTTCACCAAGGCCATCGTATCGACGCTGCTCGGGGTGCAGTCTCAGTTTTTCGAGCCATGGAAACGGGTAAATATCACAATAAGTGTGTATGCTTTGGCCGCCTGGAAACTCTGGAGGTTGGGCCGGCAAGGGGGACTTCCCAGACTCCGTCACAAAAAGACCTTTCTTCACGCCACATTTGTTTTTGTCAAAAGATGGCTTGTTACAACGTGTTACACCAACCGATAATGTCACAAAAAATGACCGAAACTATATCACTAACGAATTACCGATAATGTCGTAAAATGTACTACACTATCAGTCAATAACTGTTGTCACATTATTGGTTACAACCGATGATGTAACAAACATTTACTGAAAGTTGACTGATGGTGTAGTAACATTTATCAGTCAAGTTTGGTTAAATCAGACAATGCCAAAACCAAAAAGCAGAAGCCTGCCTCTTAAATACCGAGGGTACCAAAAGAATTTCATGTCGTAGGCACTTTTGCCGACCATGGTTGAAACTTATGCAGTCAAATAGTTTTAAACCAAAGAAAGATATGTAAAAACAACAATGAATCACTTATTAAAATGTGCTCTTTTGGTAAAGGATATTTCCCAGGGAATGTAATCAAGACATGTCGTAATTTTTATGGAGTTCGATAACCACAATGCGAAAGGCAACTCGAGATTTAAGAGAGAGACGGGTCCTATTCACATTTCTCTTGTTTTGATATACATTAATTGAATGGAAGTTCATGATTAAGACAAGTGATATAATCTTCACAATCCTCAGCCGTGGGTTTACGGCTGAGCAATGTGAAGATTATATTACTGTACCAGATCATATATTAGGAGGATAACTGTATGAGTTACGAGAGATCGCAAATAATGCAGTGTCGTAGTACTCGTACTCGGTACTCGTACTCGAGTACTACTCGAGTACTTTTTTGGAGTACTCGTACTCGTACTCGAATGTCAAAGTACTCGTACTCGAAATGACGGTACTCGTACTCGGGCAGCAAAGTACTCGCACTCGACATGTCGAAATTGTACTCGATCATTAAAGTAGTCGTACTCGCATAGCAGTACTCGGGGAAAAATGGTATACAGCTTTACTTACCATGGCCTTATTTTATTGATACTTTCAGTTTGAAATGGTTGATTGGCTTGTGGAGAAATCGAAAATTCCTGATTTTTTCTGTGCACGTCCGGGCAAACACATTTAACAGCTAGCCGTGAGTGGGTCTGTATAATGGTCTGACTAGGCCTTGGCCAATTACGCACAATGAACCATTTGCCGTATGGCCGTATTCGGAAATGCGAGTGCGAGTAGTGCGAGTCCGAGTACGAGTACTCGCAAGTACCAGTTCTCGTACTCGTACTCGGAAGTACAAGTACTCGTACTCGGAGACCCGTTCTTGTAGTCGGAGGTACAAGTACTCGTACTCGTACTCGTACTCGGCAACCGAAGTACTCGGCAGTAATCGGTACTCGGAGAAAAGTACTCGACTACAACACTGAAATAATGTATGGCATAATTGAGCCTTGCTATGTGAGATAATTCCATTGTTTATGTGCATCAATCATAGTTTGAGTTTTTTTCTTTCATTGTTGCCGCTCACAGTTTAGCCCACTGGCGGCCGACCGCAAGTTCCGTAGCGATGTCCGTCGGTCTATAAGGTACGTCCGGGAGACGGGGCGTCGGTGCATCGAGGCTAGAATGGAGGCCAAGAAACGAGGAGACAACCTGCCCAAGGACCTCCTGACTTACATCCTAGAGGCATCCAGGAATTTCCAAGCTGATGAAGACTTCCATATTGAGGAAATGATTGACGAGTTCTTCACTTTCTTCTTCGCAGGTACCGTATACAGTTTCGTGCACCGGCGGTGATTTTTTGGGGGGGAACACCTCCCATCCCTTCCAATAAATATGTTTAAAGTAGAAATGAACAGATGAAAACGTAAAAAATATCAAAGATAGCATACAATCATGAGACGAATTTGAATGGAATTTATATAACAGTGATTGCAAAATGACGAAGTTGCTTCATCTATTGTACGCTCGGCAATTGCAAACGAGGAAACTGAAATGTCTTTCACGAAAAAGTATGGCTAATGTATGAAATGGTTTGAACAAAGTGCGAAAATGAGCGACCAAAGACCAAATTGAACATGGGTATGCAAGATCATGAATTTTCCAGACGAAATTGAAGTAAACTTTTAAAACTTTTAAAATGTGCGGGCAAATATATAAAATATATGAATAGCTGATGGCTAACGAGGGAGATACGCAAACTTTTCATTTATTTCCTGAAAAATTAAGACAAAAAGGTGTTTGCACTCCTCCGTTAAAAAAACAAACAAATACATAATAATAATTGGGTGGCCATGGCACCCGTTGCCTCACCAATGCCGACACATCCACGTCTGCTTTCATTTCAAACCTATTTTATTTCCATTTTCATGCAAATTGTAAGAGTAAAATACAACGTGGTTTCTATACATTTTGACAATTTTGGCAACCGAAATGTTTTACTTCATTCCACGAATACCCATTGAGTTTCACATGGTTTCTGTCTGCTGCTGTGAATTTTAAGACATTAGGCAGCAACAATGTTATATAATGTGTTCTTTAAAATTGTGTTTGATTCGTATAGGCCAGGAGACCACCGCAAATTTAATGGCGTTCATCTTAGTGGAGCTAGGACACAATCCAGAGATCTACGAACGGTAAATCCATAAAAATACCCCAAACCCCAATACAATCCAAATAATTGTAATAACTGAAAACCCAACACTAACGAACGAAACTCGAACCCCATACACGCCAAAGAAACACCCTCAAACTTCCAAAACCTTAACACAAAAAAATGCACGACCGGCTACGCGAGTATCCAGCTAGCCAATAAAATAAAAACAAACACGCAAAACAAACATGCAAAACAAACATCAATCCTAAACAAAAAATCCCTCCAATATAGTAAACCAACATTCTACTAACGTAATTTTGATGCAGACATTTGCCAAACCGGACGTCTTACAACTATTGATATTTAAATAAGACTTTCGTTTTTAATTTTCCAAATACTAATTTCTGTGTAGAGTGATGACAGAGGTCAATGCTGTGTTTGGTGACAAGGATAGGATTGACTATGCCGATCTCGGCAAGCTGGAGTATTTGTCCATGGTAAGTATTTCAGTGTTTTCTTCTCTATTTCAATATCACATATATTTTTCAAGGTAGGCTATCGCGTGTAGAGACAATATTAAAAAAAACCATTGCAGATAACAGTAAGGTGGAATAAATTTAATAGCAACGGATGCCTTTTTTTGGGGGGGGGGGTGAGATAAAGAGTAGCGGTATGCAAAATTAAATGGAACTTCTTTTTAGTAAATTTTGAATCTTGTTTGATGGAATTATATCCACGTCTGAATAAATCTGATTGGTGGGTGGTTGATCACATGTCATTGAAATGTTCGTTCCAACCCACCGCAAAAATAGAAGTTCGATTTCCACGGTAAATAGAATTTCCATTGCACGCTTGGTGGTTTTGACCAATCAGATGACGAGCATCTATTCAGCCGTTGTATAAAACAAATAATGAATATTTCACATATTTTGTGCATTTGGTGACAGATGGAATGTTCGCCTCGCGGAGTGGAACATTCCATATGTCACCTCATGAAATTATTCTCACCATTGCACTCATAAACATTCAATATTTGTATAATGCCCTTATCCATCCATTTGATTGTATTTCACTAAAACACCCTGACAAGCGGAGTAAAGCCGCTGCTGCGGTACTGGTCGCTGTCAAACGAGATGAATCAAATCTAGGCTTTGGGAACTTCGGCAACGCTACCCACGACTGGATTTGATTCAGTGTGTTGGAGTGCAACCTCTATCGCTGCTGCGGCTTTAGTGCGCTCATCGGGGACCAGCTGCATCAGGGGAAAAAGAGGATGCAGCCTTGAACAAAGACTATCTCGTGACTAGCTCGGGTCAGGAATGTGTACGACATAGTGTATGAAAAACCTAATGCAGCATTTTAAAACTTATGTTTTACCACGTGCCCAGGTAATCAAAGAAACTCTTCGTTTGTGGCCGCCAGCGTTCGGTACCAATCGTCTAATGGCTTATGACATGACTGTTCTTGGATACAAGATACCTGAGGGAACTGTGGTTTGGGTAAGCTTTTAAGAGCAGATGCTTCCCTCGTCAACTACAAGATGTGGCTCTCCGTTGGGGTAGTTAAATAAACTATATAGACGGCTGCACGCCACACCTTATGTCCCTCGGAGACCATTTTCGTGGTACATCACTCAGAGCAACGCAAACATTTTGTTATAGTTTTGAGACCGCATGATACGAGTATTTTTGTGGCATTGCTGGAGGCACGCTACATTAAAAGTCCACAAGTCGTGCCGCATCTAAACTTTCCTTCTGAGGGTCTTCTGAGGTTGCAGGCCCGCAAATAGGCCCAAATTGCATACAAACCACGATTTGCATGCCCTCAAATTCTCTGCTATCAGAGTATTTTGTGGGCCATAATCTTGAGGGTTTTTAAAAAAAAATTGAGCAGAAAATGAAAGATGATGAATAGAACTTTCATAATGAAAAAAAAAGAGCTTTAATTTGATGGGTGTCTCAAACAATTTTTAGAGTTGTGAGTATTTTCCCTGATTTCTGGAAGTGGGGGTATTTATCACTGGAGTCTATGGCAGTTATACTGGTCTAATTTGAAAATGGTGGCGTCCATCATGCTTCGTCTGTGGGGTTGAAAAGGGGCTTTTGCTGTCTAAATGTGTGTTGATTGGAAAATGAAATAAAAAACCCACTTATTTAGACAACTATTGACAAACAAAGTATTTCAGTGGGAAAAAGCAAGTTCAGTGGGAAAGGGGATATTTACAAACGTCAATGCACAGGCAGACAAGCTGTTGAACACAGTCCTCATGTTCAGGCCCGCCTGTTACTGACTTTAGAGTATTGTTTCCCTCAATTTTTAGATGTAATATGATTTAGCAAAATAGCAAAATGTCTGGTATTTATAGGTTGCAGGCCAGTAAATAGGCCCAACATTGCCAAATCACGATTTGAATGCCCTCAAATTCTTTGCTATTAGAGTATTTTGTGGGCCATAAACTTGAGGATTTGTAAAAAAAAAAAAAAAGCTGACTATAGAAGCCGTGAACAGGACTGCGAGCTTGTATTTTGTGAAATTTTTATGAAGTAGGGCCCTAATATTGCTCTATTTTGCAATGAGTGTAGGCATAATTTTTTTTAATATGGCGATGGGCTTCAGTACCACTCATAGGGGTGATCATCTTTGGATGGAAATTTCTCCCAAATATTATCACATTACCCCCAAAAATTGAACAGAAATTGAAAGATGATTAAATAAGCTTTAATTTGACGTGCGTCTCAAATACCATGGAGAGTTATGAGTATTCTTGGAAGTGGGGGTATTTATCACTAGGGTCCATTGCAGTTTATTTACTGGTCTGCAACCCTAAAGACGCCATCAGGTCGACCTGCGATTTAGAAGGTTTATAGCAGGGCGCCCTCATAACATAATGAACAGCACGGTACGGTAAAGTTTACGCAACGAATGACTTTCCGCTGGCCGAAATTAATCCAAGTGCGAACGCACGGTAGAACAACCATGGACCACAATGGAATGTTAACAATCACTCGCGGTAACTTTGTTTGCAAAAATAAGCCAAATGCGAACGCGGCTTAGCTGAAACACTTTTTTGTTACCCTGAATTGGTTCATATAGATAAACGAGGGCCTGTCTTTGGCTGGCGTTTAAAAAAAATAGTTTATAAACCCCATCCATCTGAACTCCTTAATGTCTTTTACAGTTCAATACTTACGTGATGGGAAGGATGCAGCAATACTTCAAGAATCCCATGGTTTTCGACCCGGAGAGATTTAACAAGACAGACAAGGGGCAAAGGTGAGCTAGATCTTTTAGAGCAAACGAGTATCCCAGACTTTTAGAGTTGATTTTTTTTTTACATTGGCAACCCTTATGATTAGCAATAGGAGTAGCATAAGTTTTGTTTTTCCAGAGGCAAGAGATACTGCTTTCGAATCAAATCCCTTCCAAATTGAATTTGTTCACAGGTGTCCAATCCCAAATGAAGTTATTCTGTATCCACTGTGTTTCGCACAATTATTGTTTGAAATCCATTATGAGAAGATAGAGGCTTTCGAAAGGGGGTTATTAAACCTCGGTTTTGTTCCCGGCTGAGGCTACAAGCTATATACTGGCTAATAGGGAAACAAGTTTAAACAACGGCTCAGTTTGTCCATTTTATGCTTCAGGAATGTCAAGTGATATAAGCGCCGGGTGGAGATAAAACCGAACCGGAGACGAAGCAGAGGCTTGGTAAATCCCATTGGCAATAAAACAAAACCCATTTGCATTGTTTCTTTCTATTCCAGGGAGAAGAATTTATTCACCTACTTTCCCTTTTCAATGGGGACAAGGGCCTGTATTGGACAATCCTTTGCACTGGTAAGATCACATAGTTCTTCTCTATGACGAAAGAATACACTCTATCTCACAAGTCGGACCTAATTTGCTTTGCCGCCATCTTTAGGTTGCGTGTTTTGGATAGGTATGACTATGAGTAGCTCTCTTGTGCAATATTCACCTCAAAGATGACTGACGAATGCAACGAGTCGAAACAGTAATTGGCATATTATTATTTGTTTTGTGAGTCATTGTTTCGTTTCCAATAGTCAACCCATAAAGTGTTTAAATGTTGTGATTCAATGTTGCATTTCCAATAGTCAACATACAAAGTGTTTCGATGTTGTGATTCAATGTTATATTTTCCAATAGTCAACACACAAAGTGATTGAATGATGGCTGATGAATGCAAAGAGTCGAAACAATAATTGACACATTCTTATTGTTTTGTGAGTCACTGTTGCATTTCCAAAAGTCAACACATGCGGAGGTTAGGTGTGTGTACGTCGGTTGAACTTGCGAACCACATCGGTTCGGATATATTTTGAGCCCGCCTGTTGTTGGCACAATTTACAATGCCCCTTAACTCATCACTTGCTCCAATTGTACGAGGTTATTTAAAATCATAATGTGGATTTCAATCTCATTTTGAGGTTTTAAATTCTGACAGAGATTGCGACTATCAAAATAATCACACTTTGAAACACAGAGTTAGCCTCAACAAAAGTTTAGGCATATTTTTCTGCATTGCTAAGGCTTGACAGATAACCTCAATTGTCTTTGTTTCTGCTAAACTTTTAAATATGTTTTGGTTATTTTTGGTTGATAATTTTTAACGCTGGAAGTGAAGCAGAAGGTTCGTGGACCTTCTCTCTAAATTTCGAAGAGTGAAAATTCACTCCATTCGAGTGAAGATTCACACAGTCGGAAACTAGGGACTAAACGTTTTAGAGTGAAAGTTCTTCAATCGTAAAGATCGAGTTTTTACTCGAGCTTCGACTGAAGTGGTTCTTTTTCAGACTATTTCAATCGAAAATGAGAGTGATTTTCACTCGAAAACGTTTAGTTCCTTATTTCACTCTGTGGAATTTAGAGAGTTATTATTCCAGTCTTTTACTCTCTTATTCCGGAAGAGTGAAAATCCACTATATTTGAGTGAAAATTTGCTCCATCCCACCGAAACTAGAGCCAAGACGATTAAAAGTGAAACAGTTTATTGTTCACTCGACTTAAGTGAATCTTTGTTAAAGTGTTTCAATCTAAATATGTAATTATTGTGATTTTTACTCTACTGTCCAAATTCCAAAGAGTGAAATAAGGGAATAGACGTTTCAGAGTGAACATTACTCTCGTTTTCGATTGAAATAGTCTGAAAAATGAACCACTTCAGTCGAAGCTCGAGTGAAACCTCGATCTTTACGATTGAAGAAATTTCACTCTAAAAACGTCTAGTCCCTAGTTTCCGACTGTGGGAGTGAATCTTCACTCGAATGGAGTGATTTTCAGTCTTCGGAATTTAGAGAGTAGTTTCAATCTTTGGATATTAGAGGGTATCATTGTCGACATTAATGTCATTGCTTTTTCTTGTCTTTTATTGTGGCTCAGATCGAAGCTCGCCTCATCATTGGTCGTCTTCTCCACAACTTCAAGTTCACTCTAGTACCAGGCCAGCCGCGTGATGAAGTCCTGCAAGAGATAACGATTAAGCCGCGCCAAAGATGCAGGAACTACCTAACACCTATCCGCTAAACAGGCATCATCATAACGAGAGCGTTGCACCAAGAAAGTGCCTTCTCCCTACACAATATTTTGCAGAAGTTATATTCTTCGCTCAATTTCTGTTAAGCAAATTGTTTGACACAAGTAGAAATGTAAATACATATATAGGACTACTGAAGTTCCGCTTACTACTTGAATATAAACCTCTTCCTTATATTTTGAAATTACCTGTAGAACATCGTGATGAATAACATGTTTTTTTTATTGATGATGTTTGCCCTGACTATTGTTGTTGGCAATCCTGATTCAGAGGCTGAAGAATCACAACAATTATAATGCAGGCTTAAAATCAAGCTTACGGAATTTGATTGTCAACAAGCGCTCGCTCGAATTTAGAGCCGTGATCAGTCCATTGTATACATTATTATTCGTATGCCCCCTTTGTTTGAATTATTTGGCTTTAAGGACGATCATGTTTTCATGATTTTGTTTATAGTTGACATTAATTAATCGAGCAATTACCTGAGAAGTTTGAAGAGGATACCGATTACAATGTTTTAACTATGTATATATTATTTGCTACCTTAACATCATGATGATTCTGATATACGCTAAAAGATGCTGTGTTTCAGATTACGATAATAATGACTGTTAGAAGCATAGGTAGTTCTGATGACATTGTACATACTTTGAAGTAGGAAATCGCTATTTCAGCTTTGCAACCTTAAATTTGCATTCCCGTGCTATTTTCAAGCTTAATCCCCAAAACTAGATTGCTATTCTAAATTGCTATTTTTTTTTAGCAATACGAAAGTTCTTCAAATTGGAATGATAATTTGACGTTTAAATGGCTCACCTTTAGTTGTTGAACTACTTCCTCACAATCATCCGTTCTGGCGGGATAGGCTGGTTCCCGCCCCATAATCAATATCGATAATGTACGGACCGGCAGCCAGTCTGCTCTCAAGGCGGATCTGTTTATGACCCCCCCCCTCGCCAAAAAAATGCAAGTTTTAAATGTATTTAATAGAGAATGAGAAAATAACCCACGAATTTGTTGAACAGCACGGAAATGCAACTTTAATTAATCTTTTTGTGTGTCATGAATACTTAAAAAAAAAACTTAAGGGGGAATTGTCAGGAAATATATTCTGTGTGTGGCATAAAAGTTGTATAGTATGCTATACTTATTCGTTGTGTTTCGAAAAGGTGCATGAAGATGTTGTTTTTACTTGCGGACTAAAAGAGTTCTAAAGGTCAACAAGTCATCTTTAATTTTCTTTCCAATTTTCGGTGGGTTGACTAATGACTTTTAGAGAAATTCTCACGCAAAGAAGACGACCCCTAAAACGAGTGAGGTTTCTCGAAGCGAAAAAGGTCGCCATCTTGAAAAACGATCCCTCCACGACATGGCTAAACAGCGCCACTTTTGTGACCAATTGCATCCAAAATGCTCGGAATTGGAACCCCAAGTCCGGGCCAGAGGTGCATTGCCGTATCTCTTTAATTGCCCAATTCCGTTGGTCTCAGAACTCTCAAATAAAGAATAATTTGAGTGTATAACTTTTATTCATGAGCTCGGCGGATGGATTTTTGACCTATTTACACGGTTGTACCCCTTAGGCCCGTTTGACTCCGTCCGAGAAAAAAGGACAAACAAGTCCAGTTGAAATTGTGCGGGTAAAATGCCATTGTAACATAGTGAAACAAAGGAACTTCATTGCCAACAAGATAGTTTTCCGTTTTTGGGGATATCCTTCAATCTTGTATGGGGCGATAACAATGTAATGTGCATTAGAGATAAGATGTGAATTTGTTTCCTACACTGGATTTAGAAATGGTCCAGTGATAATGCTCTTTTTGTTCGTGCAGTGCATGTTTTGCTTTAACTTTATATATCTGAGCAACGGTTTAATCGGTCAGTTGCTTTTGTTTGTCCAGGTACACTTATACTGTTATCATACATATTCTTTATGCTGTTGTCTTTGTCTTTGTGTATTAAAAAAAAAAAAAGACATATGTATATAAAATAAGACTTGATTATTGTTTCGATGTGATTTATTGCATGCGAGTATCAACTTAAATGAAGCACAATTGTGCTTTTTAAAAATCGGAGCCTTGGTTAGTTTTGTTTGGGATGCTAAGAGTTGCCAATTACATGCCCCTTTAAGGCCCCAAATTGTTAGGCTTAATTGATGTAAATGCTGAATCATAGGGCTCAATCAATCAAAAGCGAGCCACCGTGCAAAGTTCGAGGATGGTATTTCAAAATTGTGGTAGCTTAATTTGTACAGCCTAAAATATCTCATATCTATATCAAAAAATAAGCGGCAATGCCTTATAAGGCATGCCTGTTGGAAATGAGAGTCAATAGAAGTCCGTGTGCGATCGATGCACAAAAAGGTACTAGATAAGAGGTAACCTATGGACATGCAGTCTCAGCTAGCTGACCTGAAAATGTCAAGGGACTTTTGTAGGAGTTGACCTCCATTGCCACTTGTAGGTTGGGGTGCACCATTGGGTATTAATATAGCAGAAGTACAACACAGGCCAACTTGCTGCATTCAACTCCAGTATTCCAATTCAACCAAAATGGCGGAGGCTTCAATACTTTATAGAATCCCAGTGTTCTTGGCTGCACTTGTGCCAGCCATTTTCCTGATAGGATTTGTGGGGTTTGTGTTGTATCTGTTCTACCAGCACAAACGGTTTGCACACTTCCCAGGTCCACCACGAAGCGAGTAAGTGCATGCTAACAGGCAGATCTGAGTATATACGAACCACCTCAGGTTTTTTTGTTCTTATTCTGTGTTCGATAACATCAGTGGCGTATTGTGCAGAGAACTTTGGGGAGGGGGATGGGGGATGACTACAACAAAACATTGCCTGTCCGTGGACATTTGAACTGCAGGGCGGGACGGGTGAGGGGCGGTTGGTGGGCTGCTGGAAAAATGACAATAGGAGCCGCTGTTCGTAATATAGATGTACAGTACATTATACTTACGCCCCTTCACCTTACATCAAACCGGCGCATATAAAGCTATAACTTGTACTTTTTCTCCCCTTACTATTTGTACCATGTACATTATAAGTAACAAGTACTATCGAATACATCGTCGTTGTTGGGAAGTTCGAAAACTACCTCTCAATCCACAAAATATTTAACCCACAAAACTGTGGGATGTTCCAGTAGCCCCCCCCCCCCCCACTCAAAGAGTGTACGGTATAGATACCCCCATCGCCCGGGAATTATGCCCCTGTTCGACATATGATGGACAGTCAACACTTAAAACTATTTACCTAACGAGGTATTAAGATGCATTTCGTGCATCGAGGCAAGAAAACATCATCACACGTACTGTCCCATGTTTTTGTGCATTTACTATGGAGGAAGCATGATAAAAATCCAATTAATGGTAAAACCGTACGTACAACAGACGATGAAAATATCAAGTTTAATTGCAACATTTTGAAGATATGGAGAGGATTGGATTTGGGCAGTTGTTTTGGTGTACTGTTTCACCACCGCATTTACGAAGTGAAAAGATATTCCTCCCACACACCGTCCTACCATTAGCTATTTTAAATTAAAGGCATTATCAATTGCATTTATCCCACGAGTATAAATTGCGAATAAAGATCAAAAACGTATTTGGATAACATATGGTACTGATTTCAAACACCCCGTGAAATTATTCCGTCTGGCTTGCTGTCATTTAGAAGAAATCAAGAAATGTTAGGTGATTTCCAACGATCAGTCAATTGACTGATTTTGGAAATAGTTCTATTGACGAAATTGGCGTGTTTCATGGTTTTTCACTGTTTTCTCGAAAAGTGTAATATCTAAAAAAAAGTGTAAAAAGTGTAAATTCTTCTTCGGAGTTTGAATGTTTTTATTGTTGAAAACGAACAAAATGCATGAAAACAAATAATCCCATATGCCTTTAATTCAGAAACAATGAATTAAATTCGGAGAGAACTCATGCAAATCCCGTGGAACGAAAGCACACTTCTCACTGACAGCCGCAAAGGAACTGATATTTATAAGCTAATGTTCAAAGAGCCCTAACAAGTCGCTGATACAGCTAACGACCCACCCATTGTTATCATTATTATTATTTATTCGGCCAACAAATGAACAAAAGTACAATGACAAAGCAAATATATATCATTAAAGAAAACAAAAACTGAAAATTAAAAAAAGTATTACCAGACAAGACAGATGGGACTGAAGGATGCGAGAAGGAAAGGGAGGGTGGACAGTTTGAGAGAGGAGATACATTGTAGAGGGACAGAAAACAAGGACAATAAAGCATTCCAAACCGGCTAGGGTAAGCAAAAGTGCACTTAAACACTGTAGCCCTAAGGCCTGCCTACCCATGCTCGAAATGACTACTCAATAAACAAATAGATCTTTAACAAAATGTATACAATATAAATATGAATAAATGAAAAGCAAATGAACAAAAACCACGCATGCACCAAGATGCGCTTCTTTTAACTTAAAGCTTAATGTTGCCTTCGCAAATTATTGTTCACAGCTTCTTTACCGGCCATGTCAGGCAGATGATTGACCGTATCAACACCGGCTCCTCGCTGGCAGAATATCTAACGGACCAGTAAGTCTTGAGAACTTCCCTTTTATCTCGCTAAGAAATTGTGATAAAAAATCGAACTGTAACACGGATAGACCCGTCTGTTACCAATAAAAGACGTGACAGTCACTCAAAGTCAATTTAAAAAAAAAAGTGAAGGGAAGATTTTAAGACAAACGCATAATCTTGTATCCATCCGGAAAGTCACTGTTCCTTTATATTGTTTCTCTTTTTGGTGGGTTGCTAGTTTGCAAACAAGTTCAGTTTAAGTTGGACGATAAGATCTAAATTTCGATTGGATCTAAAATCAGTGTTTCTGGTATCTTGTGTATATAACTGAGAATAGATTCATAAATAGTTGGGGCATAATATGTCAATTTGTCACCAACATGACACCACCATAGCGTCCCTTAACTTTCCTTCAGAAAATATCAGCCAAGCCATTTAAGGTAGATAATTTCATTTGATAATGTGGAAAATCAGGATGACATTAAAGCTTTTGGTTTATGGTGGATTGTGTTGCTTAACATGTGCAAAACGTAGGCAAGCACGTGTACACCTAGTCTGAAATGCACCATTTCTGCGCCAATGTCTCTTTTGTGTCCTCCAGAATGAGAGCATACGGACAAGTCTACCATCTTTTTATGTTCCATAAACCTGTGGTAGTGGTTCTGGAGCCCAACTTCTTAAAGGTTTGTTTATCAGTCATTTTTGAGTGCTGTTTTTTCTTTCTTTAAAACTGCTTTTCTTTGAGAAAAAAAAATGTTAGAGATCGACATTTCCGGCTTTTTTCAAGAGAGACACAAATCGTCCTCTTATCCTAATCGATCTTAAAAAAGATAATTGTAGATTTTGTTATTTTATGAAAATATGGTGATTTGAAAGGTACTTTGGAGGTCCAAAGTTTGGACATAGGTCCGTGGTCTATAACGCCAAAGTCAATATGAGATAAAAACTTCCCTGACCTATTTGCGTGGCTAGAAGGGCTTGCAAATGGCTTATTAGAAAATCTGCAAAGTTAGGAGAAATAGAAAAGCTTTAGACAAATGAACAACGTTTAGTTAGCTGGCCTGATGTTTCGTTATAAACAAGACCTGCTTCTAAGGCCAATGACAGTGGTTCAAGAAACAAACATGTAGGGACACACGCTTGCAAGGGTGGAACTGGAAGGAGAAACACAGAAGAGGGATTAAACAGGGGATGGCCCAAGGGAGTGCAAAGTAGTATTTATCAGTTTTAAACATATTGAATACATCTGTCAACTTTCTACGAAATATATTACCAACAATCAACCTCAATTGAGAAATATCTGTGCAAAGTAAAACCCATGCTACATTTCATTCCTGGACAGGAAGTAATGCACTCTACGACACACACCAAGCCCCCAGAGGAGGCCAGTACGTTCTGGTATGTCTTCGGCCAGAGATTCCTTTACCACGGTCTGTTGACGGAGACAGATATTCCAAAATATCTCAAGAGGAGGGCGCTCTTCAGTCCTGCTTTCCATCGAAGGTAAATCAGCAAGAAACCACAAAACAAACATACAACAACAACATCTAAGTGGAGTATTTGTACTCTGACCTCTTCTCATATGCATTCTTTTCTGACAGTAGAATATTTGTAACCATGGGTCTGGGAGGGGGAAAAAACCTGTAATTTTTGCACGTTTTTATATTTTTGTAACTTTTTCAATTCCTGATTCAACATGAGCAGGTTCGGTGGGCCAACTGCACATGCCCTCATCAATAAATGACATTGATTACTGAATTGGCAATCTGCATAGTTTTATGCATTCAGAAAGACGAAGACAATTATCATTTTTGGCAAAATGTTGGGTTAAGTCCCTGCACAGGGTGCGGGATCTCGTCTTTGTATTGTAAATCGGAACAAGCACGATTCTTTGTCGTTACGGTTAATCCTCATGTGCACACGCACATAGTTGGCATAACAAACTGTCCTGTTCCAAATTGATTGAAAACGTATTGTTCACTGCATTATGATTATGGATTGGAACATTAAAAGTAAAACAATTTTGATTGTGCTTGGAAGAACACACATCGTTTCTTTAATTAAATTCCTTTAGGTCTACTGCAGAGCAAAAAAACAAAAAACAAGATCAATGGTAATGTATTTCAATGTTACAACTGGTCTATCAAAGTGCTTATTGCGAATCTGGCCCATTTCACAGCCAGGTATATTTTCCATTTATAGGACCTATTCTTCCAAGCATGTTTCCTCTTCCAAGTATGTTTCCACAACTCCTCTAAGACTCATCGGAAATATTTTTCCCCCTCCTATCCTCAGTTATCTGATGAACCTGATGGGTTCCTTCAACGAGAGTACGGACATTCTGATTAACAAGCTGGCTGAGAAGGCTGATGGCAAGACGACGGTGTACATGCTAGATGAGCTCAACCAAGTCACATTGGATGTCATCGCAAAGGTATCAACCTCAGTATTGTCATTTTTTTCTGGAACTTGAGGTAACACTTTTTCCCCCCAAATTACATTGTTGGGGAATGAAATTGTGTTTAAAGGATGAAGTTAAGAATAAGCACTGTGCCAAGGCATTTGTTTTTCCTGTTTTGAATTGAAAAACGATGCGAATTTAAGGCAAATGCTTATTTTGGTATGGCAAAATCTCAATGGGTAGAATGGATAGAATTTGCAGCAAACCTCTCGCAACATTGTTTCTTTACTTTTTTTTCATACGAACACAACTGTAGTACACAATCTGATGTGGCAGTGTTAAGCTATCTGTTGCGATTAAAATTGAAAATGTGTTTGTTTGTTTGTTCGTTTGCCGGGTTGTTGGAGTTCGGGTTGTGTGTTAGTTTGTATTCATTTATAGGTTGCTTTTGGATTACATCTCGACAAAAGTGCCGACAGCAAGTTTCCGTTCACGACAGCCGTTAAGACGTCCCTAGAAGGCGTTAGCGCGTCTTTTCTTCAGCCCTGGATAAAGGTAGGTTTCGGTTTAAATTGATTAAGGACTAGAACTGCGTAGACACTCTCATTTTTAATGAAACTTTCCCCAGTAAACTGAGCCATTCAGATCAAATAACATTCTCTTGGACAAAGAACCACCGGATACGACGGGGCACATTGAGAAAAATGAATAATTTTTGTGAGTGGCGAACGCTCTTACAGAATATGTAATCAGAATTGACTTTAAAAACAGTAAAACCTTGCAAGACATTTATTGGCTGCAATGGCTATCACACATTGGCTTTACTTCTAGTCAAATAAACAAACGGAACGGAGAAGTTTCTCGTTGCGACCAGATCTCTAGTTAGATATTCAACCAGTGGAAGCCATTCCGTGTCTTAAAGAGAATATACATTTGCAAACATAAAAACAAACAAACAAACAAACAAACAAACACAAAAACGAGATACCTTTCTGAACTGTTGATGAACGAAAGTCGAAAGCACCCTTGTAATCATGGCACCTGGTGTGCTGTCATTTTCAAGAAAGTAGTATTTTTGTATCAATTTCCAACGCTGGTCTATATAATTATACTAACCCCTCATATCCATCAAATTACAGCAAAAGCAAATGTTGTATATTCCCTCTAACTGACTGTGTTCATGAAACGGTGCTCAACTCAAAATTGTCACTTTGGTCTAATGGAAAACATATCTGTATACAGGATGTTTTATCTTTCAATTCTTCTCAACAGTACAGCTTCCTGCCCTCCCATCGCCAGTTTAAGCAAAAAGTACGGGATTCCATCCATCATCTTCGCGAGACGGGACGCAAGTGTGTCCAGGGGAGATTGGAAGCCAAGAAGAGAGGCGAGAAACTCCCCAACGACATCTTGACTTACATCTTGGATGCATCCAACGACCTGCAGGCGGATGCTGACTTCAAGATGGAGGAAATGCTGGATGAGTTTGTCACTTTCTTCCTGGCCGGTCAGTATACCAGAAAACGCTCATACCCAACACGTTTATTCTCAGCTGTCATTTTTACATCAATCGATTTCAATTGTATCGATTGTCGTTAATTATTACTGAGACAGAAATGTTAGGGAATGCATTTTTTTAAAGCTTAAAACTGGTCACATCAATGTAACATTCGTAACAATGTTCTGAAAAGAAAATCGACAGTAAAACAAGAACCTGTTTGAGCCTTGTTTTCATGTTTATGGTTGCATGGGCACGCCTATTTTCATATCGAGTGTCGAGTTACGTGAACTCAAAATCGACAAATGCAGCCGTTTATGAAGTTATGATTATGATCACAACAAAATGTCATTTAAATTTGAACTACTTATTTTGATAAGGTAGAAATCAGGTCTCATTTTCACGTAGCTGCGTAGCAGAAAATATGATGAGAATGTATGTGTTATGCAAAAAATAAGTTCAGACCATTCACAGACCATAAACATTGATGGACACTTTGGTAAACTGGTGATGCTGAGACATTATTTTTTGTGCCCTGCAAACTTCTCTCAATATTTTTCGAAACCTTTAGCGATGGCAGTAAATAATCAAATTGATTGTGTTACCATTGACTTTATTAGGGCAAGAGACAACGTCTAACTTGATGGCTTTTATGTTACATGAGCTAGGACACCACCCTGAAATCATGCACAGGTGGGTATCAAACCTTATTTTCTTATTATTGGAGCTTCAACGATAGCCTTCTCAAAAATCATCAACTGTTTCGTCACTCAGATTGTTCGCCTCCTCCTTTAAGAGGAGGAGGAGTTCAAATCAAAATGTCTTTTAGTCAAACGACACGCTGCTGTATCAGCTACCCCGTAACCAACATGCTCGTCTATATAAAGACTCCAAAATTCTGCTGATCGTACTGTGAGTCTGGCTCCCTTTAGAGCCCATACCACCCCAAGTTTGCAGTCTCTGCTCTGGCTCCCTGTTGCTGACCAGATTAAGTTCAAGCTGTTACTGCTTGTTTTTCATTGCCCGCATGCTTCAGCTCCTGAATACAACATAGGCTTTCTCAAATGATTTGCAGACAGGATTTTTTCCCCACAAGGATGGTCCATGAACTTGCAGTTGACGCGCACCAAATCATCCTTTTCAAGTCTTCTAATCCATTGATTTTCATGCATTGTGGTGTTTCCAGTTATAAAACCACTCACAATCCAAAGAAAAATGTTAAAATTCTAACCTGTTGAAGTTTCAGCTTAGGGGACCTTACACTTTTCGAGGTGAAAAAACATGCAAGGTGACAACCATGCCGCACGACCTTTTGATCACGAAACACTCTTTATTCCAAAAATCAGTGAATTGACTGATGATCGTTAGAAATCACCTACACTTCTGGATTTCCTCGAAATGACAGCAAACCAGACGGAATAATTTCACAGGGTGTGAAGTACCTGTACGGCCCTTCATCCAAGTAAAGTTTTTGATAACAATTCGCTAGGTTACTTTTGGGATAAAGGCAAGTGATCCTATATGCCTTTGAAAAGGTAGGCGTTGCAGAAGTTTATACTTTTACTTAAGAAGTGTAATTGAAAAAAAGCTCTCTACGATATTTTATGCTTGACCTCAGAGTGGTGACTGAAGTAAACGCAGTTCTCGGGGATCGAGACTACGTCGAGTATGCGGATCTGGCAAAGTTTGAATACTTGTCGCAGGTAGGTACACATTGGAAATAAAACATACAGATCAAAACATCAACGGACCGTACCGCCAACCCTTGCTGGACTGAGCAATAGAGAACTGTTTTCCATATATCGGTTCGGAATCAGTGGGCATGTTGGAAGATTTGATGATTTTTTTAAGGGAAAAACAATTTCACCCGACAACTGGCATGAAAGAAACTCATTATTTGGTTTAGTCGAGTATCATTATTACCTTATTTTGGGAAAGGCTTGCCTGAAGTTAGCAATGTTTGTTTAACCCACTGATGAACGAGAAGTTTAAGACTAGTTCAAAATGTGTAGGGCGTGTCCCGGTATATAGAAGAGCTTCAGACATTCTTTTTGGCAGAAATTCTCACACTTCATCGACATAATCCAAACTCCTCCAACTTAACCATGCAGGTGATCAAGGAGACGCTTCGTTTGTGGCCGCCAGCTTTTGGAACCAACCGCTTGATGGCGTCTGATGTCACCGTGCAAGGATTGAAAATCCCAGCGGGAACAGTTGTTTGGGTACAGATTTTTTTTTTACAATTTTGTCATTGTAAAAGGAATTAGGCCTACAAAGATATAAACAAAACACCTAAAAACCAACTACAGCATACATTAATCATGGAATACCCTTTTACGATTGGTCCAACTGATGGAGCAAAACCCACGCAAATCCAACTTATCTCTCCAAAAATTAGGGGACAATATTATTATGAAAATCCTGATCACGAAAACCGTTGAATTCAAATAAATGTAAATGGGGATTTTAAATAAATGTAAGTGGGCATGCATTCAGATGCAATTTTTCTATTGTTGAATTGAAGTATTTCTATTTTGTTAACTATGTTGTATTTTATAGCTCAATACCTACGTAATGGGACGGATGGAGTCACACTTCAAGAACCCGCTCGTGTTTGATCCTGACCGGTTCCACAAATCCGGAAGTGAGGACAGGTGAGTTAATTATTCAATTCAATTGATAAATCCAAAAGACAAATAAGTGTTGTTTGAAGCTTTGTATGGTGCTGCGGTAAGTAGGGAAGTTTGTTTGCCGGTATACAATGGACAGATCGCTTTTGTGAGGAAGTGTTGGCTCTGAAGGCGGCTGGTGGTGAGAGTAATGTCTGCGGATGCTTCGAACCGTAAACTCGGTTCGTCTTTAGGAGACGGACAGAGTTTACTGTTCGAAAACGTAGAGACCTTACTTTCATCACCGGCTGTCGTCCGAGCCAACACTTACTCACTAAAGCGATTTATCCTCGGTGTACTTGCATATCTACTTCCTACAAAAGTTAAATATTCAAATTTATTCAAGTCTTCAACCTCAAAACCAAATTCGAGAAAGAAATGCCCTAAAAACGCTTGGAAGATACACCATGTGAAATGGCTTTACCAAAGGAGTTGTTATTTCGATGCTTTGGTCACTGTACTTCATTCGTTTCTTTTTTAGACCGCTGTACGCTTACTTTCCGTTTTCCATGGGTACTCGCTCGTGTCTGGGACAGCCATTTGCACTGGTAAGCTAAATTGATTTGCTATACTGGTCGAGATGCCCTACTCTTAATCTTAATTCTAAAGTTGAACAAAGAAATTGACTGTAGATCTTCACAGACGAAAATGGCGATAGCTTCATTTCGTGAAAAGGAAAAGTGAGTGCATTGATTTGATTGTAGTAGTGTTATAGACGAGTAGCACCAAGCCTATACTTCCATGACAAGACAATTTTGCTCATGAGATAAAATAAATATTGTTGCCTCCTCTTCCCTTTTTTTTTTTTTTTTAGATTGAAGCTCGATTGATCATGGCCAGACTGCTTCACAAGTTCCAGTTCAAGCTGTGTCCTGGTCAGCCCCGTGGGGACATCGTTCAGCACGTGTCTCTCCAGCTCCGAGACCGATGCATGACTTACCTTACACCTGTCCAACATTAGAATTTTTTCCCGGCATGCTATCATGTTTGCTGGACCCGATGATCTAGCCTTTTGTTTTGGGAATAACTGAGTCACTGAGTGACTGACAGGATGACCGGCCGACTTACTTATTGCTGAGTATTAAGTGGTCTAAGCTGACACTTTCCGGTCCAACTCGGCTATACAAGCCTATTGTTTCTTCTTCAACCAAGTTTATTTACTTATCACAAGGCATGTACATGTATCGACGAATCCGGGCACGTATTCACTTTATAATCTCACGAGGCCCCCTTCGATGGAGAAACTATTGTGCACGCTAGCCTATTGCACAAAGCAACTGTCCCGTGTCGGATTATCTAGACAATAGCTATACACAGTGCTATCGCCATTGGAGGGGGCCTTTGTGAGAGAATTGACAGAGAGCCCGGATTGATCTATACATATAACTGTCAATGGAAAAGCGTTCAGAAAATGTGAAATTGTTTCATTTTGTATAGGACTTGTTTACATGAAGGGAAAAATCGCATATAAGGGGAACCTGTCAACTTCTATACCACATCACTCCAAATTGTCCTCAAACAAAAAAACACATAAAAAACCCTTAAATTACTTGATATAATCCTTCAATCACTTGAGATATACCATGCTTTAGTATAGTGAGTGACAAAAGCTAGTTGCAGAACAAAATAAATTTCGGGATTCTGAGGGCGGTGATAATGCCAAGTCGTAAGAAATTTGGAGCGAACAAAATGTAACACTATAGTGAAATCGGATATTTAAAAACAAATTCTGACGAAAATTGAAACACATTTCTGATTATGGGGAAGCCTTCATCAGCGTAAAAATATCAATGCAAACACTCTTTTGTGAGGCAATCAATCAGAGTTTTATATTTTAATTTTTCTTCTTTCATGAATTAATTACAAATGCAGCTCATAACTTCAGGAAGACATTAACTTACCATGTGTAATAGCTATCTTCCTTGAGAAGGGAATTCATAATTCCGTGAAAACACTACTTGTTGCTTTGTAAATAGCTTGTTTTGTAAAGCATATTACAACAAACTCCGTCTTATAGTTTCCTTAACACCATTACTGATATTTCGTTTTCAAGATATCTCAACGTCTCAATCATAGTTGTCACTTATGTTCTAACGAAAAGCATTATAGATTGAAAGCAATGTAAGGAAACTTATTAAAATACATAACATTTGATTGTAATGAAATACGTACAGGTTGTCATCTGAATTTAATTTCATGGAGAGATAATTATTATTAAACAAAATAAACGAGTATTGTAAAGTATTCACGCCATTTATTTCCATAAACAAACTGAACTTTATTATGTTTGTTACTTCAATTTCACAACAAAACTGTACAGGTGATCATTAAATGGAGTAGAACAGCAATACTCTTAAAAATAGGATTAACATTATTTTCCGAGTAGCCTACACAATCCTGGTCCATCATGAAAAGGCCCATTTTCAGCCAGATTTTAATTGCCACAAACGAAATCTGAAGGCAAATACTTGTGGGGGATAACGAAGAATACTTTAAAACTAATGTGGAAACTTCAATGTTTTACACGAAGTTACCTTCACAGTCACTAATCTAATTACAATGTATCTAGGCCTTTAATTTCCATGTGGATTTGTGTAAAAGCAACTTTTATTTATTTCGATTAAAGAAGGCCTTAACTGTTTGAAATTGGAGTAACTACTTTAATACGCAAAAGCAAGAACTGTTACGCTATACGGGGCATTTTCAAGAATAAATGACGCGTTCTTTTAAGATCACTGAACATTCTTGTTTTAACGATGTTTACACATTTGCAAAATAATGGGAGAAAATGCTTCTATTTTTCTGTTTCTTTTTTAAATCTGAAAAAAGTAAGACAGCTGCAAACTGCTTACTGACTGGATGGACCTGAAATATATAAATCTAACAATTAATGTGGCCTGACGTTGCGAACTTAGCAAGTTCTTCTTCAGAGGCTAAAACAGAAATGACAGAGGTACATACATTAACATGGGGGTGCACACAAACATGCAGGGCTGAAAGAAGAAACACAAAAGGAGGATTAGGCCAAAAAAAAAAAGTCTCCGGTTTCTGGTATGCGCGCGCGTCGCCGTAGCCATGCGCGTCGGCAAAATGAAAAAGTTTTTTTTTCAATGAAAGATGATGTCTCAAAACCGCCAAACTCACTGGTTTGACTGGAATTCTGCTGCTGCGCAATTTCAACGTGTTTTTAGATGGGGTGTTATGATCGAGAATAAGCATTATGTGGCCTCTCTGGACTCCCATATATTTGCACTAAGTTTAGTCGGGCACCATTTGCAGTCATCAGCCGACATTTGAAGTAAAAAAGTCGGGTAAAAAAAAAAAAAAAGCCGCGTCGCCGCACCACTTTTTGGACAAGCTCCATACCAGAAACCGGAGACTTTTTTTTTTGGCCTTAGGTGGGAAAGGTGTGAAAAGATGCAGGGGAGGGTGGATGAGAGAACAAAGAAACATAGGGAGATGGCAAACCACAAGGGGTCTGGTATAAACAGGGGAGGGACCAGAAAGGGGAAGGATCAAAGGTCACAGGGAGTGGGAGCGGACAAAAGAGTGTGATAGTGAAGGGGGATTATGAGGGGGGGGGGGGAACAGTATGGAGGTGAAAAGGGATGAAAGATGGGGGAAGATGGGTAAACACAAACAAGGAAGACCAGGTGGATTATCTGTAATAGAAGACAATGGAGGAAGAGAAGTATTAATCATTTCCAAGTTGGATGTTGAGACCATGTGGTTGAATACTTCGAAGGCGATTCATCCACACTTTCTCTCTGCTGAGGCGAACTGAGTCCTTGCGATGGCCAAGAGATTCAATGCCCTGCAAAATCATATCAGAAATGGAGTGGTTAGGCAGGTTGAAGTGATGACCAACAGGGGTGTCTAGTTTCTTAGTGTTGACCGTTGACCGGTGGGCTTAGAAACGCTTCTTGAGCGTATTCTTAGTCTCACCTACATACTGCACTCCACAGACCCTGCAAGAAATGAGATATATGACATTAGAGGTGTTACAAGTGATGTTACCAATGGTTCTGTGGGTAGTGACAGAAGAGTGGCCAGAAAAGGAGTCAGACTCCTGGATATGAATCTGGCAGACAACACATCTGGAACTGCACTTGAAAGTACCATGCTGGGTGGGAGGGGATGCATCTAAGGATGGGACTTCAGCTCGAACAATCAAGTCCCGTAGATTTCGAGACGCCTGTAAGCCAATGTGGGGCCGTTGGGGATGGCGCGGGCAAGGCGATCTGAAGTATGGAGGATATGATGATTGTCATTGGTGATTTTGCGAAGGGGAGGGAGATTGGGGTGAAACGTGGTAACCAAGGGAATAATGGGTTTGGCCATGGCATCAGGGGCCTTTCCCGTGAGAGCTAGATTTCTGGGGATAGCTTTAGCTCTGGCAATGGCACGATGAACTTGGCGAGAGCTGTGGCCCCTGGCCACCAAGTTGTTCCTCAGTATCTGTGTATGGCGGGAGAAATCGGAATCATTAGAACAAATTCTTCTGAGTCTGAGTGCCTGGCTAAACGCTATGCCAGTTTTGCAGTGCCTGGGGTGACAGCTGGAGGAGTGGAGGTACTGGTGGGTGTCTGTGGGTTTGGAATACAGGTCAGTGGTTAGTGAGTTGTCTTGCTTGAGGACGGTGACATCCAGAAAGTGGGTTTGGTGAGCCGAGAACTCCGATGTGAATTTGATGGTTCTGTGGAAGGAATTGATGTGGTTAGTGAAGGTCAAGAGACTGTCTTCATCACTGGTCCAGATGAAAAAACCATCATCAATATATCTCCACCAGATCCAAGGGCGACATGGGGCCGAGGCAAGAATGCGTTCTTCGAGGTCACCCATGAAGAGGCAAGCCATGGAGGGAGCCATGCGAGTGTCCATTGCAGTGCCGTGTACCTGTTGATAGTGTTCACCAAGGAAGGAAAAATTGTTCTTCGTTAGTATAAGTCTCATGAGGGTGCCAACATCACTGATGGGAGGAGTCGTGTGTCCTGCCTTGGCCAGAGCCAAGGAGCAAGCACGAACACCCTCCTCATGTGGGATGTTGGTGTACAGAGATGAGACGTCGAAAGTCCCAATGATGGCTGTGCTGGGAATCTGGTCCTTGATTCCTTCAAGCTTGCGTAGGAAGTCTGGGGTGTCGTGAATGTATGACGAAATCTGTGGGACAAGGGGTTTGAGAAAACTGTCAATGAACAGGGAAATGCGTTCCGTGGGTGAGCCATTACCGGAGATGATGGGTCTACCGGGGTTGCCAGCCTTGTGAATCTTTTAAATCGGCTGCATCTTTCATTGTTAAAGATGGGATGATTATTGCTGATAAGTAATATTGATTATGAAAAAAATAATACTGGTGATAACATTATTGTTTACATTTTTTATTCAAATTGTCACTAAACTTTTACTGAATAAAGCCACTAAGTACGCCGTTTATCTCGCCCGCCTCGTATGCAGACCATTCAATTCAAGCAAAATACATCGATAGGGGAAACCCTCGCTTGATTTGAATCCACCTGTCTCGTTATTTTCCCCCTGGTATAGACCATGTCATATAAGACGTTATGCCCCTATAGGCAACAGGCATCTTTCTCTTGTCACTTTGCCCACACAGATAATGTCAACATTTTTTTACCACCTATATTTCAAAAGATATACGTGCCTAGCAGACTAGATAAGGCGAAGTCGACATCACGTGACCACAGCATTCACAACGGTAACAGGTGTAACACGGTCTATAATGCAACTTTCCTGCATTCTAGTGTTGTCAAGTCAGTCACTATCCAGTTTCAAGTCAAGTCACAAGCTATTCAAGGAAACTGTCACAAACGCATTCCTATTTCTTTGAAAATATTACGTCACACGGGTGGGACCTGGTGCTTGTGAATTGTATTCATTGACTGAAAAATGACAATGCCTTTCTTATGAAACAAAAATATTTTTTTAACTGAAATCAACTGTATACATGTACATTGTCTATTGCGCTTGCGTACAGCAAGCTTCATTGACTGTCACAATAATTACCCACGACATGAGATTTGCTTCTCTTAATCACGGACCTACTCTAAATGTCAACTTATTCGGCGAGAGTGATGTAGTTCTTGCAGCGTCCCTTGGGTTTGATCAGAATCTCCTGCAGGACATCGCCCCTAGGTTGGCCGGGAACCAGACGAAAGTTGAACGTCTGCAGCAGTCGGCTCATGATCAGTCGTGCCTCGATCTGTGCGTCAGATAACAAGAACGGGTTGAATTAAATTACGTTTTGCCCTTCACCGACGTTTAAACACTGTATACTCAGTGTGTTACCTCCCGAGTGAAAAAAAGTGTTCGAGTGTTTAAACGTCGTTGAAGGGCAAAACGTAATTTAATTCATATCACCCCGACGCAAAATTCCATCTTATAAGAACGGGTTGGTTAACTTCAAACTATGGTCTTGTTGTAGGCGAAACCTCTTAGGCCTTTCTTTCCTTTGTAAATATTTAGCGCCATTTCGTACGGCCTACCACAAGGGCATATTTTTTAGGCCGCGGTTGGCAACAGATTAAGCAAACATTACACCCTTGTGATGTAAGAAAGAGACATCTTTTATTACGGCTTTGGTATCGTGTGTTGATTTGGTATTTCCAACAATCCACAGAAGCGTTTGTGAACATTAGTAATTATTCCTTTTGTTTTGCAATGTTAACATTTGATAGTTTGGCAACTTCGGGTTGGCAAAAATGTCAACCATGCACTGGATGGCAAGGTTTATATATGCCCATATATTTGAGAGCTGCGGACGTGGTCTGAGATACGGTTGGTGTGGAATTTAGGCCCACGTGGTTTGGCGAAATGCATCGACAGTTTTGTGGGGGTGTAGGGTCGCTTGGTAGCAGGTGTGATTGGGTATTTGACTGCAGTATGGATAAGGAAACAGCACTGGGGTTATGGATATCCAATTCAAGCTTCATAAAAAGGCGCCCAATTAGGATATGCGAGGAAATAAAAAAACTTCACTTTTGGCATCATAAACACCTTCAAAAATGTTAGGATTTTGTTTACCTTGAATATGTTAAAAGGCACATAATCACCCAGACACGAACCTACCCATATATAAAAAGGCTAAAAAGAGACAAAACACTTGTACCAAATACCTTGTGAAATTATTCCGTCTGAAACTTGAAGTTTGGAAGAAAACAATCATTATAGGATTTGGAAAAAAGAAGAAGCTGGAATGTAATTCCCGTGGAATTGCGTGTCAACGGGACACCGATAAAGCATCACTCAGTGACAAATCAGCGCAAGACAGTCAGAAGGATAAGGAGATGTGGGGTGGGGCTGGGGCTGGGGGTGGGGGGGGGTTAACCCATGGACCGTCAGAGGTGTAAATAAAACATCTTGACATCAAATGAGTAATACACTGGTATAACATTATTATACTCACCAACGCAAACTGTTGGCCGATGCAGGACCTTATACCCATTGAGAAAGGGAAGTGAGTGAAAAGGTGCCTGCACAAACAAACAAACACGACGAACCCAATTCAACACATTTTAAACATCTTCTTTGTTAGCATTACATTTTGTTCAACTCGACTAAAATGCGCTGGCCATAATATGATAAGACACACAAGTTGCTGTCAAATCTTTATTTCACTCTAGAAGTATTGCAGAATTAAGTTCATCTTAATTCTTGTCGTAGGAATATCCTGCTCTTTTATCTCATGAAGAGAACTTTAGAAATCAGGCGCCCCCCAGCTCTGTCAAACGATTTTTTTTCCATAGAAATTCATGGGAAAAAATGCGACCTTCACCCTGCTCCGATATCTTCCTGTGATATAGTGTAAATAATCGTCAGATTTGAACAGCGCCCCCATTGCAAGTATGGTACTAACCCCTCTCCCCCTCCTCCCGCTTTTTGATTTTACGGAGGCCAAGTGTCCGGAGAAAAAAACGTGTCAACATGTTAGATTTTTTTTGCCGATGAAACCCCCCCCCCCCTCCCCATTGCAAAAATTCCTGGATCCGCCCCTGCAAATGTTCGCAATTCTACAACAATTCACGGAAGATTTCGTGTTAGACGTGTATAACCTGCAGCTAAAAACACAATAAGTGCAGAACTGTACACGCCGGCTACCAACATACCCGCAACATTCTTTTTGCGAGGCTCTTGCGTCGCCGCGGAAACACGTACCGACTTATTTGTTTTATATCGTTTTAAAGCTTTGAATCTTAACTTTATATCTAAAAAAGTATTGCTTTGATTTTTAAAAGGGTTTTGAAATTATTCGTGTTCAAATAAAGGCATGTCAAAAACTCAACCGATTTCAAGGAAAATCGATGATGCGGTTCATCAGATACAAACTTGAGTCATATGAGAAATAAATTTTAAAAAAACAGTTGATGCATATTAAAATCGAAAAGAAATGAAACACAGAAAGTAAAAGGCAACAAGATCGTCACATCATGAACATGATGAAGCATTTCCACATTAAAAAAAATTGATTGATTTTCCTTGACATCGGTTGGTGAGAAACAAAAAAAGGCGGATTCTAAGGCATGTTTCGAACTTCCCAACAACCGAAATGTATTCAATAGTACCAAAAAAAGGCAGGAAAAAGTACGAAAGCGTTAAATGCGCCGTTTTGATGTAAGGTTAAGGGCCGGTGTAAGTATACATAAGATGCACATCTTTATCATGAACAGCGGCCCCTTCAATTTTTTTTCATTTTTTTTGTATATTTCTGGTCAATCCAGTCAGTCAGCAGTTTGCAGAAATTGTATCCATATTTTTCGAGTTAGTTATATTTTCGAAACGACTCCACGCGCTACAGACGAAAGCCAGAAGGAGTTGGGAAACAGCCTGACACACAATTTGTATATTAACCCTCAATAGGCCCAAGATTTCTATGTAGAATTCGGTTTTCGCGGTTCGTTTTCGATTCTGCAAAAGCCGAACTGTGCCATAACTCACCTGTCCTCCCCAGTATCAATGAATCGGTCAGGATTGAAGTCGAGATGATCGGGAAAGTACTTTTCATTTCTTCCCATGGTGTAAGTATTGAGCTTCAAAAAGAATTTTAAAAACATAAATTTTCCACATCTTAATTGAAATACTTTGCATCATTTTTCGTTTTCATATAGTAATTCAAGGTACCAGAGATAATCCAAATATTGGGGTCGAAAGTCGTTGTAGGGTTTTGAAAAGGCTCATTTTCTGAATTGTTAACTGATAAGTGGATCGAAAATTACGAATATTTTTTACATGTATTGTTTATATTTTAACAAAATTTCGTGCTGAAAACAAGAGTTTCTCAAGTTTAGGTGCACTGGAACTGGAGCTCGCACGCTTGAAGACATTAAACGAAGAAGTGTCAAGTATTAAAGGTATGATGAAACTCCTGGTTAATCCATAAAATAAAGTAGGGACTGAGATACCAATCCTGTAGTTGGGATTTGAACCTGGGTCACAGAGAAGCAGGGGCATTAATTACCACTGCGCCAACCTGATCTCCCAGACGAGTGACTGATCAATACGTACCCATACAGGGGTGCCAGCAGGTATCTTGTAGCCCAGCAGTGTCTCCTCGTGGGCCAATTGACGACTCGTCCCAATTACGGGCGGCCACAGTCTCAAAGTTTCCTTGATTACCTACACAGAGAACCACAGAAAAATAGTGTTACACGAAAATAAATAGATCCAAGGGGGCAATCCTTCAATTACATGTCACAATTTCGGTTGGATCTTTTATCAGAGGTTAGAAACACCGAATTATGTGAGCAGGAAACCTATTCAAAATTTCTGTATTCCTCTAATTAGAATAAACAATGTCCTTTCCACTAAACCTTCTGTTCCTCCGGTGGTGCCGGCGTAGGACTAATGTGGGGTCGGTAAACGTGGTGCATTGTTCCATCAATTAAAATACAAAATTGATCTCAAATTCTCACCAACATCATATACTCCAGTTTCCCGAGGTCTTCGAACTTGACATAGTCACTATCTCCAAGAACAGCCTTGGCCTCTGTTTGCAATCTGGAATATTCATGATACACAACATTATTTCAATGTGCAAATTAATTATGTGCAATCATTGTAAATATTGACGTATCGAGGGATTGAAAGCACAAACACGTCAAACCTGTAATGATAAAGACCACCCCCCTTATTGTTTTTTTTTTCTGACTAAGTAATTTTCCGGGCCCATTTTCAAAAGAAGTCCACATTTTGGACATCTGAACACAAACCCAGAATGGTTACTGCCGGTGTAGATCCTTAGCAAGGACGGAAAGAAAAAAAACACCAAAAACAAAGTCACTACGTACACCACCATCTTTTCCTTCCAAAAATGTGGTTAAGTTGGTCAAAAATTGACTCAGATCGCACCACTGAATATCTAGAATCCAATTTTTTTCAAGGGCCCAGAAGCCCACGCCGTAATATTTTTGACCCACTTGTTGATGGGGACCAACAAAAAAATGTGTTCCAGATCCGCCCTTGATCCTCAGTGTGGTGAACTTAACCTTTATGACCTTTACTATCTTGTCTAGAAATTAGACTTCAACAGACTCCGAAAATCTAGGAGGTCAATACAGAGAGGTCACAGTGATAACACTATATTATACTCCAAGTGATTTCATTCATATCTGAAATTAGCACTTGTGAAATTACCTGTGCATCACATCGGGGTGGTGCCCCAGTTCGACCAGCATAAACGCCATCAGATTAGCCGTAGTTTCTTGACCTGTTATAGTAAATTAGCTCAAATCAATCGCGGACAAAGGATACGACCCCGGATCGGCCCCCCCCCCCCAAAAGGTGGTTTTTTTTGTTAGCGCGTTTGCTAAGGCAGGCCAACCTATGGGTTAGATTGTCAGATCCCTATCATATTCTTTGAGATTTTCCTCGAATGTCAAAAAAACAAACAAACCAATGATTCTTCATGGTCTTTCATCTTTTCTCCCTTGGCTTAGACGAGTTCAGTGCACGTGCACGTTTAGGCTATCATAAACAGGAAACTTGGCTACATTTTCTAAACATCGGCCGCATTCCGGAACCGTCTCCGTTTATACCTCCAATATCATTTTGAAACCTTCAATGTTAAATTTACTAATGATACGAAACTAGAGTTTTGCCCTCTCGTATCGGTTTGTATGTTCCTGAATCATTTGTACAAGGGTGACTATCGAGCCGGGGTCCACATGATCAGGGGCCTAAATCACCTAGAGCCAAAGCCGCAAGAGAAGCCATGGATTCGAAAAACCAGATTTTTTTACGGGCAACTGTGGAAACTTACCAGCAATGAAGAACGTGCAGAATTCATCCAGCATGTTTTCCATATTGAAGTCCTCGTCCCCTTGCAAGTCGTCTGACTGATGCAGAATATAGGTCAGTATGTCGTTGGGGATTGGCTCTCCTCTCTTCTTGGCGTCGATCCGATCCTGAACGCACTGGCGTCCCGTCTCGCGGATCAGTCGGACACTCTCACGACACTCCTGCCTGAACTTGCGATCGGAGGCCAAGGGACTCCACTGCAAGTAAACAATAACGAAGAAATGTCTCCATTCTTTTTGCACAACATCATTATAATCCAAAACGAGAGAGCAGGCAATTCGGACATTGCTGATTTTTTTATTTACAAACCCACATAATACTTTGGTAGATTAATTACTACCTGATTGTTTTATTTACAACCATACATATATACTTTGGTAGATTAATTACTACCTGAATCCATGGCTTGTAGAAGCAAATCTCAACTCCAACCAGTGATTTGCAAATGGCCTTGTTGAACCCTTTGTCCTCCAGAAGATCCAAACCGAATGCCACCTGCAGGTATGTAATTAATTATATGAATCAGCAAAGTGGATTCAAAGAATTTCCTCTATTAGCTCCGATTTAGAGCAGTTACATGCTTTTTCGTCATGCGGTACTCATATACTCTTCCGAAAGAACACTTCCGTTAAATGCAACTGATCTCTTCTTATAATCAGGAGTCATTAACTTGTTTTTATGTATATATAAGGTTTTTCATATTTTCTGTTTCAAATACATCTTATTATTAACACTAGTATGAGTAAATACGCACAAAATGTCACACATAATTTTTATATAAGACATTTTAGTTTATTTCCAGAGCGACAGGCCTAAAAGATAAACAGTACATGCAAACACCATGCAAACACCATGTGAAACTGTTCAATATTATAACTTATTAAGAAAGTAATAATACTTTCTTCAGTTACCAAACAGGCGAACACTATTAGAGTAGACCCTATATATACTCATACCTTTGCGAGGACATCGAGGGTAAATTTGTTGAACTCGTCCAACATGAGAACCTCGGTCTTTCCGTCTGCAACCTTAGCCAGCTTGTCAATAAGCACATTGGCGCTTTTGTTGAAAGATGAGATCAAATTCTTCAGGTATCTAGATACGAAGAAAAAAAAGAGCCGGCACTTGTAGCAAAGGTTTAAAGCTTCCATTTGTCGGACACTCTTGATATCATAAGTGTTATAAACAAAACTTTACAATATCAATTGTCATATATTATTGTTGCGCCCGATGTTTATAAGGTTGGACAACAAAGCATATAGCAGTGACGCTGGTATTGTTTACGTTGCACTCTTTTTGATTGGCAGTATACCTTACTAAAATTCCATCTATTGTTTGAGATTGCACTTATAGTCGCTTTTATAAGTACGTAGTCGGTAATTTTCCTTGTTAATGTTTTTCTTTTGCATAAAAAGAGATATTCAGTTGTATATTTTCTTCAGGAATGGATCATACTCCGACCTAATTCGTTATTTAGTGAAAGCCCCTTCTGAGTTTTGTTTTATCCAGGTGAATTGAAAATAATAAAACCGGAAATGTGTTCTCGTACGAACACAAGCTGTTTCGTCTATTCTCGAAATGGCTCTGTGACATGTTGTGACAAAATGATTCCTCATGATGTCACTTAATATCATGTATTCATATACATAAAACTATAACACCAAGTACAACTGAACCGGACCTTTACTCCTCTAAATAAAGGCCTCAGCAAAATGCAAAAAAGAAAACGGAAAAGAAGGGGATTTTCATTCTATTTTAACCAACACAAGAGCAGTTTCGGAGTATGCACTCCGAAACAGCTAAAACTAACAGCTTGCTGAACAATTTTCGTCCAACATTTGAAGAGCTAAATCTTACTTTCTGTGGAAAGCAGGATCAAAGAGCGCCCTTCGCTTCATGTGTTTGGTGACGTTAGACTCGGTGAGAAGCCCGTGGTGTAGGTATCGCTGACCGTACACACTCCAGAAAAACTGCACCTCGGAGGGTGGTTTGAAATGAGTCGTAGAATGGAGGATTTTCTGATAGAAAATATATAACAAAAATATACGTAAATGGTAAATGGCGTAAATAATAACAGACTTAAATGAAAACAACACTTCAGTTCACTACACCTACACCTTCGCATATCGACATCCAAATATTGACAATGTTACCTATTAGTCTGCGTATGTTTTTAATACGTGTAGAAATAGTTTAGGAAAAAAAAAAGATAATTATAAGCCCATTTTACCCCACCAGGATGTCATTTATGTCAGTGGCAGTGCTTTCCGAGAGCTATTGATAAAATAATCACATTTCTTTAACTAGTTTTCTTACAAAATTCGGTTCAATGTAACCGGGAAAAGTTCCATTCAAACAGGACTCCCCATAAACGGCAAATATTCTACCAAACATTTTTTTTTTAAATTCTTGTTCCAAATTTCCTTTTATTATTTGATTGTGTTTGCTTGCTCCTAACCATGAGGTATTCATCTACAGCTGTAGATGACTTGTATACAGGTCAGTCTCTGCAGGTTGCGATAGAACGTTTAACATTTACCCCATTTCTGCACCGACCTTTGAATTATTGATAAATAAAAGGAGCAGAAGTGGCGAACTTTAGATTCTTATCAAAAAGTAAATCAGATGGTATCAAGTGTTGATCTATATTCACCAATGAGTAAGCACAACTAATTCCATAAACAGATATCATTCATGGAGCGGATAGAGGAAACATTTGGAGGAATTGAGCCTTTGATGATATTTGGCACACAGACAGAGTATGTCATGAGAAAGATATTTGGCGAGAGGGCCATCGCAGATATGTCCTTTGAAAAAATTAGGTAGACTAACATGCAATTGTCAAAATTTTCAAAATGGCTGCCATTGCTTGTTATTCTTTACCTATATTTTTTTGAAAGGAGAAATCTGCGATGGCCCTATAGCCAAATATCTTTCTTATGACGTTCTCTGACTGTGTGCCAAATTCCATGCTTGTATCATCAAAGGTACAATCTTATCACCTATCTGCCGTACTAAGTAGGCCAATTCTTATTCTTTTTAAACAACCTTAGGTTATGCAGAAGCAGCTTGTTTAAAAGCAGACACTAGTATGGTCATTGATGAGTTTCTCTTTTGTCTGAAGATTTGGATTCTCAAAGAAATCCGTTAAATTGGTTATTTAGACCAAAAAAGGCGAAATCCCTCACTATTTGAAATACCTTAGTACAGCTGGGATCCAGACAGATGATAGAGGGTTTGGTGAACATGAAGAGATTAAATATGCTGCCGTAGATTCTCGTCCTGTGAGAGGCATAAATAAGGCAAAATAAAATACATGGCTTTCGTTCTTGTTATTAATAATTTGGCACTACCAGTACCATTATTATATTTTCGTCATCTTTTTACAGGCTACCTCGGTTTTCATCACGATCAGTTCGTCCGTTAGTCGGTTTTTGTACGGAGTGCATAACATTCAGTAATTAAGTAGACCCATCCCAGTTGCCCACTTTTTGTGATTACTGCAGGGGGTGGCTTTCCACCACTATAATGGGGCGTTCCTTAAGGGTGCACCCAAGTATAAAAAAATCCCATACACCCGTGATAAAATGCCCATACTTCACGATTCTTTTTAAAATACCCAAAACTCTCCCAGGTATTAAGGCTGCAGAGAAAAATGATAATCAACATGTCATCTTTCGTATTCTTGTCAATTGTTGGTGGGGTGAACGATGACTTTTTGGAGAAATTCTCACCCATAAAAGACCGACCCTAAAACAAACAATGTTTCCCAAACTGGAAAAGTAGCCATTTTGAAAAGGATCTCGCCACAGCATGGCTACATAGCGCCACTTTCGGACCCAATTGCATCCAAAATGCTCAGAATTGGAATCCCCAGTCCAGGCCAGAAGTACAGTGCCATATGTCTTACTTTCCACCAATTCCATTGCTCACAGAACCCTATAGAATAACTTGAGTGTGTAACTTTTATTCGTGAACTCGGCGGACTGATTTGTGGCCTATTTACTGGGATGCACTCATCTTCAGTGACGTAGCCAGAGCTTTGCAGAGCGCATGTGCAATGGGCGCTCTAGCATGTAAGCGTTCCAGTAAAGGCAGACAATACCAAACTCGTAAACCCAAATTTCAAAATAGGATTGGGTGTGTAGGTTCATAAGTTTGTGCAGAAATCGAACTGTGAAATGCCTAAAGGGATACCAGAACACTAACACCAGAGTAAGTGTCGGGAATTAGCTTGGTATGGTTGGAAGTAAATAAAAAGCCCTTTAAAACCACAAAGGGAAACAGTATAATATTGTTTAAGTAGAACAAAGAAATTGACTTGAGCAGGGTTGGACCTGCGACCTCCGGATTGCTGTTCCGGCGCTCTACCGACTGAGCTTTTCAGATCTATGTTGGCGGTTCCCCCTTTAATCAACGTCCTTGTTCGTGGAGTTGTAATCAGAAGCCAAATAAGATATTAATAATTATTTAATTAATAGCCAATTTCCCAATTTCTCAAACCAGTGTACAGAGACACAAAACTCGTTTGTGTGTGAAATTCAGTTTATATCCGGATTGAATCTACAACTGCAATGATCACTTTGCCGAAATGTAAATCTAAGGTGCGGGGAAATATGTGGGTGCAGTACACTCGAGGAAGGTTTTGTAACAACAATATAACTAATATGCTGTCATGATATTACTTATCAAAAGCAAACATACTATTAATAGTCATAAATACTATTTTTGGACTGATGAGTATATTTTTGCCAGATGTTAACCGTTTGTATAGATAGGTCAGCCACAAAGCACACACAGAGGCTAATTGTCAACAAGGTGTACGTACTTTTATCTTGGCACCTGTTTTTTTTGGCAATTTTGTCCAAATATGAAACCTAATGAATTGTTTTCAGATCTTGCATCTTTGATCTTTTTTCTTTTAAATATTTTTTTTTTATGTTTGGGTATTTTTTTTCAATTCTAGGGGTCAGTCATGAGGGGTCAACGAAATGCTTTTATTCAATGAAAATTCGATATATATTTTTAAATTCGTGGGGCATATTTCACATACCAGTCGATGAACGGTGGCGCAGTGGCGCACCCAAGGGGGGGGGGGGGAGGCTGTTTTTTTGTGTGTATTTTTTCGTATTTTTTTTGTCCCACGATTTGACCTTGTTGATGTGTAATGTGGCCTAGTTTTGAGTAGTATAATAGGGGTTTAAGTGGCACCACCAACGTCAATATAGTCCCCCCGCTAAAAAAAAAAAAACCTTTTGGGCAACATTGTTTGAAAAAAAAAAATGGACCCCCCCCCAAAGCCAAATCCTGGGTGCGCAACTGCAGTCACGGTGGAGCTTCGTTCACTGCCTTCTTACGTATGTTCTGTATCCTTTGTTCACTCCCCCCCCGCCCCCCCCCCTCCCACAAAGGAAAATATCTTTATGTTCTTGCTCTCCAAATGCACAAAGATTGACCAGAGTGGGAATCTGTGCTATAAGAATACTCACTGCTCCACAACGAAGTCTGAAAATGATGAGCCTTTATCGATCGTTTCCATTACCAGTCTGGCATGTCCAGTGAAGAAGCTGCAATTGAAAACCCAAGGAGCCAAACCTATTATTTAGTTATTGGAAATGGGGAGAAATAGTATTTCACATTATTTAAGGAATTGTGAATGGAACCCAAAAAACGATAGTCGGTCTGTCCGTCTCTGCCTCTGTTCCACATGTGTCATTGCCGTCGCATTTTTAAGCCCTGCATGGCAGGGATCATTTTGATTGATTTCAATTTTGTTGTTAGCTCTGGCAGGGATCATTTTCATCGGTTTCATGAAAGACTGTTTGCAAGATTTCTTGCAACGCGGCCAGAGCTTAATATTGTGCATTTGCACTTGTTTTTTTTATCCTCCTTAGGGGTTGCTGATAATTATCGTTTGATCGATTGCATACAAGCCTCTCATGTAAGACTTTTATCAACACGGCCAGCGTTTATTGTGTAATGTACACTCGCACTAGCGCTGTATAACATCTTCCTCGAACAAGGAGGATGCCATTATGTGTAGAGGTTGGACGGTACACAGAAGGAGGAAATGTCGCCAAAAACTGACCAAAAGTATTGTGTTCCATATTGTGCAATCGGCATCGCATTTTTCGCCGGAGCTTATTGTGCACTCGCACTTCTTTTTTTTTTAAGTTCAGTACAGGTAATTTCCGTTTACCTCATTTCGTCGTAATTACGGAAAAAGCTCGGATTCCTGATGATAAAACAATGTGAAACAAATAGTGATCCATTGTTTTGGTCTAGACCTACTTTAAAAGACTTACTCTTTCCTCGGTGGGCTAGGTATGTGAGCAAATCTCCTGTGCTGATAGACGAGATACAGGACCAGCACTGAGATGGCTCCGACAATCAGAGTCGGCACGATGACCGCTAGGGCCACCAGGCACTCCCACAACAGTCTCCCTGCACCGATCTCCATGATGTTGCTTCGTATGTGACTCTGCAAGTCAATGTTTACCAGGACCCATCGGCTACAGCTGCACTGCGAGCTATAGCAATACACCTACAGACTTTGAACTCGAACTTTTGAAATCTTTGGGAATAACCTAGGACCCCTAATCACAGGTGATGGCAAGTATATGTTTGGAATAGACGGCTGCAGCGTGTAGGATCGGGTATCAAGATTTAGGGTCAAGGATTGGTAAACTTGGTATTTTTTTCTGAAAAAAAAGGTGGCATTTTTTTGTTCTTGCAACCAGGATTGGGCATTGTTAAATAATGGGATTCGAGGCACTGGGGATAACATTTCTTTTATTTTTTTTCCTGACCCTATTTTTTCTTTCTTTAATAATAATGAAAAATAATGGCGAAATGTTCCGAGGGAGGGGGGGGGGGGCAAATCCATTTCCATTTCGGGATATCTCGAAATTTTGAAATCCATTAAAAAATTCTCCAAATTATCACCCAGAAGCATTTAATATGTTTGAATGAAGTAATTGGAGACTTCTTGAAATGGTATATTTCTTGCAATTATCAGATGTTACCTCTTTAACTTGAGTAACTGTCACTTTTGCGCGCCATACCAATGCTTACTAGTGAATAAGCATGACTTGTGCACGTTAACAACTTTACATAAAGTTTGCGAACAAGTTGACCCTAAAGGTTACTCCTTTGGACCGATCTGTTCAAATAAGAAGACGTTAAAGGGAATGTACAACATTTGCTTCTGCTGCAGTTTTCATCAATTAATGAATTTTTTTTTGAGGATAAGTATGTTATAGCAAATACTGTATTGTTCAACTAACTTGTTTCACGTTTTGGGCTTGTAGATGCTGGAAAAACATAGAAAACCAATCATGTTCTTGTAGTCTGGTTCCCTGACCCCACTTAAAATGAAACAGAGCAATGTTTAGACATTGGGGAATTGTAAGGTCAAAGAATCAGTCTAGCAGGCTTGTACCCCTTCACAAGTGTGTAATCAATTGCAAAGAAAATGCGGAATAGCTAAATATGAAAAACTAGGAGTAGTTTTTGAAAAAAAGCCAGTTTTTTTCCAACGCTGGTCGGCCGACCAGCGTTGGAAAAATACATTTTTTCATGAAAATGTCAGCACATCAGGAGCCACAATTTTACAGGATGCTTTAGACTGTCATTCCCTAACAATTCAGTAAGGTATTTCGTGATAATTTGATCATTTCGTTATCTGATGTTTGTAAATGTTGTATCTTCCCTTTATTAATCGGTAAGGCTCAGGGACTTTGCCCTGCTGGTAAGGGTCATGCAACTTTCTACTCCACTTAAATGTATAAACACTAATTCACATCCCTTTTTGGTTAATTGTATTGAAAAGTGCACTTCTTAAAACACTCAGAATTGTCCATGCTTTTCCGGACAACTTAGGGCGCTGTTGCTGTGATGTCATTTCGGGAAGACAACTTTCAGTTTAGGGGTTTTCTGTTCAAATTGTAAACCCAACATTTGCTCATTGAAAACATTTGTAAGAAGGGGTTTGCTCATTGGCTTACTGCCATGTACTAACACAACAAAGAAACACCAAACGACCGCAAAATATCCAACATTCTGACAACTTTTTTGTGCTGAAATAGCTGTCTGCCCGGAATGACATCACAGTAATGTTTTGCTCATGAATATGGAAATTCGCATTATCGTAAATAAAGACACCAAACCACTCTAATAAAATGAAAAACGGAAATTAAAAATCAGGTTAAATGGGACACAAAGGTGCATTTTCAAGGATTTCATTAAAGTTTGCAATTCATTTTGTATTTACATTTTATATTATTTTTGTTAAAAAGAACATGTGAACGAAAAGGCTGGTAAGGACCCCTTATTCTAAGTTCAACTAACCCGCCACCCGATCCCCATATAACTTTCAACTTTCTACTCCACTTAAATGTATAAACACTAATTCACATCCCTTTTTGGTTAATTGTATTGAAAAGTGCACTTCTTAAAACACTCAGAATTGTCCATGCTTTTCCGGACAACTTAGGGCGCTGTTGCTGTGATGTCATTTCGGGAAGACAACTTTCAGTTTAGGGGTTTTCTGTTCAAATTGTAAACCCAACATTTGCTCATTGAAAACATTTGTAAGAAGGGGTTTGCTCATTGGCTTACTGCCATGTACTAACACAACAAAGAAACACCAAACGACCGCAAAATATCCAACATTCTGACAACTTTTTTGTGCTGAAATAGCTGTCTGCCCGGAATGACATCACAGTAATGTTTTGCTCATGAATATGGAAATTCGCATTATCGTAAATAAAGACACCAAACCACTCTAATAAAATGAAAAACGGAAATTAAAAATCAGGTTAAATGGGACACAAAGGTGCATTTTCAAGGATTTCATTAAAGTTTGCAATTCATTTTGTATTTACATTTTATATTATTTTTGTTAAAAAGAACATGTGAACGAAAAGGCTGGTAAGGACCCCTTATTCTAAGTTCAACTAACCCGCCACCCGATCCCCATATAGCACCGGCGGGTTGAGGCGGTGTAGCACGGACGTCATTTGCTTCAAGTTGTTCAACTTTAATCCTTAAAGTAGCTCGACAGTATTAAGGGTGAACTGTGGATGGGAGTATCGTATGTAGTGGTTGGAGCCGAATGGAAATGGAATGAAGATTGGGTACATGAGATGCTTGAGGTATGGGTTCAATGGCGTATAAGCAAATTCCTGCATACGCCAGCGGGCGACAGAGTTGGGGGTGAAGTTATTTGGATTGGCAGTAGATGAGTAAATGACGGAAATCAACAGCTAAAAGCCAATGTGTAAGTGATTAAGTGAAGAGGAGGTTTGTTTTGAAAGTGAATTATTATTGAATGATACTCAATTTCGTGATAGCCCAGTGATAAAAGCCGAGAATTAACTCGGCCAAATGTTACAAGTTCAGACAAATGGCCTATATTCCATCTGATAAACATGCACGATTACTTCACAATTGCTTTGTATGTTTACCGTACGGATGCGACGCTCTAAATTTAGACGTTTGTTCAAACATCTTTATTGAGACAAAGTAAAGACAAGGTTATACTTGAAATTTAACCAAGAATGTTTTTTTTTTAAATGTTAGAACCATTCCATGGCTCGAATTTTAGACTTTGGTTCAAACCTCTTGAGGTTAAAAGCTGCTAACCAAACAGTGACACTCGCAGGATTCGCATATTTTACACGGTGCTGCCATTTTGACAATTCTTGTTCGATAACACTATCGTTTCATTTGGGGTTAACATGTTTGCAGGGCCCATATAGCTAATATATAACGAACGCAACCGCATTCGCGTGTGTGTGGAAATACGTGAATACGGTTTCAGACTTTTCCTGTTTTATCATTTAAACAAGAAGTTCTGAAAAACTTCTTTCCACTTTGGGGAAAAAAATGGCAATGCTTACTTTGCGGGTTCAATAGTATACACCGTAAAAAAGTAAAACACAGTTGGGCAAAGTTATTTGGTATGAAATTCGTATGGATAATTCGGGTACAAATCTAACTTTCGGGAATAATTTTGACCAAGAGTGTAGGTCTACGCTCTAAAAAGTCCCGGGTCAGAATTGACCCGGAAAAAGGGTCATGTGGGGCCTAACCCTTTTCCGGGTCAAAAATGACACTTTTCTTGGTCAAAATTACTGTGTAACTGTTTTCCTTGTTATTTTAAACCGGAAAAGTGTCATTTTGGACCCGGAAAAGGGTTATTTTTGACCCGGAAAAGGGTCAGGCCCCACATGACCCTTTTTTGGGTCAAATCTGACCCGGGACCTTTTAGAGTGTAGGTAGTTGGGTATGTTGACCAACATTGGGCAAAATACCAACCAATTGCAGGGGTGTTCTGAGGCTCCGACGTTACGTGTGCATGGCCTCACTATGACATCTGATGTACAAGCACGCACATTTCATGCGGTGACCCCGTGCGCCAGCCGATCGGAGCCGCCTTTAGTTGTGACGTCACGTAGAGCAAAAATTTGGCTAAAGCTGATGATTTGTCAATAGCTGTCATGTTGTTGTCATACAACATCGGGTACCGAAGACATGATAGAAGGCGTCAGCTGAATGGTCAGAAAACGACGCAGTGTTGTTTTGCCTAATATGGGCATCATACATGCTTGCAGGTAACCTATCATAATTTATAACCCTGTTTGATGTTCATTAACAAGTTGTTCAAATAAAGGTGTGATTGTAATAGTTTTGCAAGTTCGGTAGAGTTGAAATCAAGTCGTTAATTGGCCGGGTTTTGCTCGCCCGCCGCGCACTGCGTAGTCTTGGGTCAATACGCTCTTGCTGTAAAGTGGATACGCAATCATTCGCCGAAAGAGGGCGTTATCAAACCGAACCGCTATCTTAATTTTTGGACCCACTTTTTGGCGGACCAATTTCTTTTCGATCCGCCCTTGTTTGTTTTATGTAGTACGCATGCGACCGAAAGTGAACATCATTTTTCAGTTGGATGGAAAACTTTTAATTTCAATAAGGTATTTTTTTAGATCTTGGAAACTACATTCATAACACGGATTTTATTCTTCTACTACTTACTGATCACAAGCGGGATAATCATTAACTCAAGAAGGATTATCTAATGATCACTATAGTAACAAAAGTTTTAAATCTTAGCCTATATTATATTCGTCAACAGAGTGAGTAAAAGAGGATCAATTCATTGTTTGCGACAAACAGGTGCTTTAATTGTTGCAGATGTTTGTACCCAATCAATTACAAATGATTACAATGGCTACCATTAGACCGTAAAGTTGCGCGCATTTACCTCTTCCCAAGTATAGTTTTGCCCAACCACACTATAAATGAGCTTTGTTACAACCGATAATGTATCACAAATTGACCGATATTGTATCACTGACCGATAATGTACCAAAAATTGACTGATAGTGTAGTAAAACTTGTATCCGATAATGTATCACTTGTCGACGGATAATGTAACTACAAAATAAGTGTATCCGATAATGTATCACCACGGAACGGATACTGTATCAACCGATAATGTATCAAAATTCAACCGATAATGTATCAGTATGGGGAAAAGGTGTACACAAATGTTTGTTTTATGTCCGATTATCCGCCCCACGTTTTGACCAGGGAGGGGGGTCTGGGCTAGTTGATCACCACCACCCCCATTATTTTGTATTAATTTATAGAAAAAGGGCAGATTTTGAGGTATTTTTTCAAACTTTCCAACCGCCGAAATGTATTAAATAGTACTGAAAAAGGGAGAAAAAATACAAATAGCTTGAAATGCGCTGGGACGTCTGTATCATGAACAGCGCTCCCAGTGTCATGTGGTCTCCAGCAAGGCCCCCCCCCCCCGGTTTGTATTTCACGGCCAGGACTTTTTTTTTTTTTTAGCTATCCCCCATCCCCAAGTCCCCAGCACAGATTTACGCTACTGTTGCAGGGGCGGATCCAGGAATTTTCGCGGGGAGGGGGAAGGGGGAAAGGGGGGTTCATCAGCAAAACAATCTGAAATGTACACAGGATTTTTTTTCCGGACACTTGGCCTCCGTAAAATCAAAAACTTGGGGAAGGGGGTATCATATTTCAATAGGGGACGCTGTTCAAATTTGACAATAATTAACACTGTATTACAGAATGGTGTAAAAATAGCCCCTATCTAAGCTGCCTCCGTCCGTATTTTGAACAGGCGGACATTATACCAGTAATTTTTTGGGAGGTGTCACCGCAGAGGGGGGGGGGGGGGGTATTATTTTTTTTTAGGAATTTGTATGCAATTTGTTTTGGGACACAGCTGGGGGACTCCCCCCCCCCGGATCCGCGCCTGTGTTGGCCTCAAGGAAGCGGCAGGCTCGTGACGTTTGGACTCCAAACTGTGTGGGTTGAACAAACTGAAGTCAGTGGGTAGACATATAACAAATGACGTCACATGCGAACGGTGCCCCCCCCCTAAAAAAACCGGGGCATTATTTTGTACGGTACAGTAATATTGTGTACATGATTGTAGGATTTTATCAGCGCTACCCGTTGAAAATATGGCACGACCCCCTCCCCCCCCATCGACCCCCTCCCCCTCATCCCCCCCCCCCTCACCCCCACTAAATGAGCAGTAATGCTGTGATTGTGCCCTTATCAAATCTGTAAGAAAAAAATCGACTGGGGTCGACAAGGGACCCATGAAGCTTGATCGCATGTAGACTATCTTTGACGATTGCCGCCTAAATCCGGTAAACTTGTTATATTGTATCTTTTGTGACAGCTCAAGTTACATGATCATTTCAGATGGTAGTTTTGCTATCCTCGCCACTCGTATGTGTTCCCGGTTCATGCACAGCGCGTATTTTGAATGATGCAAAGTTATTGGGGGAGGGAACGGTCTGGGAGACCATCGCAAGTTAAATGGAATGTATGCGCGCGCCGACATTTCCTGACGCTCATGCGAAGACGCTGCTGCTAATAGCCACATTCTGGCACATTCTGGAAGTGGTGTGGAACTTTGCGCGCGAACCAGTACAGTACAGTACGCACATGCTGTATCCCGTCCATTGATCGGAGATCAATGGTCCCGTACGTCCACGGGGCTCTCAAAAGAGGTAAAACGCACCCTCTTGTGTCACAGCACGGAGCCCATAATTATGGAGGCCAAGTGTCCGGAGAAAAGAACTTGTCCACATTTCGGCGCGGATGTGCGAGTGCGGTTACCCCCCCCCCCCTTGACATCAAAAGCTGGATGCGCCACTAGCCTAGGCCCACTTGGAAGTAGAGCGTCTCCAAACCAGAGCAACTCCCTACCTCCCAAATAAAAAAAATATTCTTAATGATAAACTTTCTCGAGTGGGGACTTATCATAGTAAAGGCACTTATTAGACTTTAATTAATTTGCAATATTTCCACCTTTTCCCCATACTGATACATTATCGGTTGAATTTTGATACATTATCGGTTGATACAGTATCCGTTCCGTGGTGATACATTATCGGATACACTTATTTTGTAGTTACATTATCTGTCGACACGTGATACATTATCGGATACAAATTTTACTACACTATCAGTCAATTTTTGGTACATTATCGGTTAGTGATACAATATCGGTCAATTTGTGATACATTATCGGTTGGTGATACGTTATCGGTTGGTTACTACATTATCAGTTGTAACAAGCTTCAAACTCACAAAGTTACATACACATATATTGTTCAGTTAGCGACCGAATTGATTCGATTTCAGCACGTGCCTCTCTAAGAACAAGACCCAAATCTGGTTTTAAATATCACCACACCTATAGTTTGAATAGTTATTAAGCCTTTAAAAACAATCAACTAATAACACCACAGAAAACATTTTCCAAAAGGAATATAAGATTACGCTTCTATAATAGCCCTCTCGAACTAAAACTAAAACATCATTTACCTGGTATCAACGTAAAAAGGCCTAAAATGCAGTTTTAATATTACCAAACCTTAAGTGAACTTTGAAAAAAAAAGTGAAATCCAATTCTAAAGTACATTCTAGCGGTGCTTGTAAATAATACACCGTGATATTTGGTCTAACAATTTATTAAACTACAGACCACTGATTTCAAACTCAAGCTCCGGGCTAAGTCCAAATTCTTCCTCAAATGTAACATCTCAATATGAAACTGCCCGTATTCTTTTGTTGAGTTGTTGGTATAACTGTGAGATATTCGAGTGTTTTTGAGCTCCCAAACGTCTATTCCACAAGACGTAAGTAGTTTCTACACCTGCCCATCGGTTTCAGAGTGACCTCGTCTAGTATCTCGTGAGCTTGTCCGGGAACCAGGTCAAAGTTGAATTTGTGGAGCAATCTGGCCAATAAAACTCGAGCCTCGGTCTGTAGGGGAAAAAAGACAAGTATTAACAGACAACAGTGATTATTTCTCCTTTCGTGCCTTTCTTATACAATAACATACAAAACAAACACTACTGATACAACACTCACAAAATATGATATTTGCAAACAAAGATAAGTCGGAAATGCATGTGTCAAATGATTCGTCAGTCGCACCACGAACCGACATATCGCGATTTTTGGTGTTTTGAGAAAAACAGATTTAAAGGTGGTCATGATATTTTGCTAGGCTCATTCCTTATACTTCCTGTATAAGAATTCAGTCGGTTTCGTTTCAGCCAGACTTAATCGTATGCAATTCGCTTGCTTCTGAGTTGCTTAGTTTAAGGATATTCAGTTCCCAAGATACAACGTTCTTTATTTTATTTTATACAACGCGCGTAACAATGAATTCACACTTTTCATGATGGTGCTCATGAGTTATGTCACAGCGCTAGGGGAATTAGCGCGAAGCGGTGTATTGGTATACGCCACTTCGTGGTGCAACATTTTTGATTTTCTTTTACAGATACGCCGCACAGTCTAATTACCGTTCTTACTTAATTAGAACTCAAATCGGCAAAAAATCGAGATACACCGGTTCGTGGTGCGACCGACGGATTATTCTCATTCAAATAAAAAGCTAATACATAAAATATTCAGGATGATCTGGACCGTTTTTGCTTAGCGCATATTCGATGACAAAAAAACAAAAACAAATTGCAAAGGGGGTTATATAGCAAATATTTTTTGTCTGAATGACGTTGGAGGTCTCCGTTAAGACTCGTCCCAATACTCACCAATGCAAACTGCTTGCCAATGCAGTTGTGGCGTCCCAGTGAAAAGGGAAAATATGCATATTGTGATCTACGAAACAAAATAATAATAATTATTATGAAATACCTAAGACAGTTTACCCATTCCTATTGGTTGAGAGCCCGTCACGTGGCCGGTCTTAAACAATTGATAAAACATCGGCTGGTGCAACGCGCGCATGCCACCCTCCTTTATAATGAGTTGTTTATGACTACTTGCTAGAGGCACATACCATAACATAGCTAGAGGAGTGTTAGACAAAAAACATGAAACACACTTGTTGAAGAAAATCATTGAAAACTTTTAATTTTTGATTTGTTTTGACTGTTTGACTGAAAGGATATTGATGAATGGGAATTTTGGCTCGGTAATTATCAGCGTCCAGACTCTAAATCAACCTTAAACATAGTGTTTAAAACCGGTCACGCACACCTTGGAGACCGACTTGTGGTGTGCAAAATTCAAAGACGTCATTGCTAAGATCCCATCTGAGCAATACGGCAAAGTGCATGCCTTAGAATGATTAAATTTCAAACAAAGGTGGGTTGTAACGTTCTGAGGTGGACATTTGACGGGTTTCCCCATCTTTTCCTCCTCGGCCCCTGACAGGCAAGTCTGTAAATAAAAAAGGTAGAACTACTGAAGAAATTTGTTTGGCACATAAACAAATAATAAACTTGATAGTGTTCAGTTCGGCACCTGCCCCTGACATTATTTTGGCCCCTTACACGATGAAATATTAACAAATGTAATTAATGACGCATACAAGGTACTTACTTGTCATCACTGGCCTTGAAGCGATCGGGATCAAACTGCAATGGGTCGTGAAAATACTCCTCCATTCTCGCCATAACGTAGGTGTTGACCTGTAAACAGTGTTGATAAAAAAAATAACCTTCAATAAAGTATGAAGGTATGTCAAAATACAGCTAAACTGATCGAGGTCTTCTGTTTAGAAGCATAGACCTCTTCTGTGAACTTGTTTAAAGGTTTCTCTACAGGAACTGAACTAAACAAAGAAAAGAAAAAGTGGATGAAAAATACAAAACAACTTTGAGATAACAACTTTAATAAGAAAATAAAAAAATGACATCTTGTGTACTGATGCACAATTAGGTAGCCTAGACAGATGTTGTCAAAGCACGCAAGCACTTGTGAACTTGAATGTGGAGGAAAACGTTTAATTATAATGATGTTGTTTTCGAGCATACATAAATGCAAATCAGAAATCCTAAATACTGGTTAGGCCAAAACTCTGGTCAGACCGAAGTTCCGGAATTGATGCGGAGACGCGGTTTTTTTGGTTTTTTTTGGTGGCTTTTTTTTTCAAGCTTGTATTGTACAGACAAGGTGGGTGCTATTTTGCTTTTTTGTGTCATCATACATTGGTGTCCTCCATAATATGCCCTTTATCATTTGCCTTGGTGCAATTTCCCCATTCCTTAGTGCTCCTTGATACAAACATTGAGGAGGCGCGGCAATAGAGGGCGCTGTTGTAGCTTCCGTGTTAATTTGAAGGAAAAAAGGTTGACGCGCATGATTAAAATCGACGCGCTCGCTGACCGGAGACCGAGTATTTTTTTTTTTGGCCTTAGTGAAGATTTTCCTGGAAATCTACAAAACATCAGTTCATATCTTCAAAGACTGTTTTATGCACTTACCACAACTATGCTTCCCTTTGGTATCTTGTAACCTTTGACCGTGACGTCACATGCGAGCTCCCTAGAAGTCCCAACTGCTGGTGGCCACAGCCGAAGGACCTCTTTGAACACCTTCGTCAAATTGGAAGCGATCTTTAGTAAATGTGAGTCTGTATTTTAATGTATTCTTTATGTGACACTTATTGCAAAGTGTTATACATTGACGCAGCCTGAATCTGAGATGAAAGAAAAACTCGTCTGTACATTGACTTGAAAATGATTTAAAAAAAAAGGACCAGGAACTCGTATCTAACCTGCATCATATACGTGAGTTGACTGATGTCAGAATACTCCAGATATTCCTTGTCCCCCAAAACGGCCTCCACTTCCGTCTTCAGTCTACAATACAAACAGGTTATCCGTTAGGCTTGCAGGTCGACCTGCGATAATACATGTACTTGTTTGTAACACAACAACAAAATGCCGAGGTATTGAACAAGTAACATTTAGTCCAGCGGATATGTGAAAAAATTGTGCACTTTTGCATAAAAGCGTGAAACTTGGCACAGATGTTTATATTCATGCGAGAAAATGTTTTAGATGTGGAGCCATCGCAAATTTACCCTTTTAGGGGCGTGGCATCCATTTAAAAAAAGGGGGGCGGGACTTGTCGTGCCCGCAGTGAAAATGGTTTTTCCCACTTGTTACAAAAGCAGGAAACTTCACAAAGACATAATTATATAGATTATTAAAGTTTTCCAGATTCGGAGCCACCAAAAAAGTACCTTTTTGGGGGCGTGGCAGCCATTAAAAGAAAAGGGGGGGGGGGGTTAATTATTATGCCCACTTTGGAAAACATTGTGCCCACATTTCATGAACGAATAAAACGTCCCACAGACGTTAATATTCTTGAGAAAAAGGATTCCAGATGTGGAGCCATCTCGAACACACCCTTTTAGGGGCGTGGCAACCATATAAAAAAATAAAGGGGGGCGGGGTTTTCATTTTGCCCACCCTGGAAATATTGTTCCCACACTCATAGAGAAATGTAACTTTCCAGAAACATTCACATTCATGGAAAAAAAAAATTCCAGATGTGGAGCCATCGCGAACACACCCTTTTAGGGGCGTGGCAGCCATATTGAAAAAAAAGGGGCGGGGTTCTCATTATGCCCAACATGGGAAAAATGTGCCCACATCTCATAAACGAATGAAGCTATTCCCACAGACATTAATACTCACGAGAAAATGTCACATGTGGAGCCATCGTAAACACACCCTTTTAGGGGCGTGGCAGCCATAATAAAATGGGGGGGGGGTAGTCATGATGCCCCTATAAAAGAAAGTTGTGCCTACCTTTCATAAATGGATTAAATTCCACTAGGACAATATATTCATAAAAATCTTTTTTTTTTATAAATGTGAAGCCATCACAAACCTACCCTTTTAGAGGCACGGCGTCCATTTTTTAAAATGGGGGGGGGGGGTACTCAATATGCACAACATGGAAAATTTTGACCGCTTTTTATATAATAAAATCCACCCCATATAGCTGTTTAATGTGTTGGAGTACATGCAGGGCCGCCTTTATAGTTGGAAGTTACTGTTGGCAAACCCTTTGTTTTCTTTCACTATGTATTCTTGCCTCATCTATATTAACCCAGTTACTGGTAACCTTTCAACTGCAACAATATCTGAATTGGGGTATAAACTGGGGTGCCTCAGTTAGTCCTGGAAAGACTAGTGTTACTTCTCCAAATACATTGTTTCCCCTGCCTTTTTTTCTGACAGACCAAAAAGGATTGTGTGGTGGGGGTACACAGATTCATTGAATGTGAAGTCATAGTGGACGTGTCCACCACTTTGTGAGGCGAGTACATCGTATTGTTACCCAATCTGCTGCCAATGCGGCGCAACGGGTAGGGGGTAGGGGGATTTTACACCCTAAAAAGGATTTCCATGGCCCTTAAATGTTAAATGTTAGAGTTTAGGGCTGCCATTGTGTGCTGTGTATTTGTAATTATGAAATCACTCTGGAATTTAGATGTGCATGATAATATAGGTGCAAGTACACACATTGAACCCTATAACACGGGTTAGCCTACCGGTACTTACCCATGCTCTTTGGTGTAAGTCATTGTATTACCAAATAATATAGGTTATGGGCCAATCAACATTATAAGAAAGCAACAACAAATTATAAAAATTGCAATTGTGGGCACAGTGAGTAGGCCCCTCACACCTCTAATATGATGAGTTTGCTGTGGCTCTACATATGAATTTATTATCTTGCACCAAGTTTGTGTGAAGTTTAGTCATTTATGAAAGTTCGATGGTGGGCAAATGATTAGTAGCACCCCCCCACCCATTTTTTTAAAAATAGATGCCATGCATCTAAAAGGATAAGTTTGTGATGGCTTCAAATTACAAAAAAAGAAAAGATTTTCATGAATATATTGTCCGTGTGGAGTTTAATCCATTAATGGGAGGTAGGCATGACTTTCTTTTATAGGGGCATCATGACTAACCCCTTCCCCCCCCCCCCCATTTTACTATGGCTGCCATGCCCCTAAAACGGTGTGTTTACGATGGCTTCACGTGTGACTTGTTTTTTTCTCGTGAATATTAATGTCTGTGGGAATTAGCTTCATTCGTTTATGAGATGTGGGCAATTTTTTCCATGTTGGGCATAATGAGAACCCCGCCCCTTTTTTTCCAATGTGGCTGCCACGCCCCTAAAAGGGTGTGTTCGCGATGGCTCCACATCTGGAATTTTTTTTCTCACGAATGTCAATGTTTCTGGAAAGTTCCATTTCTCTATGAGTGTGGGAACAATATTTCCAGGGTGGGCATAATGAAAACCCCGCCCCCCTTTATTTTCTTATATGGTTGCCACGCCCCTAAAAGGGTGTGTTCGAGATGGCTCCACATCTGGAATCCTTTTTCTCAAGAATATTAACGTCTGTGGGACGTTTTATTCGTTCATGAAATATGGGCACAATGTTTTCCAAAGTGGGCATAATAATTACCCCCCCCCCTTTTCTTTTAATGGCTGCCACGCCCCCAAAAAGGTACTTTTTTGGTGGCTCCGAATCTGGAAAACTTTAATAATCTTTATAATTATGTCTTTGTGAAGTTTCCTGCTTTTGTAACAAGTGGGAAAAACCATTTTCACTGCGGGCACGACAAGTCCCGCCCCCCTTTTTTTAAATGGATGCCACGCCCCTAAAAGGGTAAATTTGCGATGGCTCCACATCTAAAACATTTTCTCGCATGAATATAAACATCTGTGCCAAGTTTCACGCTTTTATGCAAAAGTGCACAATTCATCGATATTTTGTCACATATCCGCTGGACTAATTCAGCAAACCTCGGTCATTTTCGGAAGCTGGAAGAATCGGTCACATCCTATTACCATATCTCAAAAATATTCATCAGGCAACTGCGGCATTTCATTGGTCCATTCCAGCAACTCAACTGTGTGAAAGTTTTTATTATATAACCGACATACAGATCCTTGTCATTTGATTGGTGGAACTCACATTACGTGACATTCGTTATTGCTCCCATTCACGCCGCGGCTCAAAAAGTACTATACTATTGAACAGTTAGGATCATGACGCGGTATTTGTGTGCAAATTCACGTTGGTGTGCGCGTTCAACGTTGCGCGTAGCGCGTATTGTTCCAAAGAGCCAGCGCTACAGCGTTGGGTTAAAACATGTTCGTGTAGGGTTGGTTTGGAAGAGAGAAAGTAATTTTCCTCCAGTTTTGTATTGAAATAAAAGTTCAAATATATCAAATGACAAGGATCTATATGTCAGTTTTATAAAACAAATATTGGGTGGCTTTAAATTGTGAAATGGGAGGAATATTATCGCTCGGTAAAATCTGGACTTTTCCACTTCACTCGGCTTCGCCTCGTGAAATAAAGAAGTTCAGATTTTACCTTGGGATAATATTCCTCCCATTCCACGCTGAGCCACTAAATGTTTGTATACTATTTCCCCGCTTCTTCGTACGCGCGCCTGACGCACAAAAACCAGGGAGGTACTATCACACACCTGGGTCGCAACCTTAGATTTGTTCCAGAACTGTGTGATCTCTCTCTCAACGACACATGCGCTTTACGAGCGTACCGTGGAGATCACCAGTGGGGACAGTTGTCATGTGCCAGTCTATACATCAAAATGGCGACCGTTGGTGCTCGCTTTGTGATTTTAACCGAGGAGGAACTGGTTGAAATTTTACACAATAATAATAAATCCAGTGTTTTGTGTGAATGTTAAAGTTATTAAATGACACAGAATTAACTTTCTATTCTGTTTGTCTCCTTAAATTGAAAATAATGTTTCACTTTATCCAAATACTGCACGATCAAAAACAATGTGGACGAATGAAATAGCGCAGCTGCCTGATGAATATTTATGAGGTATAGTAAAACAAATACAGCATGTTTTTGCGGGGAAATACTGAAAAGAAATGATCCCTCGGTGTTGGTTTCGCCTCGGGAGATCATCCAACACCTCGGGGTCATTAGTTTTCACTATTTCCCCACAAACCATGTTGTATTTGTATACTATCATCTAGCTACACCATTTTCTGAGAGCTAGATCCGCCCATGATCTAGTGACGGTTTTAGCGTTATCGTATGAGAGTGTAGCCCAGTTTCATTGCTCTGCGATGCCAACCATATAATTTACTCCTATCTTTCGATCATGCATTATTGCCATCTTTAGCGTAAGATAAATCTACCTGTGCATAATCTCAGGGTGATGACCAAGTTCCAGCAATGTGAAGCTAAGGAGATTGGCACTTGTCTCTTGACCTGATTTTTTAAATATAAAAACCAATGGTACATTAATTTAATAGGTATTGCATTACACCGAGACCCACGACAATGGCTGCCAATGTGAAATGTGAAAACTGAAAGGGCGCTTGAGAGAAGTGTGATCAAAAACGAAATGACAATATGTATAGGTCTCAGAATAAACTTTTAAATCGGAACATTACTATAAAAATTCAACAATCAGTTGTTTGATAAATACTAACAGAAGCCAAAGGGAGTGCACTTAATGCTTACCTGCGATGAAGAACGTTAGAAACTCATCCACCAAACCTTCCATATCGAATTGCCCGTCCCCCTTCAACTGGTCAATTTCCTTCAGGATGTGCGTCAGTATGTCATTGGGCACCTCCTCCTGTTTCTCCATGGCTCGTAGTCTCTCCTCGATGCATCGACGTCCTGTCTCCCGAAGGAACCTGATGCTTTCCCGGACTTCGTTCTTAAATTTCCTAGCAGCTGGAAATGGATTGATCTGCAACCGATTGGCAAAGTTGTGGGTTTGCTCTTATCATAATACAAAATTAATCCGAATCGAATCCGATCAGACCTTAAATAATCCCTTACAAATATGGGCAAAACTCGACCCGATCCGACCCAAACCGACCCAAACCGAACAAATCCCGCATATCTCCGACTTTGATCAAACATGTTATACGAAGCCAATGTGGGCCCTGATCAGCTTTGGCCATCCAACCACCATTTTTACTTCAGTTGATATTCCGTATCGAAAAAAAAATACCCCGAGAAAAACGTTTAATGAATTTTAAGACACCATTCGCAACGGTGTTAAATTTACATCCCATTTTTTTGCAGTGCGTAGTGAGACTGGATTTGTAAACAGACTCTAAACTACTGCAACATTTCGATCTCCTTCAATTATTTGCCCGGGGAACTAGTGCTATCGTGAGTGGAGAAAAATAAACAGTCACAAAATAAAATACCTGCATTAATAACTAATTAAAATTTGTACATCTGCCAACCGCTTACGTCACGATTAGTACAAATGTATTATCGCCTTTAATGAAAGGTGATTGAAGTGTCAATCCAGGGATTCACACTATTGCGAGTTTGAGTTCGAATAGCAATGCCAGTTAGAGTAATTTGAGGTCGGGATGGTTTCGGTTTCGGGTCAGGTTTGCACATCTTCAGCCTACCTGTGTCATAGGGGAAGACATACTGACGGCCAATCCCCTAAAGCACATCGAAATCGCTCGGTTGAAAGCCGACTTATCATCGAGTGTGGCCTTGAGATCCATCCCGAAAGCAACCTGGTGTTAAAGACAACATGTCGATGAGTTTACAGTACTTGAAACGACGAAAACTCGTATTTTCCATATCCACCCTCGCTGACCAATGTAGTCTTACTCCTGTACGTCATCAGTCTACCCTGGCAAACCGAGTCCACATAATGATTTTGACAACCGTCGTCAGCCAATCAGATTTCCCGCGTAGACATTTGTGACGATTTCCTACGCACGGAATATTCATGAATCCTACTTGTTCATCGATAGGAGATAGCGCGTTACATGTAGCCTTGGGTTCATGTTTTTTTAGGCCACAAGAAAATGGCGACCGTTGTGTACGTATACGACAACAAAATGTCGAGGATTGTTTTTTCGGAGCAGACAGTCTACATGATCACCAGAGAATTTTCATTCCGATGTTTTTGTCGGAGTGAGGACTGAACCGATGAGTTCACGTTTGTGGTCAGCTTTTGTAACAAGGAATCGACACACATGTTCGCCAGTGTTCTATCTTAAGACGAACAAGAGTGAGACTACCCTGGTTAGCGAGGATGCATCAAGATCGGATCCAGAACACAATTTTTTTAGGGGGCCCCCAAAAAAGTGTGTCCCAAAAAATTACGGCGTTGGGTTCGGGGCCCGCTTAAAGGGCCCCGAAAAAAATTCTAGATGCTCTGTAGTGCGATCTAAGGCAATTTCTGACAACTTTAACCAATGTTTTTTTAGGGAAAGATGATGGTGTACTCATTGCCATGCCTTTATTGCAAAGTGGGGGAAAGGGGGGGGCATGGCCCCCTTTGTCCCCCCCATCCGCCTTTGGGATGCATGTAAACAAAAGACGCTGTGAGTTTCACCTTAGCAATGACATCCAGGGTGGCTCGGTTAAATTCATCCAACATGGCGACCTCCGTCTTACCATCAGCCTTGTGTCTCAGTTCGTTAATCAAGACATCAGCTCCTGCATTGAAATGTTGCATCAATCCCTGGAGGTACCTGGATAAACACGTTAAACCTTGGCGCAATTAGTCACGCAAATCAGACGTAAAAAGGCGGTTTATCTTGTGCTGATAAAACAGAATGAAAGTATTTATGGAAATTGTCGAATAAACTATTTCATTGATGTTCGAGTAAGGAAGGAGTGGGATGTTTTTAAATAGTTAAAATTTTATTCCGCGATGTTTTAGTTGAATCTTTCATAAATAATGTGATGCTTCAAAATTCGCTAAGTCGATTTGAAAATACACTTTGAAACGGTTTGCACCAGTAACACCATTCCAGCCATCACCATAGCCACGTCGCAAATAACAAAATACGTTACATCAGATTTACTTTCTGTTGAATGCAGGGTTGAGGAGTGCTCTTTTGGCATCGTGGGTGACGGGGTTGGCATCTACTGCAATCCCTGAGCCAAAGAATCTCAGCCCAAATACCCAGCCGAAAATCCTATACACAGAGGACGGCTTCAGATGTGTGGACGTGCACAGAATTTCCTACAAAAAATATTGAAACGCGAGATTGTAAGAAAAGTTTACTTTATTAACAAATACTTTGACCCTATTGTGATTATTTTAGTATACCTCACATTTTGTCAACATACATTTTGCACTTTGTGTACCCACTGGTCTTGTCCATTTGTATACTCAAATTTCTTGTACATGAGCTTTGCACATTCACTCACCTTTTCTAAATAACATACAATGTTCTCCAAATAGAAAAGAAATTCTATTCTGGGGTCATATGCATCAATGTAGTTTAACCTAAAGCAAACAATAACGAACGTTCCATGTGATCCTGGTGTCATGTTATGGGAACAGTGCATGTCACGGTTGCGAGGCATTTGTGGGTTTTTTTCTCGCAACTTTTCTAGTGTAATATTGATTAAGTACCCCTCTACGTCAATCGATCACACAAAAAGTAAAACGCTTATTATTTTAAGAAAGTTCACCTTTACGAAATCGGCATCAAGAACCACCACCACCGCGCTGAAGTAAAAGAAGACGTGAAACACTGGACCACACTCTCGCATGCTAAATCAAACCAGCAAATAAGTGAATAGATAAATAAAAATTCAAAGTTGATTTAAAAAAATTGAGATTCAAGTGCCTGCTTTACATTTTCTTTACTCAACGAAAATTGGTTTACTTATTTATCCATTTATTTATGTTTTTGTTTGAAACTGAGGTGGATAACTTCGGTATCTTTACTTTTTACACAAAGGCACTGAGTAGAAAGTATAAGGTTATTTTGGTATAAATTTCAAGTGATCCTTTATGCTTTTAAAACACCCGCCCATTAATAAACAAGGCAACCGACCGATAACTGCTTTTAGTTTGACATGTAATATTCTGCTGGAATAAAGATACCACCATGTTTGGGAGTACATCCTTGAAAATGATCTTCCATTAATTCTACGCCCAACTTAGTCAGCAATAGTGCGTCTGATTTGGTCAGCTGCTCTAAAAGCTACGAAGCTTAAACACCTTTTGGTAACAAGTTGAATTTTCCATGATGATGCATGGAAAGCCTGTTTACATATCATCCTTGGAATGTTAAAGAGTGCATATTAAATGTACTTACATGTCAACAAATGCTTCTGAGCTTGCCATATTCCTCTTTTTATAGGAAAACACCCAGTCCACATGACCATTAAAGAATCTGTTTTAAAAAGAAAACAAAACTAACCAGTTAAAACAGAAACAGTTTAGGACACCTCCCTTTTTGTACTTGTTCCGTACAACAATGACTTTTGCAAATACTGTCAACTTTTCCAATGACTTTTGCAGCCCCAAGCAGTTTTTTTTTTGAATTAACTCTCGATTTTTGTAATTTTGTATAATGCGACTTTCTTGCCTGTTGTAGCACTAATAGAGATAACTGAGTCACAGCTTCAGGCGCTGTCACCATGATTTTCTTCATAGATAAATTACCCTGACCTCTTTCTTCAAAAATTTAGCGAACTAAGAGTCCTTTCGTTCTCTTGTAGTATGGAACGGGATCCTAAACTATTACCCTTAACCAGAATCACCCGTTCATCTGCAGTGCTAGACGGGTTGACTGCATGACACTATAAGTTTGACCACTGCGGTATACAGTGCATGAACTACTTGCAACAAACATGAACTCAGTGGTTTGGAATCCTCATTACTAACACATTGTCGTAACAGTGCCGGCAGAACACAATTTTTTTGGAGGGGCGGGGGGGGGGAGCAGTTTCGTTCCCGAATAAGCCAATTTAAAATATGAAAGCTAGAAGGTTTCAAACGTTTTGCTTCGGTTGAGTTTGTAGATGGTGTACGCAGTGTAAATATTCAATAATAAAACTCGTTCGGACAACCCACAAAGAGTGCCGATAACGTCATTATTATTACAGCGATTATAACGACAGAGGCCGCAATTAATTCGCGTTTGATTGTGCAGAGTGAGAATTTCTACGCGAACTCATTCGCATAAAATGTGACCCCACAATTTCTTTTGAAAACGGAGACCGTTTGGCTTTAAAATTGATGGAATTGTGTTTTTATATCCAAGAATTACCTCCCTGGATTTGGGTTTCCATTTGAGGGCAGGCTTGATAAAATTACGGTTGCAAAGTGGGTCCTGTTTGCCCGAGGAAGTAGACCAGGATGCCACTTTAAAAATGGCTGCATGTAGGCTTGGAAGTAATATAACCCTGGCATGATAGCTGAGGCCAACTTTAACCCTAACGGAGGGTATTAACCTTAGATGAGGGCACTGAGCCCTAACGGATCGTAACCCTAACGTGTTCGCAACCCTAACGGATCGTAAACCTAACGGAGGGTAACCCTAATAAAACGTAGGCCTAACCCTAACTGGAATGGTTGAAAGGGGGGGGGGGTTGCTGTTGAAACTTCGGGCGCTATGGTGGGGTTCGTGGGTGGGGGATGGATGGGGGGGGGGGGGTAATCCATTAAAGACAATGAACCTGCTAAATATAACCTTCCTTGACAATGAAACAATTCCTCCCCACCCTTGGAGATATTTGCCTTTCTAGATAACCACACCCACCCCACAAACAGGAAGTAAATATTCAAATAATAAACAAAAATCATAAAAATCAAGCAAACAAAACATAAATTAATGCTCTCGTGTGCTCACCCAACCATCCATACACCCACACCCACGAACATTTTGGCAAACATATAATTTTATTAAATGATGCTAGCGTCTTTCTGACTCTATGTCCAATTTCACATACACAGATTCCCAAGAAATTCTCTGGGCAGAAGTAAAAAAAGAATACAACTGCCAAAATTGTCTTTACCCATAAATGAAATTAGCTACTAGGAATCTAAACTGATAACTGAAAATTAAACTGATCTGTATTCTAAGCCCCACTTCCGCATTAAAGTACACGCTTTATAACTATTTCAGTTCGGGACTCAGTGTAGCCTACTATATAAATGATATTGGTTTGCACTTACCCTCGTCTGGGTGGCGATGGAATGTGGGCATATTTGAGGTGTTGATAATGGACGAATAGAACAAACGCAGCAAGCAGCAAACCAATGCAAGCCACCAGCGTAACAACGACCAACATCAAACAGGTTGTCAGTGATAGAACGGCCATTTTGAATAGTATATGCATGGGACTAGACAGAGATTGTGACTGCAGCCCTGTACACAATAATATTGTGTCGACCCATGGCACTCCGTTGAATGACTCGCTCTACCAAACAATCTTGAACCTTGACCGACGAAATATGCACGTGAACCGTAAATAGTACGAAAATGGTTCCTAGCTTTGTGTGATAAACAGTGTATCATGTAGGTCAGGCAATGCATGGAGTTCAGGATAAGTTTGATTGTTTTAAGTGAAATTCATATTAATTGGAATTGAAGAATACTGCTCAAACGGACTTTTGGCACTCCCAAAATTCAGATAATAATTAGAGCAGCCTCTATAGAAGTTACTTGTAGAGACAAAAAACAACAACAAACTAGAAATGTGTTTGTGGACAAACACAAGCTGTTTCGGATATTTGAAATACTCTGTGCACGTAATGAACACTTGATGAAGTCACTTCGAATGTCATCTGCCAAGTGAAAAGTCAATCAGACATATAGTGCCAAAGTATGATTTGAAGAAAAACGTGTACAAACCCTATGGGGAAAAATGCATCTTTAATGTGAAGTAACCTTACACCTGATGATGTCACGATCACAATTTTTTTCTAGGACCATCTGTGGGTGGTAGACTAAGTGTGTACCAAGTCTAACGTCGATCGGATTTACGAAAGTGCCAAAGTAGAATGTTTTAAAACGTGTACAAACCCTATGGGGAAAAATGCATCTTTAATGTGACGTAACCCAACCCCTGATGACGTTACGATCACAAATTTCTTCTAGGACCATCTGTGGCTGGGAGTCTAAGTGTGTACCAGGTCTGACGTCGATCGGATTTACAGAAGTGCCAAAGTGGAGTGTTTTATAACGTGTACAAACCCTATGGGGAAAAATGCATCTTTAATGTGACGTTACCCAACACCAGATGACGTCACGATCTCAAATTTCTTCTAGAACCATCTGTGGGTTGTGGTCTAAGTATGTATCAAGTCTGAGGTCGATCGGATTTACGAAGATGCCAAACTGGAGTGTTTTAAAACGTGTACAAAACATATGGGGAAAAATGCATCTTTAATGTGACGTAACCGAACACCTGATGACGTCACGATCACGAATTTCGTCTAGGACCATCTGTGGGTGGTGGTCTAAGTATGAATTAAATTTAAAGTCAATCGGATTTACGAAGATGCCGAACTGGAGTGTTTTAAAACGTGTACAAAACATATGGGGAAAAATGCATCTTTAATGTGACGTAACCTGACACCTGATGACGTCACGATCACGAATTTCTTCTAGGACCATCTGTGGGTGGTGGTCTAAGTATGTACCAAGTCTGAAATCAATCGGATTTAAAAAAGTGGCAAAGTGGACTGGTGGAAGAAACGTGTGTTAAACCTATGGAGAAAAAGTCTGAAAAAGGAGAAAAAAAAAACTAGAAATGTGTTTGTGGACAAACACAAGCTGTTTCGGATATTTTAAATACTCTGTGCACGTGATGAACACTTGATGAAGTCACTTCGAATGTCATCTGCCAAGTGAAAAGTCAATCAGACATACAGGTGTATAGTGCCAAAGTATTATTTGAAGAAAAACTTGTACAAAACCTATGGGGAAAAATGCATCTTTAATGTGAAGTAACCTTACACCTGATGATGTCACGATCACGAATTTCTTCTAGGACCATCTGTTGGTGTTGGTCTAAGTATGTACCAAGTCTGAGGTCGATCGGATTTACAAAGAGGCGAAAGTGTAGTGTTTTAAAACGTGTACAAAACATATGGGGAAAAATGCATCTTTAATGTGACGTAACCCGACACCTGATGACGTCACGGTCACGAATTTCTTCTAGAACCATCTGTGGGTGATGGTCTAAGTGTGTACCAAGTGTAACGTCGATCAGATTTACGAAAGTGCCGAAATGGAGCGTTTTAAAACGTGTACAAACCCTATGGGGCAAAATGCATCTTTAATGTGACGTAACCTGACTCTTGATGACGTCACGATCACGAATTTCGTCTAGGATCATCTGTGGGTGATGGTTTAAGTGTGTACCAAGTGTAACGTCGATCAGATTTACGAAAGTGCCAAAATGGAGCGTTTTAAAACGTGTACAAACCCTATGGGGCAAAATGCATCTTTAATGTGACGTAACCTAACTCTTGATGACGTCACGATCACGAATTTCGTCTAGGACCATCTGTGGGTGGTGGTCTAAGTACAAATTCAGTTTAAAGTTGATTGGATTTACGAAGATGCCAAACTAGAGTGTTTTAAAACGTGTACAAAACATATGGGCAAAAATACATCTTTAATGTGACGTAACCTGACACCTGATGACGTCACGATCACAAATTTCTTCTAGGACCATCTGTGGGTGGTGGTCTAAGTATGTACCAAGTCTGAAATCAATCGGATTTTAAAAAGTGGCAAAGTGGATTGGTGGAAGAAACGTGTGTTAAACCTATGGAGAAAAAGTCTGAAAAAGGAGAAGAAAAAAAAAAAGAAAAAAGAAAAATAAAAATCTTAACGAAAACAAGCTCTAAAAACTAGAGCTGTGTGTCTGTTTGCAAACAGAACACAGGGCTTTTCCGCTCATTACTTTTTAATTCCATGCTTTCTAGCGACTTGGGCCCAAGACTACGCGCCCACTGGTTTTGCACTGCCACGTGGCCCTTTCAGTGAATGCATGTACATACATGTACGTACACGCACCCTGTACACTGTTCATGAAGTTTTGATTTACATATATACACGTAACTGTATATTTGCCAAGTTTCAACCGAATTGGCATGCTAAAACTACAGATATCAATTATTTAAATTATAATCTTTAATACGACGTAACATGACTAATGATGACGTCATTATATCACTTGTTTAGGACCAACTTTACCTAAGGGCCTTGTAATACGCCTAGTTTAAAGTTAATATGATCCCATTTCATGTAAAATTTTGCAAGTAGAAGAAACAGTAAAAGAAAATTAAAAATTAATAACAAATCAGGTGATGATGTCATCATGACGTCACTTCAGATTTTGCATACTAGTAACAGTATCTACCTACCCACCAAGTTTCAAGACGATCAGACTTACTGTTATATGTGAAATAAAGAATCGCATTTTTGATGACGTCATCATGACGTCATGCACTTTTCACTTTTTTGTCCAAGTATATATTACTTAACAAACCCATTGCAAAAAAAATTTTGAATTTACCATGTTCCGTTGATAAGATATGGCTTGAAGGTTCAAAACTTCAAAAATTATTGTAAAATCACGCGATGACGTCATCGTGACGTCACCTCAATTTTGACCTATAACACATCCCGGTCTACCTACATGCCAAGTATGAACCAAATGGGACTTACCATTCTGGCGATATAGGGCCCTAAAGTATGCACCTGTAAGGTGACGTCACATGACCCATGATGACGTCATCATTGCGTCTATCTTCGCGAACGACCTTTGCTATATGTTCTGTGACTATGTTAAGTTTTGATGTCATATGACTTTGTTTTATGCCAAAAGTGTTTGCTAGAAAAAACGTGCACAAAGTCTATGGCATTTTGGTTGGAAGTCCCAAGAGGAAAAAAAAAATAAAGAAAGAAAATTCGTAGAGAAACAAAGGCTTTTCCGCAACTTTGCGGAAAAGCCAAAAAGAAAAAAAAAATCTTAACGAAAACAAGAGCTGTTTCGGTGAGTCACCGAAACAGCTAAATATCAGAGTCTGCCATAACTTATTTGATCCATCTGACAAACATGAATGCCTAAAGTGGATGGGTAAAAAAGCCAAAGAAAGTCTACGGGATTTCGGAAAAGAGGAGGAAGAAGAGAAACAATGTGGGAATAAAAACAAAGCTTTCCCGCAGGCTTTTGCGGAAACCCCAACCTAAGAAAGCTAACATTAAGCACAAGTTACAAACTATATAGATGTATATCGATCTATTTGATGAACAGAACACAGGGCTTTTCCGCATTGAGTTTTAAAGAGTTGATTCTTTTGTGCCCATGTGCAGTCAGTTTGATGTTCAATTTCATGTATGAACAAAGTTCCATGACTTATATAAACTTATTTAGTTATTCAGTAAGTTTTGCAGTTCTCGATCTATATACACGTAGGACAATGCTCTCTAAATAAAATCTTATACTAGAACCATTTTCTACTCACCGAGTTTTATGACGATTCAACCCACCCTTACACGTGTTTTCAAATTGTGAATTTTATTTTGATGAAGTCATCACGACGATACACATTTTGTCATTCTTTAATTGTGCAAATATGTATCACTAACGTATTAGCAACCTTATTTTGAATTTAGGATGATCTGGTTTTGAGATATGTCTTAGGTTTAAAAATAAAACAAATCATCAATTCACATCGTTAAGTCATTATGTCATTAACATTTTTATTATAACACACCCCTATCTAGGTACATATTACAATTTAATCCAATCCGACTATCAGTACACTCTATACAATCTAAAAAATGTGCACTTTTAAGATGACATCACATGACCCATGTTGAGATCATCATGACGTCACTTGTCTAGAACCAACTTTGCTGTGGAGTCTTTGTCTTTGCATAGTTTAAAGTCAATCTAATATTATTTTATGCCTAATTATGAGAGCAGAGTAAATTATACCAATTGAAAATACATATAAGAATTAATAGATGACATCATCTTGACGTCACTTCCAATGTTACATACAAGTAGCAGTATCTACCTACACACCAAGTTTCACAAGGATGGGACTTACTCTTTTTGTGCAAATAAGTATGACGTAGCAGACCAATTACAAAAATAATATTGAATTTAGCATGTTCTATTTGTGAGAAATGACTGTAAAGTTCTAAAATTTAAAAATCATAAAAAAACCACACACGATGATGGTATCCTGACGTCACGAATGTAGACATTCCGGTCTACTTTACATACCAAGTTTCAACCCGATCGCACTCGCATTTCTCTGGATATAGGACTTGAAGATATCATGCACGTTTCAGATGAGGTCATATGTCCTACGATGACGTCATCATGACGTCCTTTCAATATTAACCTATCAAACATCCTGGTCTTCCAACATACCATGATTCAACCCCACCGGACTTAAAGTTCTCTAGATATAGGACTTTAATATATGTACCTTTAAGTTTTGAAAGAAAGTGGATAAATTCACTGTTTGTGACAAAAAGGTGCTATCTTGTAGATACTATACTGTAACTGTACCCACCCAACCAATCACAAACGGTACTATGGAGGGATCGTCTAGTGCTAGTCATGTCTTGACAACATACGGACTGTTTAGTTAACAAAGACCGATTCCGGTTTTAAATATCACCACGACTAGTTTGGACAGTTATTCAACCATTAAAAACAACCAACTTATATAATAATGATATTTATAGAACCACGATAAAAAAAATCCAAAAGGAATATAACCTTTGCTTCTTTATCGTTACCCTTCTTGAACTAAAAACAAAATGCGATTATACAGACAAATCCTTTACCGATTATCAACGTGAAATAAGTATAAAATCACAGCTTAAAAACTACCAAACCTTAAGAGTACTTAATGGAACTTAAGGGCAATATGAAATATATTTCTAAAGTACATTCTAGCGGTGCTTGCCGCACCGTGATGTTTGGTCTAACAATATTGATTAAACTACAGACTACTGATTCAAATTCAAGCTCCGGTCCCAGTACAAATTCTTCCTAAAACGTAATATCTCACTATGAAACGTTACGTATTCATATGTTGAGTCATTGTTATAACTGTGAGATATGCGACTGTTTTTGAGCTCCCAAAGTTCTATTCCACAAGTCGTAAGTAGTTCCTACATCTGCCCATGGGTTTCAGAGTGACTTCGTCTAGTATATCGTGAGCTTGTCCGGGCACCAGGTCAAAGTTGAACCTGTGAAGCAATCTGGCCAATAAAACTCGAGCCTCGATCTGTAGGAAAAATCAGACAAATATTAACAGACAATAATGTCTTTATTATAAAAATATACGACATACGATAATATCTGTGATGCTAGAGTTTGTGCCACATGTTTATTCTCATTCCCATAAAGGGGTTTGTGCTGCAGGATGATTTATTCGATGACACGCCCAAAATGAAAGACCTATTAGATCGGAACATCACTTACAAAGTGGTAATAGCCACTTTTTTCATTAATGTCGTATGGTTCATACAATTGCGACCCCCTCCCCCTACATTGGCAGTTTAAAAAAATAAAATATGTTTCAGGAGAACTGATTTCGTTTCCTTTTAAAGATAAACCAACAGATGGGTGTGAATAACCTCAACAACCCTTCAAAGAAATCATGGAGAGACAAAAACCAAATCTTTTAACTGATATTAGAATTATATTATGCTGCACTGTTGAACGTCTCCGTTGAGACTCGTAATTCATCATCCGAATACTCACCAATGCAAACTGCTGGCCAATGCAGTTATGGCGTCCCAGTGAAAAGGGAAAATATGCATATTGTGGTCTGCGAAACAAAATAATAATGATTGTTATTCATCATTGGGGACCGACTTGCAGTATGCAAAATTCAAAGACGTCATTGCTAAGATCCCATCGAAGCAATTCGGTACAGTACAAGTCTTGGAATAATTAGACTTCAAAATAAAGCTGGATTTTTGTAGGGATGGATATTTGATGGGATTTTCCCATCTTTTCCTTGACGGTCCCTGACCAGCAAAACTGTAAAAAATATAAAATTACTGAAGGAATTTATTTTTTTTGGCACACAAAGAATTAATAAACTTGAAAGTATTCAGATCGGCACCGGCCTCTTACATTATTTTTGACTCTTACAATGATTATGATAAAATATCAAAAACCTCGCTATTTATGACACATACAAGGTACTTACTTGTCATCACTAGCCTTGAAGCGATCGGGATCAAACTGCAAGGGGTCGTGAAAATACTCCTCCATTCTTGCCATAGCGTAGGTGTTGACCTGATGCAAACAGTGTTGATACACAAACAAACTTATCAATAGAGTATTCATTAAAGCATGAAGGTTTAAGTAAATCAAAACACTGCTAAATATTTGATCGGGCTCTTCTGTCGATCGGGCTCGTCTGTCGAGCAGCAAAAACGTTTTACAAAGGTTCCGGCAAAAAAAGAAAAAAAAATGAAAAAAAGAAAACAAGTTGAGGTGATAACTGCGATCAAACATAACACACGACTTCATGTGTAATGTTCCATGAGTTTTAGCAAGACAGATTTCGTCCACGCATACAAGCAATTGAGACTTAAATTGTGGAAGAAAACCCACGTTCAATTATTAATGATGTGGTTTTGGAGTATACATAAATACAAAGAAGCAATCATAAACAAAACTGTTAAGTGAAGATTTCCTAGGAAATCTACAACAGTTTCAACAAAGACACTGTACTAACCATAACCATGCTTCCTTTAGGTATCTTGTAACCTTTGACATTGACGTCACAAGCCATCTCCCTCATAGTCCCGGTTACTGGTGGCCACAGCCGAAGGACCTCTTTGAACACCTTTGTAAAATTGGAAGTGAACTTTAGTAAATGTGAATCTGTATCATTTTTCCAATGACAAGGCATTTTTGGAACTTAATGTGAAGTTTATTGCAAATCTGTGGTGTTTGTCAATGAGAGATTGACGCACCCTCAAGCTAAGTTGAAAAAAATCGTCTACACATCGACTAGAAAATGACTTTCGAAAGACCAGGCACTCTTCATCTACAGACACTAAAAATCAACTATAACTTGAAGCGCTGTTGCTTACTGTAAACATGACAAAGTAACTTGATTTTGGTGGCAAAAGTCAAGCTTGTACAGTCCTATATTAAACAAAGTAAGATTTATTATACGATATTATTTTGTCAAAACGCCAAAAGTAACATTATCTGCTCAGAATAAGATTCAGCTGATGAGGTTTTTTTGTTTTCAATTGGTCTGCCTGCCAGGGTCGACTGTGTACGTGTTCATGATGCTTGATTGGGGTCCGCTCATAAGTCCGACGCCTCATAGGTCCGACGCCTCATAAGTCCGACGCCTCATTAGTCCGACAACGTAAAAACGAGGCGTTTAATTTGTCGGACTTATGAGGCGTCGGACTTATGAGGTGTCGGATCTATGAAGCGGAATTAATAAATTGTATGCCTCATAAGTCCGACGCCTCATAAGTCCGAAATTTCGGACTTATGAGGCGTCGGACCTATGAGGCGTCGGACTTATGATATGGCCCCGCTTGATTTATAGTGTAGGTAATTTGTTGTTAAATATCGTGGTGATTCCCCAGTCTGGTAAACCTTGAGCTTTATTTGCATAGAAATTTTGGCCCACACGTGCTGAATTACAAAACGTTTTCTCAACGACACTCCCGTCGGCCAGAAGACGCTCACATTGTATACATTTGTACACATTTGTATATCATTGTATACTTGTTCATACATTTGTATACATTTGTACACATTTGTATACATTGCACTTGCATTGTCTTGCACGTTTTCGGAGACAGTTCCCACGCTCGACTCCTGCTGCTCGGAAGCAAGGCCTGTTTGATGATGGCTGCTTGTGGAATAACGTAGCTATCTGATCTTTCTGATAATTTTTGGGAAACTTTGCGACATCAGGGTAAGACTAAACTAGAAAGTTATTTCATACATTATCAATTCGTACTTGAAGTCTTGCTTACTGCTGTATAAATAATAGACTTTCAAGGTGTGAAATGTACCCGCTTTAGAGAACTGAATAAAGTATTTTTCTGTTTCTTTGCAGGTTTTTTTTATGTTTTCGTTTCTATGTGATCTGACTCGATTTGATCGGCTTATACATGTAAATCATCATTTAAGAGCAAATAAAGGAGAAGAGTCCCGCGCAATGATTGCCTTCCCTCAGTAAGCCTTCCCTCCTCCTAAACTGGTTGATGGATGGCCCCTCTCCGACTAATACAGCAGGGCAACCACTACAATGTGATGACTGCACTGGCGCCAACTTCAAGCTGGAATGAAAGTTGGCTGCAATAGTTCACTCCGCTCGCTTCATTTATAGACTCATGTTTCCGTTCGGCAATTTCATCATTCCATCCTGCATATAATAACTAACCAAACAAGAGCCCAATGGAAATGATACATTTACCAAATAGAATCAGTTTGCCAAACTGAATGATGAATCTGACGAAGCGAGTGTAATATTGGAGACAGTTTTAGCGAGTTCCAGAAACACAAAACCACACCGTATCTCACCTGCATCATATACGTGAGTTGACTGATGTCAGTGTACTCCAGATATTCCTTGTCCCCCAAAACAGCCTCCACTTCCGTCTTCTGCCTGCAACACAAACATGTTACCCGTTAGGCTTATAGGTCGACCTGCGATACACATGTTTTGACACGACAATAAAATGCCGTGGAATTCAAAAAGTCATTGACACGTTCCGCAAACATCGGTCATTTTCGGAAACTGGAAGAAAGGTCAAGTCCTACTGTGGTGACCGCTCTTTTGTCCGAAAGTTTGATAGTCCGAAGGGCCCATTTGTCCGAAAATAGAATAAGGTTGAATAATCCGAAGGTTCGATAGTCCAAATAGACGATGAAGTTCGATATTCCGAATTGACAATAAGGTTCAACCGTCCGAATTGACAGCATTGGACATTATTGTCAATTCGGACTATAGTGTGCTTTCTGATTTATCCGCACTATTGAACCACGTTGTTCAACAGACAACGGTGTGAAAGGCCTGTGTTATGTTTCTACCAAACCCCCACATTAATGCCATGTGTGGCGTAAATCAAATGTTATGTACCTGTGCATGATCTCAGGGTGATGACCAAGTTCCAACAAAGTGAAGCTAAGGAGATTGGCAGTTGTCTCTTGACCTGATATTTCAATCAAATTCAATGGTACATTAATTTCAGCAGTATTGCATTACACCGAGATCCACAACAATGTCTGCTAAAGCTTTCATGTGAAATGTGAAATATGAAAGGGTGTTGGAGAGACGTCTGACCAAAAAACGAAGTTACAATACATGTATGTATAAGAGAAAACCTTTTAAATCAGAATTTGACTTCAAGAATCATTTGTTTGATAAACACCAACATAAGCAAAATGGACTACATAGAATGCTTACCTGCGATGAAGAACGTTAGAAACTCATCCACCAAACCTTCCATATCGAATTGCCCGTCCCCCTTCAACTGGTCAATTTCCTTCAGGATGTGCGTCAGTATGTCATTGGGCACCTCCTCCTGTTTCTCCATGGCTCGTAGTCTCTCCTCGATGCATCGACGTCCTGTCTCCCGAAGGAACCTGATGCTTTCCCGGACTTCGTTCTTAAGTTTCCTGGCAGCTGGAAATGGATTGATCTGCAACCGATTGGCAAAGGTGTCAAGGAACCGATGAAGTCAAATCTAGGCAGTTGCGAAACAACTAAAGAAAGTATAAATTAGCACACACAAAAATGATAAAATACATGCATTAATAACTAATTAAAAGCGCTAAATCTCCCGACTGCTTCGGTCAGGATTCAAGCAGAGGACATTAGCTTCGCGCACTCCTGCACTGACAAGGGCGGATCCGGGGGGGTCAAAGGGGACCATGCCCCCCCCCCCCAAAAAAAACCAAATCAATTTCTTTCTTTTTTTTAGTGACTTCGCAATAAAGGCAGGCAATGAGTACACCACCATCTTTTCCAAAAAAAACATCGGTTAAAGTGGTCAGAAATTGCCTTCAGATCGCACCACACAGCATCTAGAATCCAAAAATTTTTGGGGCCCTTATTAAGCGGGCCCCGAACCCCACGCCGTAATTTTTTTGGACGTACTTTTTGGGGACCAATTTTTTGGCCCCCCCCCAAAAAAAATTGTGTTCTGGATCCGCCCTTGTGAACTGAGTGGGTGCATGGTGGAAATGTATCATCGCCTTGAAAAGCAATTAGTATTCACACCATTTCGAGATTGAGCTCGAATAGCTAGTAAGTGTGACAGTGACATTTTACGGTCGGGTTGGTTTTGGTTTCGGGTCGGATTTGCAAATCTTCGGCCTATACCTCTGTCATGGGGGAAGTCATAGCGACGGCCAATCCCCTGAAACTCGTCGTAATCGCTTGGTTGAATATCGACTTATCATCACGTGTGGCCTTGAGATCCATCCCAAAAGCAACCTGGCGACAAAAACAACGTGTTGATGAGTCTACAGTACTTGAAACAACGAAAACTCGTATTTCCCATACAAACCATGCTCGCTAGCGAGGTTCGTCTTACTAATTATCAGACTACCTTGGCAAATCAAGTCCCCACAACAAAATTTGACACCCTGTTGTTAGCCAATCAGACTATCTGCGTAGTGTGACGCTCTCCCACGCACTGAATATTCATGGCTTGTTCATTGATATGAAAGGGTGTTAGCATTAGGTGCCTTTTTTCGGCTACCAAAATATGGCGAGCGTTGTGTACCTATAATTATGAACGAAATGTCGAGGATTTTTTGGAAGAGAATTTCCATTAATGCCCTTAATTAATGGGGATATTGTTTGTAAGAGTGAGGACTGGGTAGGCCATGAGTGTGCTTCATGTCCTACTCGGTGGCAGCAGCTACGGCATGCCTTGTATGTAGCCCAAGGGCCTATCTGGTTTGTAAGTGACTATATATACACGCGCACGCACTGGCGCCCATTTGCTATATAAAATGCCATTTTGTACGTCCCCTTCTAGTGGTTCCGATTGCTACTCCGTGTGTAGCCGGCGTGTTTTACGTTGAAATGACGTCGCACTTACGAACCGGATTTGGAAGCGTCTTGAAAAATCAATCGCCATCTTGCGCAAGGTCAAAATAGTAAGTATAAAGTCGGTTTGCCAAGGCACCGTCTTGAGACGTACACGAGTAAGACCACCACAGCGAGGATCTGTGAAACAGTTTTACCTTAGCAATGACATCCAGAGTGGTTCTGTTGAACTCATCCAACATGGCGACCTCCGTCTTACCATCAGCCTTGTGACTCAGCTTGTCAATCAAGACATCGGCTCCTGCATTGAACTGCCGCATCATACCCTGAAGGTATCTGGATAAACACATTAAACCTTGGAAGTCACCAAACCAATACGTAAAGAGAAAGTTCATCTTTTCTCGGCTGAAAAAAGGGACTATTTATAGAAATTGTCGAATACAATATTTTATTATGTGTTATACAATGTGCTACACATAAAGTAGAGGGATGCTCCTAAATAATACAAATTGCATTTTGCAATGTTTCAATCGAAAGCTTTTGGGAATAATATGATGTTTGAAATTCGCTAAAGCGATTTGAAAATTCACTTTAAAACGGTTATCACCAGCAACACCTTTTCTTTCATCACCATAATCACGTCGCAAATAATAAAAAATGATTTACATCAGATTTACTTTCTGTGGAATGCAGGGTTGAGGAGTGCTCTTTTGGCATCGTGGGTGACAGGGTTGGTATCTGCTGCAATCCCCGAGCCAAGGAATCTCGTCCCAAATACCCGGACGAAAATCCTATAAATAGAGGACGGCTTCTGATGTGTGGACGTGCACAGAATGTCCTAGAAGGTGGAAACAAATTAACTTATATAAAACTGTATTATACATTGCGAATACAATTTTAGTTTATTTAACGATGCTTTGACCCTCAACTATTAGAGTGCGTTTGATTACTTCCCCCGCGCTTCCTCGCGCAAGCGCGACAGCGTTCGATATACCTCTCACGTGACTTCTCGCGCTTACTCGAGCCTGGCCAAACTCGCCGAGCCGGTTACTTGGGTTAAGTCACTAAGGACATGCAATAAACATGGCTACCAACGTGACGTCCGGCGGGCGCCTCACGTGTCATGTCAAAGTTCAACTTTCCAGTTCTTGCACGAAACTTTACCCGAAACCGGTCGTTTATTTAGCTCCATTGCGCATGTCTGTCATCACGCGAGGAGCCAGGCGTGAGTAAGCTGGGAGACGTAATCGAACGCAACCATTAGTACTTAACCGTCCAATTTGTTTTTGTTATTACCTACTCATATCCTACGCAAAGCTTTCACAAAAATACAATTTTGTTCATTCAGGTATTGGATTTTCTTTTTATTACTGTCAATTAAGAAACTCACCTTTACGAAATCGGACTCAAGAACCACCACCATCGGGCTGAAGTAGAAAAAGATGTGAAACACTGGACCACACTCTCGCATGCTAAATCAAAACAGAAATATACACATTGCAAGCCTTTTCCATATGTTAGTTTTTGGTTTCTTTTGGAAAGAAAATACAAAGTGGGATTCAAGCGGTAAAACTGATTTTCTTGAAGAGCGGCTGCTTTTTCTGTACTCCACGAAAATTGGTTTATTTGTTTCTTTATTTGTTCTATTTGTTCAATAATTTATGTTTGTGTATTAAACTGAGGTGGTATCTTTACTTTCTACCTTGAGATGGATGTGAATTCAAGTCAAGTTTTGTTTAGGCTAGCCTGCCAACTCGTTTGTTAAATATAAGATCAAAGTGTGGGGTGCTGTGGTCCAATGGTTACGGTGTTCGACTCGTGTATATGGGTTCGAATCCAGACTGTGGGAACATGGTGTTTGCTCTCTTGAGCAAGGCACTTTAGCAGTATTGCTCGGTCCTTCGGATGGGAAGTAAAGCCGTGTGTTGTGTAATGCATGCTAAAGAACCCAGTAACACTTATCGCTAAGAGAAGGGTTTGCCCCGGTGTTTCTGGCAGTGGCTGCTTAATGCGCCGCAGCACTTTGTATACCCTTATAGGGTACTACATAATGGATCACATAATTATTTCTCATAAACTCCATTTACCTGTCTCAAATAATATACATAATTTCCAACGCCTTCAGTACCTAATTGTTGGCAGATGTACGTGCGCCATATGACTCCGGTATCATTATTATTAGTATGCATAATGTTAAACGATATAGCGCCCCTTGCAGCAACATGGCAGCAGCAATATTTGCTTTACAACCAAGTCCAGTCGACAACCGTGACGCGCATGCCACAGCTGTCGGCGCAAGTCGAGCAGGGAGTTCAAGCGAGAAGAAAAGATGGATTCTACTTCGGTGAACACAATAATTGATCAAATGATTATGCACAGAAATCAATCAAAGGTAAAATACTCGTTTTTAAGAACACCAGTGTGGAAGGAGATGCTCACGGCCTCTCAGGATATTCCGTCCCCCGGATGATTTTCCTGGTTTTGCCTGGATATTGTGCCCGGACAGTTTTCCCTAGCCTCATAGTGCCCCCCCCCCCCTCTAGGATATACATGTACTAGTATCCCACAGAATGTTGTGTCCCATGCAGCGGAAACGTTTAATTTCAAGTCTGGAACCCAGACACGGGGTCCTTTAGTCCCTGAAGTAATAGTTAAAAAAAACTGAGCTCATACAACAAATCTGATTATGCTTTTCAGATTACCCTTTTATGATTTTGTCTATGCCATCATGGAGGTATAGAGTGAAGGCGAGCCGGAGGAGGGTGCCCAGCTAAAAAGGGCCGGGGCTGGAATAGTGTCCCCGCCATGATCGACCTTTATGGATGCAACCCAGTAAATAGGCAAAAATCCGTCCGCCTTGCTCATGAGTAAACGTTAAACACTAGAATTATTCTACATTAGGGAGTCTGAGAGCCACATGAAAGTGGGAAATTGAAGAGATATGGCAATGAACCTCTGGCCTGACTTGTGGCTTCCAATTTCGAGCATTTTGTATGCAAGTGAACCTGAAAGTGGCACTATTTAGCCATGTTAAGAAGGGATTTTTTTCCAAGATTGCTGCGTTTCCACTTTGGAAAACATCACTCGTTTAGGGGTCGTCTTCTTTGGATAAGAATTTTCCGAAATGTCATCGGTCAACCCACCAAAAATTGAACAGAAAATGAATGATGGCATATTGATCATCATTTTTCTGTACACCCTGAATGCCTGTGAGAGTTTTGAGAATTGTAAAAAGAATTTTGAAGTATGGGCCGGGGATTTAACACCGATATGTCTATGGGAATTTATTCGCTTGAGTGTACCCTGTATCAGGCTACGCAATCTTGAAAATCATAGCGAGACAAATGAATTCGTGCAAACATGGCGGCCTAAACAATCAAGACTTCCTAATTTTACATGACATGTCCTAGAAAGAAGATCGATGGTAACTTTGAGCTACAAGTGTTACTTTGCGAGTAATATAAAGTCACTTGTTCACCGTATGTACAAAATAGGCCGCCATGTTTGTTTGGATTATTTGCGGAGCTATTGAGAGTAGGACTATAACCCGAGGAAATAACTTCGCAGTAATTCTATGCCCGAATTAGTCGGCTCTGGGAATTCTATGGCTGAATTTGTCAGGTTTTTTTTTGCAAGCTATACGAATTAGCTTGAACATCTTTTGTATAAGCAAGTTGAATTTTTCAAGATACATGGAAAGCCTTTGTTTTCAGAAAGAGTGCATCAGCGTATACTTACATGTCAGCAAATGCTTCTGCGGTTGCCATATTCCTCTTTTTATAGGAAACCACTAAGTCCATATGACCGTTAAAGAATCTGCATTACAAAGAAAACAAAATTGGCCAATTTTGTGTTCTAAAATTAAAAAAATTTAAACGGAGGTTTCTTCTACATTTTGAACTCAGAGAATATGTGGATCGACGCTTATGATTCAATGTTATTATAAGTGCATGTAGTTGACTGCGGTACAGTGCATCAGCCTCCCTCTTTTTAACAGACCTTGAACTAATTGCAACAAACATGAACTCGGTGGTTTGGAATCCCTGCCCTTCATCACATACACAAATTCCCAAGGAATTGGGAGAATTTTCGAAATTTGCCAAAATGTTATATCCCCATAAAATTCGCTCGGCTAAGCCCTGCCACTCGTTGAAGTTGAAGTACAATCGTATTGGTTTGCAGTTACCCTCGTCTGGGTGGCGATGGAATGTGGGCATATTTGAGGTGTTGATAATGGACGAATAGAACAAACGCAGCAAGCAGCAATTCCGTGGTCCATCTCTTTCCAACACTATGCTCGACAGGGACAGTTGGGCCCAACTCAACAAGTCATCATGAAAATGAATGAATGAAGAAGAAGAAGAACTTTAACCCTAACAGCGGGTATTAACCTTAGCTGAGTGCACTGAGCCCTAACGGATATCGTAACCCTAACGTGTTGGCAACCCTAACGGATCGTAACCCTAACGGAGGGTATAACCCTAATAAAACGTAACCCTAACTGGAATGGTTGAAAGGGGCAGGGGGGTCCTGTTGAAACTTCGTGCGCTATGGTGGGGTAGGTGGGTGGGGGATGGAGGGGGGGGGGGTAATCCATTAAAGACAATGAACCTGCTAAATATAACTTCCATGACAATGAAACAATTCCTCCCCACCCTTGGAGACATTTGCTTTTCTAGATAACCACGCCCACCCCACAAAAAGGAAGTAAATATTCAAATAATAAACAAAAATCATAGAAATCAAGCAAACAAAATAGAAATTAATGCTCTCGTGTGCTCACCCAACAACCCATATCCACATCCACGAACATTTTGGCAAAATAATGATGCTAGCGTCTTTCTGACTCTATGTCCAATTTCACATACACAGATTGCCAAGGAATTCTCTGGGCAGAAGTAAAAAAAGAATACAACTGCCAAACTTGTCTTTACCCATAAATGAACTTAGCTACTAGGAATCTAAACTGATAACTGATCTGTATTCTAAGCCCCACTTCCGCATTAAAGTACACGCTTTATAACTATTTCAGTTTGGGACTTAGTGTAGCCTACTATATAAATGATATTGGTTTGCACTTACCCTCGTCTGGGTGGCGATGGAATGTGGGCATATTTGAGGTGTTGATAATGGACGAATAGAACAAACGCAGCAAGCAGCAAACCGATGCAAGCCAACAGCGTAGCAACGACCAACATCAAACAGGTTGTCAGTGATAGAACGGCCATTTTGAATAGTATAAATGCATGGGACTAGACAGAGATTGTGACTGCAGCCCTGTACACAATAATATTGTGTCGACCCATGGCACTCCATTGAATGACTCGCTCTACCAAACAATCTTGAACCTTGACCGACGAAATATGCAAGTGATCCGTAAATAGTACGAAAATGGGTCCTTGTCCTTTGTGTGATAAACAGTGTATCATGTAGGCCAGGCAATGCATGGAGTTCAGGTTAAGTTTGATTGTTTTAATATGTGAAAATCATATTAATTGGAATTGTGCTCAAACAGACTCTTGACATTCCCAAAATTCAGATATTTATAGCAGCTAGCCTCTAAGAAGTTACTTGTAGAGAAAAAAAATGAACAACAAAATACCACAGTCTGCCACAACTTAATCCGGTTAGGCTATTTGATCCGTCTGACAAACATGAATGCCTAAAGTGGATGGGTAAAAAACTCAAAGAAAGTCTACGGGATTTCGGATAGAACAAAAAAAGGAGGAAGAAGAGAAACAATGTGGGAATAAAAACAAAGCTTTCCCGCAACTTTGCAGAAACCCCAACCTAACAAAGCTAACATTAAGCACAAGTAACAAACTACACGTAGGACAATGCTCTTTAAATAAAATGTTATACTAGAACCATTTTCTACCCACCGAGTTTTATGTCGATTCAACCCACCCTTACACGTGTTTTTAAACAGTCAATTTTATTTTGATGAATCATCACGACGATACACATATGTTGTCATTCTTTGTGCAAATATGTATCACTAACGTATTAACAACCTTATTTTGAATTTAGCATGATCTGGTTTTGAGATATGTCTTAGGTTTAAAAATAAAACAAATCATAAATTCACATCGTTAAGTCATTACGTCATTAACATTTTTATTATAACACACCCCTATCTAGGTATATATTACAATTTAATCCAATCCGACAATCAGTACAATATATATACAATCTAAAAAATGTGCACTTTTAAGATGACATCACAAGACCCATGTTGAGGTCATCATGACGTCACTTGTCTAGAACCAACTTTGCTGTGGAGTCTTTGTCTTTGCATAGTTAATTAAAGTCAATCTAATATTATTGTATGCCTAATTATGAGAGCAGAGTAAATTATACCAATTGAAAATACATATAAGAATTAATAGATGACATCATCATGACGTCACTTCCAATTTTACATACATGTAGCAGTATCTACCCACACACCAAGTTTCACGAGGGTGGGACTTACTCTTTTTGTGCAAATAAGTATGACATAGCAGACCTATTACAAAAATAATATTGAATTTAGCATGTTCTATTTAATTGTGAGAAATGACTGTAAAGTTCTAAAATTTGAAAATCATAAAAAACACACACGATGATGGTATCCTGACGTCACGTTAACTTTTACCTAAGCCACATTCCGGTCTACTTTACATACCAAGTTTCAACCCGATCGCACTCGCATTTCTCTGGATATAGGACTTGAAAATATCATGCACGTTTCAGATGAGGTCATATGTCCTACGATGACGTCATCATGACGTCCTTTCAATATTAACCTATCAAACATCCGGCAGGTCTTCCAACACACCATGATTCAACCCCACCGGACTTAAAGTTATCTAGATATAGGACTTTAATATATGCAATTAAGGTTTGAAAAAAGTGGATAAATTCACTGTCTGTGACAAAAAGGTGCTATCTTGCAGATACTGTAACTGTACCCAACCAACCAACCACAAACGGTACTATGGAGGGATCGTCCAGTGCTAGTCATGTCTTGACAACATACGGATTGTTTAGCTAATAGAGACCGAATCTGGTTTTAAATATCACCACGCCTAGTTTGGACAGTTATTCAACCACTAAAATCAACCAACTTATATAACCACGATAAAAAAAAATCAAAAAGGAATATAACCTATTTGCTTCTTTATTGTTACCCTTCTCGAACTAAAACAAAATGCGATTATACAGACAAGTCCTTTACCGGGTATCAACGTGAAATAAAAAAAATAAAAAAAAACAGCTTAAAAATTTCTTCCTCAAACCTAGTATCTCACTATAAAACTGCCTGTATTCTGATGTTGAGCCATTGGTTTAATTGTGAGATATGCGAGTGTTTTTTGAGCGCACAGAATTCTATTTCACAAGACGTAAGTAGTTCCTACACCTGCCCATCGGTTTCAGAGTGATTTCTTCTAGTATCTCGTGAGCTTGTCCGGGAACCAGGTCAAAGTTGAACTTGTGAAGCAATCTGGCCAATAAAACTCGAGCCTCGATCTGTAGGAAAAATCAGACAAATATTAACAGACAATAATGTCTTTATTATAAAAATATACGACATACGATAATATCTGTGATGCTAGAGTTTGTGCCACATGTTTATTCTCATTCCCATAAAGGGTTTGAGCTGCAGGATGAAATGTACTGTTTTCTCTTCTTATTTATTCGATGACACGCCCAAAATGAAAGACATATTAGATCGAAACATCACTTACAAAGTGGTAATACCACTTTTTTTCATTAATGCCGTATGGTACATACAATTGCGACCCGCCCCCTTACATTGGCAGTTTTAAAAATAAAATATGTTTCAGGAGAACTGATTTCGTTTCCTTTTAAAGATAAACCAACAGATGGGTGTGAATAGCCTCAACGACCCTTCAAAGAAATCATGGAGAGACAAAAACCAAATCTTTTAACTGATATTAGAGTTATCTAATGCTGCACTGTTGAAAGTCTCCGCTGAGACTCGTAATTCATCATCCGAATACTCACCAATGCAAACTGCTGGCCAATGCAGTTATGGCGTCCCAGTGAAAAGGGAAAATATGCATATTGTGGTCTGCGAAACAAAATATTAATGATGGTTATTCATTATTGGGGACCGACTTGTAGTATGCAAAATTCAGAGACGTCATTGCTAAGATCCCATCGGAGCAATTCGGCACAGTGTAAATCTAAGAATAATTAGACTTTGAAATAAAGCTGGATTTGTATAGGGATGGATGGATATTTGATGGGATTTTCACATCTTTTCCTTGACGGTCCCAGACCAGCAAATCTGTAAAAAAAAAAATTACTGATGTAAATTCGTTTCTGACACATGAATAATTAATGAACTGGATAGGGCCTAGTATCCAGTTCGGCATCGGCCTCTTATATTATTTAGGACCCTTACCACGATAAAATATTAAAAGCCTTGTTATGTATTACGCATGCAAGGTACTTACTTGTCATCACTGGCCTTGAAGCGATCGGGATCAAACTGCAATGGGTCGTGGAAATACTCCTCCATTCTCGCCATAGCGTAGCTGGATGCATCCGACACAAAGGCCCTCCGCCATATCGAGGGTATGAACTGGCAGGATTTTATGAGTAACAAAGACCTCCGTCTTCTCAGCAACCAACCCCGGTCTCGCATCTCATTCGTGCTTCACGCTTCTTCGGGTGTTTGGGCATATTGCTCGAGCCGACCCACGGATGGAGCCTGCTCTTCTGCTGAAGGAGCCTGCCCCCAGCTGGCCCCGTCCAAGGGGTCGCCCCTGTTTGCGTTGGACGGACAACTTGGAGGAAGATCTCGGGGCACTGGGGCTGAATTTGTCAGCCGGTTGGAGACTTGCCCAGAGCCGGCTGGACTGGAAACTGCGTTGTCGAGACGCTATACGCTCTTCCCGAGCATGCGAAATTGATGATGATGATGTTCAAATATATTTTTAACATACCGATATATGTTCTGTTGGATTTATTTTTCTGTGCATATTCTAATCTAGGATGCATATTAATAATTTGCAAGATGAGACCTTCTCAGGGTTGGGCAATTTGTGATTTTGATTAGGCATCAGTTCAAAATGTATGTTTTGTGCATATTCTGAGCAAGGAGGCCATTTCATGAAAGAATTTGCATAAGACCTCGGGGTTAGGCAATTTGTGATATCGATTATTATAAAAAAGAGGGTTTATGATTTAAAACCAACTGTATGTTCCAAAGGTATATGTCAAGAAGTATCAGACATTGTAGCCTTTTAAAAGTGGATGGATGGGGTGCAGTAAGGGGTGGCTTAGGGCGTGGATTGGGGCGTGGTTTTGGCGTACATCTACGTTGACCTGGTTATAACATTTAATATTAAAACGTTTATACAAAACAACATTTAATTGAGACTATAAGGTTTGCATGCATGGTGGATATGAACAATGTATGCAACTTTTAACTCAACTTTGTCATCATCTGTTCGTTAACTTAAAAAACAAAATGGTTGAATTGACAAGAGCTTGAAAGGGCAATAGAGCCACATTGGGCCCGTGGCTTGGGAACATGTTGAATCAATTTTGCCATATGTTGACATTTAACTTTAAAAGGGCAATAAGCATGATTTGAAGTGGAAATTGGTTGACTGGGTGTTAAGTTTCTGCAAAGTTGGGGAGGGAGCAATCTTGCTATAATAAACCAATCACATACCTTCACTATTCACTGCAATTATTGTCAAGTGCTCATTGAAATATTTCTTTCCGTGTGTAAAATATTTACATCACCGGAAATGGCTTTTTTCTTTCTTACTGTTAGAATCGCCCCTCGATAATTACCGTTGAGGAAAAACCGTAACATTACGGCGACCCCCAAAATAATAGTGCTAGTAATCTTTGTCCATAGGCATACCACAATTTTCACAAATTCCTTTTCTAATTATGACACAACTTTTCTTGGCTTGGAAAGTGCAGTTCTGTTTTTATTTTAAGTCGGTAAACAGGTTGGTGCATGTAATCTTCAACACGCTACAAGGGAAATTACTAAAGACACATCAAAATTTAATTACGATAGGCCCCCTACACAAGTCTAAAGAGTCAAATGACATTACAGCAAATAAGCGCATGTGAGGTCCGCAACTAAGAGACAGAATAGCAATGCCAACGCTTATAGCACAAAAGTAAGGAAATCAATTGCAGGTTGATTACTAACTGTAAGATTGTTAAACTAAAGAAACTGAAGTTATAATTATTAACTATAATCAACTGAAATGCATGTTCCCAACACGGGCTAAGATGACAGAACACTTGGAAGTCCTCATTTTTTTAAACATAAATACAACTCAAGATCCAAGTAAACAGATGTCGAGTGACACAACATTTTTTTGTGTCTGTAGGATACGTTAACAAGCTTTCATTTATAGTAGAACGATTGCAGGTAACACCATGTGGAAAGTAATCTCTTCTTGGAAGAAGTGTGATTCTGAAAAGAACCGGTCGGTTGAGTGTAGAACTCACCGGTTCTTTTCAGAACCACACTTCTTCCAAGAAGAGATCTTTCCACATAGTGTTACCCGCACTCTTTCTACTTTAACTCTGTGGCCAATCAGCTTACAGGACGGCCCTACCTCATGAAACCCACTGACCTATCGGGGCCAGGGCATTTTGAGCCTGCTGATGAAAACAAAATTGGTTGCAATGTAAAACTCCTATTCCACAGGTGACAAGTAGTTTCTGCATCTCCCCGCAGGCTTCAGTGTGATCTCATCAAGTACCCCGTGACCTTGTCCTGGGACGAGGTTGAATTCGAACCTGTGCAGTAGTTTGGCCAGCAGAACACGAGCCTCGATCTGAGAAAAGAAACAATATTTCATTGATTTCCAAGGCACGACATTTTCTTTATGAAGATGCACAGCGGCACTTTTGGACAACCTTTACACGATTCCTAAGTGAACTCTTTCAAAAATAATGTCTAAATAGCAGAATGGAAACAGTTGGTTTGTGAGAAAAGGATACATTAATGTGTCTGACAACTTAGTATTTCTCCAATTGTTTGTCATTTCTGGACATGATGTCAAGCTCCATGGAAGGAAAGTTGTGTATAAAATGTCTGTTCATTGTAGACCTTGAGACAACACATTTACTTGTGCATGTACATGTATATGGAGAGGCGTAGCCAGCAGGGGGGGGGGGGTCCCCCAATATTTTGTAAAGACTACCCTTTTCCATTCAAGTGTCCTTTTTAACAGTCTTTAACACCCCCTTCAATATCCCAATATTTGTGAAGTGCCCTTTTTTGTACAAAAAAAAATCCTTTTTTTTAACAAGAGCCCCTTTTTTTATAAAAAAAAAGGTGCCTCTTTTTTTTACCAGCGGCCTTGTACGAGTGCCCTTTTTGTAATTTCGCGTGACCGTCGGCAACTGTGCCTCCCTGAAAAGCGGGAATTATTTGTCCGATAGTGTGCATGGTCGTCCAGTATGAACAGCGCCCCATTGGAAGATGGTACCTGGACCCCCCACTCCCCGCCCCGCCCACCTCCAACATTTGATTTTACGGAGGCCAAATGTCCGGAGAAAAAAAAACCCGCTGTCTACATTTGACTTTTTGAGCACGGATGTGCGAGTGACTTTTTCACGAAGGTTTTACCCGCCAATAAAAATGACCGATAATAAAAATATGCATAATATGCACACATGCTGCGATCTGATTTATTAGTCCATGATTTAATTGTAAAATCAAAGTACGTTATTTATACAAGCATATTTCACTTACTAATGCAAACTGCTGGCCGATGCAGTTACGACTACCCAGCGAAAACGGAAAGTACGCATAATGCGATCTGCAGGAAGGGGAACATACATCAAATATATATAAACAACTCAAACAGTAGATAAGCAAACCAGCCAGTTAGCTGGTCAGGGAGCAAGGGTGAGTCATCCAGCTAACGAGCCAAAAGTCATCTTTTAGGATTAATAGGCTTTAACAGGCTTTAATCCGACTTGAGACAAGTCTAGAAACTCGAGTTCCAGTCAAGCCTGGCGACTACTTTTTATCGTAAAATTCTCTTACAATACTGTTGCATAATATTGGGCCAAGGAGCCTTGTTCATGGAACCATTTTTCGTGATCAGTAGTTATATTACCGTGCTCAACAACTTACGTCTCCTGCTCATTGGTTTCACGAATACTGAAGGTAAATAAGGTCGCATAGGTCCGTTACAATAATCATATTAAAAAAATTAAAAAAAGTTGATGGACCCTTAACATTGAAACCTTTTTTTTTTTTTTTAATATAAAGACAAAAAAAGTATAGGCAGAATTACTTACTTGTCATCACTGGCCTTGAAACGGTCGGGCTCAAACTGCAACGGATCGTGGAAATATTCCTCCATTCTTGCCATTACGTACGAACTCACCTTGAGATAGAAATGATAAGAAGTTATTTCAATTTGACGTGAGAGAACATCAACGGTACAGGTAATGTTTGTTATTCAAACGATTACAACAGCATATAATTATATTGTCTAATCAATAAAAAAAAACTGGGGAAAAACCTGTAAGTAAGTCCCCAAAACTTCATTCTTCAGAGATTTCAAAACCTGGAAATCATAGGTAGTGGACAGGGAGGTTTTCATTCAATAATAATTTCACCGATCTGTTTTTAAATAATGGTTTTATATACACTCTGTAAAATACCAACATGAGGCGACGATACCAATTTGAACGAAACTCACCAACACTATAGTTCCTTTAGGCAATTTATACCCTTTGACTACGATGTCACAGGCCAGCCCCCTAGCGCTACCTGTCACTGGCGGCCATAGGCGAAGGGTTTCTTTCAAAACCTTAGTTAAGAGAGTAAGACATTTCAAAGAAACAAAAAAATGATCGTAAACATTCTTCCAAAACTCAAAACAAATTAGACTGAAGGCTTAATACCATGAGAACAGTTTGGTTTCCTGACATTGTCCAAAACAAAAAGGAAGTGACCCTTATACGGTCCTTTTCGTCAGAAAGTAGGAACATGATTTAATTTGACAATGATGAGTGTACTAATGTTCCCTTGGATGAGAAGCAAGTGTTAAGCATGAGCCTCGAAACGCATCATCTTATCCCGCTCTTTCCTTTGAGAATAAAAACTCCATTAAAAAATAAGCATTCCGGATCAATCAACATCTTAATATAATATAATATAGATTTCATCAGTTAACCAAATCCATACGATGAAACAGCAGTCATAATTTAAAGGTGAGGTAAGTTTTGTCTGCTGACCTGCATCATGTAGGTTAGCTTACTGATGTCTGCATACTCCAGAAGATCCTTGTCTTCAAAGACTGCCTCCACTTCAGTTTTCAGTCTGCAAAAGCAAGTTCAAACGAGAGTCATTTAGCATAGTGAGGGATGTTGATTTTATTGGCCATACAAGCGATACAATGAGCTATAATTATAGGCTTTTACCAAAACATTGATATCAATGGTAAAATGGTGTGAGTACCTATGCATGACCTCTGGGTGATGACCAAGCTCTAGCAAAGTAAAACCCAGAAGATTGGCAGTTGTCTCTTGACCTGTGGTAGGCAATCAATCAAGTAAAGAACCTATCAAATATCCAATCAGCAAATCAATAACAAGCACCTTATTTACACTCTTCAACACTGATTATTTGAAGCATGAGGATCTCTAGAACGATTTGTTTATTGTGATAATTTGCAAACCGAAAATGATGAATTTTTTTTTGAAACCAATTTTATACAATGAAAAAAAGGAACTTGAAACATCTTCTCACCGGCGATGAAAAGTGTAATAAACTCATCGATCATTCCTTCCAGATCGATGGCACTCTCTTTCTTGAAGCCATCGACTTCCTTCAAGATGTGGGTCAGAATGTCACTGGGCACCTCCTCTTGCTTCTCCATGGCTTTTAGTCTCTCCTCAATGCACCGACGGCCCGTCTCCCGAAGAAAGTTGATGCTGTCTCGAACGTCTTTCCGCATTTTACGAGCTGCCGGAAGTGGGCTGAACTGAAAACAACGAGAGATTGACTTTTATTGAGCCAGTATTATCGCAACCTTGAGAACTGTTTCTTCGGAAATATTCTTTAACACTTCAAGGTTAATAATGTATGGTGGTGATCCCTTCAGTAATATCCGAAGTTAAAGGGACATAACGTCCTGGAGTGCGCCCCATTGGGACGCAAAACGCGTTCAAACAAAAAGATGTTTTTAAAAGTAGGATATAAACGTCCCCAAACGAAAACCAAGCGAGAATGAATTTCGTCAGAAAGTGGTGTGTTTTTTAAAGAAAACATGATCCACTAATCTTTAACATGCAGTTTCAGTTCTTGAACAGTGAAGATATGTTTTTATCAGAAGAGGAAATGTGTGAAAATGACAATTTGTTTTTTGTATATGCTGCACTCATTACGTTTAAACTGACTCATTACGTTTACACTGTACTGACAGGGGTAATTGGGTCATTCCATGTACGGAACTTGCGCGTAGATCTGATGTACTTTGTATATATATATATATACATACAAAGTACATTACTTTACAAAAATTATACAAATACAATATTATTGTTTATTTTGGTTGACTTGGGATCCTTGATAGAAGGAATTGGGTTGGTGGTCGTTAGACAGCTGACGGCTGTGTGTGGATTGGAACCGCTTGCCTTTCTTCCTTCAAAGGAATTGACAACCATCTAGGATGGCGATATCTAATATATTTTGGACCACTACAGAAAGAAAACATGCAATAATAACTAGGGCTATCGGTCCTGAACTAAGACTATGGACCCCTTATTAGAGCTATCGGCCCTCAAGTTAAATTTGTTCAGTGCAGGTAAATCAAATCATTTTGCAGAGGATGCTGCACACAAAAATGAGATGGCACCTTAAGAACAAATGTTTGACAATGACACATCCATAGAGCTCATGGCTGATTTTTTTTTTTTAATTTTCGTTCACTTACCGCCGTCGTTGGGTAAGTTCTTTCTAAATCTGCACCTGCAAAGATAGTGGACACCGCTTTTCTAAAGGGAGAGTTGTCGTCCAGAGTTATGTTCAGGTCCATCCCAAACGCAACCTGTCAGAAATTAGAGTACAGTGATTTGCGTAGAAGCCAAACACAGAGTCTTTGAACTATGATCACATCGGCACGTAATTCTGGCGATTGTATGCCCTCGCCAGAGGCGTAACCCGGAGGGAGGAGGGGGAGGGGGCAAACACATTACCAGTGTCCTCCAGGTGCCCCCACCAAAAAAATTAGAAATTTGGCGCTTGCCAAGGAAGCGATCCCCTCCGCTCTTCGGATTTGCAGCAATTGTGATGGCCTGAAAATTTGGGGGAAATGTTGTGGGGTCCGCCCTCGGTGCCCCCTCATAAAATGCTGCTGCCCCCCACCCCCGCCCCTCCCCAAACTAAAAAAAAAACTTGACTACGCCACTAGCCATCGCTGTATGAAATGGGTCATGGTATTTCATAGCATCAAATATAAGATGACCCTGGCCACAATTTTATCTTGTCTTTTAAGCTCTTGCCACAATTTTAACATCATTGATGGGACCATGCTGATGACTCTCTACCTTAGCAATGATGTCGAGCGTCGTGCGATTGAACTCATCCAACATGGCGACCTCCGTCTTACCATCAGCCTTGTGGCTCAGTTTTTCAATCAAGACATCGGCTCCTGCATTGAAGTGTCTCATCATACCCTGCAGATACCTAAATAAGTCATCATGAAAAGATTCAATTCATCGAGAACATACTTTGAAGATAAAGTTTTATGGTAGCACCATGTGGCAAATCTCTGAACTAATGAAGCTTTGCGGTAACACCATAAACCATCTAGCAGATACCGCCAGGGGGGTCACCTAACAAAGCCTGAAACTCTGTAATGCAAAATGAATGGGGGGGTCAGAGCTCTTCTGAAAAATCTCTCTGCTTACTTTCTGACTACTTTCGCGATCAATTTTCCCTTTGTGGTTGCATGTGGGTTTTGTGTTTAAATAAATTGTGTCTATTGGCTTACTTTCTATTGAAGGCAGGGTTGAGAAGAGCCCGTTTGGGTGCGTGTGTCTCATAGTCCAGAACAGACACCAGGCCATTTCCCAGGAATCGCGTCCCAAGGATCTTCTTGAAGAACCTATAGGCCTTGTAAGGTTTTGGATGCGTGTTGGTACACAAGATTCCCTGAAATCAGAAACGCGAGGGCATAATGAAAGAATGTTATTCCAAGCACCCTCACTTAACTAACGTACGACTTTAAAAGACGAATAAGCTGGTGTTGCTGGCTAGTCCAGAACAGGTCAACACAAGTCAAATCACAAGTAGGAACCGGTGACGAACAATGAAAGAAAAATGATGCAGTCACTGTTCTTTTGAACCGCTTGTCACGTAACTTGAGACAGGTCCAGATAATTATTTTCAAAGTCCTTTAAATTTAAATGTCCTTGCAGAAAATGGCAAGAGGCTCTTCTCAGTGGTGTTGGTGGTGGGGGGGGGGGCGCCAACGGGGCACGATAACACCCCCCCCCCCCTTGCTAGACGCCTTTATCTACCTAGCACTTGTGCCCCAATTCAGAATTTATGGGAAGAAAAACGTTTTATTGTTAAAAAAAATTAAAAAAAATTTAAAAAAAACGCATTGAGTGCCCCGGCTCCAAAAAATGAGCCCCCCCCCCATTGACCCAATAATATTTGACAGATAAAATATACATCAGTTTCAAACAAATTCCCTTTTCTGTGTAGATTTTCAGGAGGCCCGTTCATTTCAACTCTTTGAACAACGTGTTGAAGCATTTCGTGGGGGGCCTTTTGCTGCTTTCTTTTTTTTCGTTCAACAAAATGTGTCTCGAGTATTAAATTAAATGTAACAGAAATTGCTGTTCATCTAATCAATTTTCGTGTCTCTGTGTGATAAAACGTTCAATGTATCAGGGTGTTTAATAGGCATGATTAATATGCAGGATTCGACAATATCACATTAGCATATTAAAAAAAAACCACACACAATGGGCTAGGTTCACATTACGAATTATGTAAGAACAACTTATGGTTTGACAATGTCATATTTCCCCTTATAAACCAACCAGAATCATTTGTAAATCACATACCTTGACAAAGTCCGGATCAAACACAAGTATGAGCGGTTGAAAGAGCAAAAATATAGCTATAACATGGCCATATTCACGCATCCTGAGGGAACAAAACCGGGTAGACATGGTGTAAGTTAGCATTCACATTATGAAAGGCCCCAACCACCAACCCCCCAAAAAGTTACACAAACTTGTTAAAACTCTTGTAAACCTTATACACATAAAGTGTAGCTATTAAGTAAGCATTATGTAACTTATAGATTTGTTCTCTGCACCAGTCCTTCGGTCCAGGTTGATCTATTACGCTTACGCTCTCTCATAACGTAAGGCCTATCGTATATCCCTCTCGTCTTGTAAATGCCTTATCTCGGTATCCCTCATTTCGTATATCCCACTCATCTCGTATATCCCTCATCTCTTATATCACACATCTCATTGATCCCTCATCCCGTATATCCCTCGTCTCGTTTATCTCTCATCTCGCATTTCCAACTCATCTCGTATATCCCTCATCTCTTATATCACACATCTCGTTGATCCCTCATCCCGTATATCCATCGTCTCGTTAATCTCTCATCTCGTATATCCCTCGTCTCGTATACCCATCTCATCTTGTATATTCCTCTCATCCCGTGTATCTCTCATCTCGCACATCCCTCGTCTCGTACATTCCTCTCATTTTATGTACACTGTAAAAAGTTGGGCAAAATGGGTTGATAACTCGACCAGTGCTGGTCGAATTATCAACTGCCTACACTCTTGGGCAAGTTCTTCCCAATAGTTTGAACCCAATATGAGGTAATTTCATACCAATGTCGGGTAAATTACATTGTCCAACAGTATTTTACCCAGCGTTTTTACAGTGTGTCCCTGATCTCGTATATCCTCGTTTATCCCTCATCTCGTATATCCGTCTCATCCCGTATATCCCTCATCTCGTTTATCACTCTTATCTTGCATATCCGTCATCTAGTATATCCCTCTTATCTCGTTTATTTCTCGTCTCGTAAATCCCTCTCATCTTGTATATATCTCTCATCTTGTATATCCATTTCTCTCTCATCTTGCATATCCTCATCTTTTATATCCCTCTTAACTCGTATATCCCTCTTATCTCGTATATCCCTCATCTCGAACATCCCTCTCATCCCTAAATCCCTCATCTTGTGTTCCCCTCTCATCCCTAAATCCCTCTCATCTTTTACAATGTATATCCGTCACCTTGTATATCGCTCTCTTCTCGTTTATCCCTCATGTGGGTTATACCTCTCATCTCGTATTTCCCTCATCCTGTATATCCCTCATGTCGTATATCTCTTATCTCTCATTTCCCTCTCATCCTGTATATCCTTCATCTCGTTTATTCCTCATCTTGTATATCCCATTCAACTTGAATATCCCTCATCTCTTACATCCCTCTCGAGATCTCATCTTGAATATCCCTCATCTGGTATATCCCTCATCTCTTAAACCCCCCCCCTCATCTTGTATATCCCTTATCTTGTATATCCCTCTCATCTTGAATTTTCCTCATCTCGTATATCCCTCTCATCTTGTATATCCCTCATCTCGTATATCCCACTGGTCTCGTATATCCCACTCATCTCGTATATCCTTCAAGACGTATACCCCTCATCTCGTGTATCCCTCATCTCGTTTATCCCTCGTCTCTTATATCCCTCATTTTGTATATCCCTCTTATCTTGTGTATCCGTCATCTTGTATATCCCTCTCATCTCGTTTATCCCTCATCTCGTACATCCCTCATCCCGTGTATCCTCCATGTTGCACATCCCTCTAATCTTGCTCATTCAGGTTTTATTTATCTAATGTATTAATTTTTCCCATCCCATAAAAAAGTTATGAGCTTTAGACTTCCAGGTTCGCTACATATATTATAGATGACCACCTTTCCCAATTTAATGTCTCACTTTTACATTTCTCAAACTGTATTTCAAAATCAAATACAAAAGCCAACTCCTCAATTCTAATGTTGATTCAATCAATTTTGCGATGAACTCACATTTCAACGATTGCATCGTTGAACGTCTGGTTCCTCTTGTGGTATTCTACCATCACTGGGGCATGGCCGAGAAAGAACCTGTATCCCATCGAGTGAAGAATCATTGTGAAACACGTATATTATGAATTCTGTCTATAACACCACGTATTGACAAACAGCAGTAGCCTAACTGATCTTTTGGTCAACAAAGCCCGCTGTTATACCATGGTATTAGATTTGTGAAATTCCATTGGTTCAGAACTGTTCAAGTATCGTATAGGCCTAGTTACGTGTACTGCAAAATTTACTATATGAGCAATGTGTGAGCGTACGGTTGTCAACAACATTGGCTTGCTGGTTGAAGCGGTTTGTTTTCATTTAAAAGCTTGCTAAACAAGATGTAGCCAATGATAATAGGCCCTTCTAATAAGCATAACATGGAACTGGTAACCGACACCACATGATTCTCATGATGACAATGTACATGTTAAGATCATTACAATGTTTTGACATAGGCCAACCCGTCTGCCATTGACCCAATACTTAATACTCACCCTTTTAGCCCTTTCCTTGGTGCGGAGGGTATATGGGCGTACTTACGATGCTGGTAATGCACAAACAAAACAAAGGCGCCTAATATAACACCGCCGCAGGTCAGGAAAACAGCCACTAGACCAAACAGGCAAGTTGCGACAGTGACAGCAGCCATTTTAGTTGCAGTAGTAGGCTATAAGTATATACTACGTATTTCGCTGGGCTTGTGTGTTGTGCGCTAATGCAGCTGCGGTGACCGTCAGAGTCGAGTTGTTGCCCGGCATCGACTGAGTGTGGTGCATGGAAGAATGACAATGATTTCATTCGCTTTGAAGGTCAACATTTTGTCCAGCAGACACAATAATGCTGATATAGGCTTCTGATGTATATGATAACAATGAAGACTGCGTTGCTGCCTGGCACCGACTATGATGCATGAGAGAAAATTTCATTAAATGATTATAATGTTTTCATTCGCTTTGAAGGTCAAAGTTTTCCAGAGCAGAGACGTCCAATGCAGGAATTAAGTACGACGGATATGACACTTTGTGCGAATCAGGGTCGATACACATGCTTGATTCATCTTTAAACCCAGGCTCAAGTAATTTCTGCCTTTACCTTGTTTTTTTTTATTCATATTTATTTCCACTTAATCATTTTGACGGGAAATTTAGGTTAAGACAATAATTTAGGTAAACGGATAAGATTAAGCGGTTGGATTCTCCAAAAAGCAAGCTTGTCAAGTGGAGAAGTCCATTGTGTGTAGAAAAAGTATATATTAATTACATTTGTTCCTTTAACTTTACTATACACAATGAAGTATACACTTTAAGTTACACATACAGAGACAAGGGACCAACGCAAACAGGACAAGACAGAACAAATCAAGTACAATCAGAACCTACATGGGAAATCATTAGAACTTTAACATTGATATACAAGTAGTTTGACATACACCCCAGGCGCGATTCTGGGGGCTAGGGGCCTTAGCCCCCTAATTTTGTCTAGCCCCCCCCCCCCCAAAAAAAAAAATTCCGTAAAATTTTTTTGCATTAGCAAAAAGAAGGATTGTGATGTACATGCGAACGGTCTGGAAAAAATAACCGGTCTACATTTCAGCACGCCTCCCTGAAAAAAACGTCTGGATCCACCCTGCTAGCCCCCCAAAAATGGTTCTAGAACCGCGCCTGATACACCCAGTTACTAATTTAGGAAATCCTTATAGATCTAGCCCTGGATAATGTTGGCCAGTAGCCCTTGCAAATTGAAGACTCTGATAATACTTCACCCCGACTCTAAACAATATACATTTTTTTCTTTTGAAAGGTTTGTTGATTTCTTTCACCAAAATCCTCCTGATAATTTCTCCCTCTTGCGTCTGAATATAAATGAAGCTTAAGTAAAAAAAAAGGGTAATTTAAAAAGATTGCCTGTATTTTCTAAATGACATTCTTAAGTAAAATTTGGCTTGCCACATGTAATCTCAATCTAAACGCACCTGGCTACATCTTGAAGACTTAAAAATGAGGAGGGGAAAATGGGAGGTGACATATACTCAATGTATTCGGAGGCCTGATGTAAATGACCTAGGTAATAATTCTTTTGAATGCATCTGTTGAAATCATCACCACCCCGTCAATGTAAGAACCTGTTTATCAGTGTGGTTTACAAACCCCCTAGTACCAACTTAAACCAAGTCATAAACTGCCAAGGGCGGTGGAACCGGAAGAGGGGGGGGGGCAGGGGCCACTTAATAACCCCCCCCCCATTTTTCCAGGCCAACAAAAGTGCCCCTCCCGCGGTTATAGATGTGCCCCCTCTAGATTAAAACAAAACTGCCCGTCAAACGCACACGTAGGAAAGCATGATCGCGCTACAAATAAAATTGTCTCCTCTCTTGTAATGCAAAACTGCCCCTCAAAAACACAAGTACCCCTCTTATCTCGCATTAACAAGAGTGTCCACCTTCTCGAGATGGAAAAATACCCCTCGAAAGCACAAATACCCCTCTCACAATAGCTATTGTGCCCCTCTCGAGATAGAAAATTGGCCATCAAAAACAATTATCGTCTCGCGATAACTTTTCGAGATGGGAAAACTGCCCATCGAAAGCACAATTAGTAGCCCGCTCGCAACATTAAAATTATTGTGCCACCTCTCAAGATGAAAAACTGGCCCCTAAAATAATAGTGCTCTTCACGCGAATAAAAAAGTCACTGAACTGGCCATCAAAAGCAACAGTGCCTCTCTCGCGATACAAAAAGGTTGCTCTACTAGGTAAAAGGACACAAAGAGCAAGACGGACAACGTATTCATAATTTGTTCCTCGTCATATAGGTTTATAGCGAAGTGAACGGGACCATGCTTTTCCTCCACTTTCACACCTACGGAAGGTGCTCCCTTTTCTGAGCAAGTGCCCCTTTTTGATGTCCCCCCCCCCCCGTTTGAAAAGCGTTCCGCCGCCCCTGTTACTACTCTGCAGAGTAGTAACCCAATGAGAAATTCAATACTCTAAATGGAAAGAATTGGTAAATTCTGGCATTATTAACTTAGTTTTAATGGTATATTCTTGTCATAAGTACATGTCATCAATACTCTAATTTAGAAAAACAATCAGATACGCGGAATTTCGTTAACGGATATTTCTACTCGACAAACTCTGCTTTTTTTTGGGATTCTTCTTCCATTTGTATTTCTAAAAGAATGAATGCAAAGAATACCGGTATAATTTACAATTAGTTCACTACTGATTTTACTTTCTTATCTGTTATAACTCTGAGATGTGGTAAATATAAAAAGGGCGTTGGATAAGAATAATTTACAATTTAATTTAGAAGGGACCTATCAAAATTACGATTCTAAGAACATCATTTCCTCCAAAGGTACTAAACAGGTTTTACCGCTTATTTCACCTGCATTTAAAGATATGTTCCCTTACTGTTCTGAGTTTCACCTCGAATTTTGTTTTTTTTCAATAGTTACTTTCCTAGAATTAATTGAACGAAAATATCATCCGACATTTAGTTATTGAATTATTTCTTCACAAAATTCGAATTATTGGCTGCCAGACAATAAATCGGCTCCTGGAGGTCGGGTTCATTTGTGCGCAAAATGAAATGCTTTTAAAAAAAATCCTTTATGAAGAGCACGATGTATGCATTTGTATATAAAATCTTTTTCGACTCAGGAAATGAAAAATGTAAAAACGTTACGTGCTATTCACATTATACAATTGTACAATTCATATTACAGTTGATACTTCAAATACGACCAATCAGGAAAACAGCATTTTCATGACATTCAAAGCGTTTGAAAACATCACCTTTCCAAGGGTTCTACGGGTTTGAAAACCTTGACTGGCCAAGTAACCAAAATGTATTTTGCCTCTTTATTAAATGTGCTAAAAAAACATTGAACGGAGAGTCCTATATTTTTTTTTAATATTAAGTAATCCTTAATTAGACCCTTAATTGTGTTCTAAAAGACATTCTAGCTTTCACTCTCTGATGTTCAAAACTAGCCTATTCCTGGTAGTAATTTTGTAGGCCTATACGACTTTCAACTAAAATTACCGCTTGACTGTAATGATTTAAATGAAGTTCTGACATTGCTTTATTTGATAACGCATCATGTTTGTCAAAACATTCCGACTTGTGGGAGGATTATTTCTATCCTCTATTCCACAGGTGTCAAGTAGTTTCTGCATCTCCCCGCAGGTTTCAGTGTGATCTCATCTACCACCCCGTAACCTTGTCCTGGGACGAAGTTAAAGTTGAACCTGTGCAGTAGTTTGGCCAGCAGAACACGAGCCTCGATCTGAGGAAAGAAAAACGCCCAATTGGTAAAAGCAGCGCAAAGTATTTTTTATCAATATGCACTATGATAAGTTTTTGTTTACGAAGCACGTGTAACATTAGCGTATCATATACACTCATTCAGTGACAAATAAAAAAGACCAGTCTTAAAATAACTAAGTTCAATTTGATTTTGATTTATGAGGAAATCTATCTCAATAAAAATCAAATTAATTTGACTATTCGGTAGTAGCGCTATACTGTTTTTAATTCTAGCTTCGTTGATGTGCATACTCATCAATTTAATATAAGTACAGTCAAGTCTCTTAGAATTGGATGATTTAAAGATATTTAAGTAAGTTCATAATAAAAGCATATTACACTTACTAATGCAAACTGCTGGCCGATGCAGTTGCGACTACCCAACGAGAACGGAAAATATGCATAATGCGATCTGCCAAAAATACAATGAAAATGTAATAAATACAAAAATACAAATGTATATATATATAGAAGGTTAACAAGCAAGCAAGTCAGTCAGTCAGCTAGCCGGCATCAACCAGCCAAAACTAGTCTCACACACAACCATTGGTTTTAACTGTTTCCAGGCTAAAGCCGCAAGCAGCATACAACATAAAAGTGGGTTTGCGAAGGCTAACATTCAGAGTAAATGTTGCGCAGTCACACAAATCCGACTTGAGTCAAGTCTAGTGACTTAAATTCCTTAATTATTATATCGTACAAATACTTTACAATTCTGGACAATGCCCCTGAAAATGATGGTGCCAAGCTAGGGCCATTGTTCAGTGAACCTTGTCACGATCTGCACTGTCTTGTAGTACCCAAAACCCTGCCTATAGTGTGCTAATGAATCCTTCACTTGGGAAGAAATCGTTTCTGACATTTTCACTTGATGGACCTTCAATACTAGACACATGTAAATGTAAAGACTCATATTGTTGTACATCACAATAATCGCAATGAAGGTAGAAACACTCACTTGTCATCACTAGCCTTGAAGCGGTCGGGTTCAAACTGAAATGGGTCATGGAAATACTCTTCCATTCGTGCCAGTGCGTACGAACTCAGCTACAGAATGAAATTAACAAAATGGTCACTGAATCTTAACAAAGGGGACATCCTCATTTTCAAGTAGTGTCAGTTTAAAACGATCACAACAGCTTGCATATATTGTCCTTATGATAAAAAGTAATACTTAATATATAAAAAAAGATCGGATGTCAAAAGTTGGCAGTCGTAAGTAGTTTACAGGAAGGTTTCATTAACTCTGTGGTGTGTGACAGTACTGACATCGTCAGTACACTTTTACATAATTTTTAATTACTCCTCATTTTTTATAAGACATATTAATAAACCCAATTGAGACATAGCTTAAAAGCATCGTGAGTGCCCCTTTAACCCTGGTTCACCAAGAGAGGCAAAGATCAGACCCAGGACAACTGCCATAGGGTTTTTATTGTCCCGCATAGTATTTGTATTGTTATGCATTGTATCCATTTAATTGGACACTATGATGAGAAGGGATAATGTTCATCAAAACGCCTACTGAAGGGATGCGTTAGACCGTAACACCCATGCATTATCATACTGGAAAGTTCAGTATGTGGTGGATTACAACTAAAATAAAAACGATGGCGCCACGCAGAGTTAAAGCTGATCGATCTCTGGTACATGTATATCATTTATTTATAAGACACCCTACCGAATATTTATTAAGACGATTAACCAACATGATGCGACGATACTAGTTTGATCGGAACTCACCAATACAGTAGTTCCTTTGGGTAACTTGTATCCTTTGACCATGACATCACACGCCATATCTCTAGATGTACCTGCCACTGGTGGCCACAGACGAAGGGATTCTTTAAAAACCTTTTTTAAGAGAGTACAAAAGTAGTGCTGACAAGTTAAACAAAATGATAAACTATCCTTTTAAAACTCGGTCAATGTAAAACGAATGTTTTTAATTAACATGTGTACAGTGTGAACACAAGGCGACCTGTATACGGTCCTTCTCATAATCCATCAAAAGTAGCATTATCTACTTCTAATGAATAACCCCATACACAGAGTAACAAAAACACAAATGCCTCAAATTAACAGGATGAAAATGTTCAACAGCCTAAGAACGCTCCATCTTATATGCAATCATGCCTTTCAGAAAAACTCGATTATTGAAAACAAGGCATTCCGTAATAATTAAAGTAACTATAAAAAGGAATTTATCACTGTGACCAAACCCACAGGGTTTAAAGTGATGCAAGTTTCGTTTGCTGACCTGCATCATGTAGGTTAGCTTACTGATGTCTGCATAGTCCAGAAAATCCTTGTCTTCAAAGACTGCCTCGACTTCAGTTTTCAGTCTGCAACAAAAACATTCATATGTGAGTGTTAGACTGGAAACAGGAGAAAGGACAGTTTCTGCGACAGGAGTTTGGGTAAGACAAAGACGTAATTATACCTATTTTTAACATTCTTCGACGAAAACTTGTACAGTCGACTCTCGTTATAACAAACTCGTTTGGACCTAGCCAAATTGTTTGTTATATCAGAATTTTGTATTAAGAGGAACATCAGTCCCATTCATTGTGCACATAAATGCACAGTTGGGACCAAGGCTTTATGTTTGTTATAACCAGAATTTTGTATTAACAGAGTTTGTACTAACGAGAGTCGACTGTATTTATACACTCTAAAAATTAATTCGTCATTGAGGCCTCTTTGTTTGTCAAAATGAATAACTTTGTTTAGTAATTGCTGAATGACTAATTATCTGTTATGTAAGACTAATTTGCCGTCAGTGATGACTAAAATAAGTTGTCATTTTGACTAATGTACATTGGTTACGTGTATAAGAAAGTAACTAACTAACCTAAATTAGCCATCAGTGGTGGTTTTGACAAATGACGCGCAGTCAATGTCTCTGAAGAAAGATCGAATACTTGTCAAAATAAGTCATAGATTCCTTTTGACTAATGAAGTTTGTTATTTTCCCGCCGTTGATGTGTTTTTAAAAAGCGGGACTCATCGATGATGCTTTGTTAGGCGTACGTGTATACGGATATGTTACACTCAGTTTGTCAGGCAGCCATTAAACGGACATCTTCCCTCCTCCATTTCAACCATGACGAAGGTAGGAAAGCTATGATTTCGTATGAAGCTGTCAATTGACATGAGTTATGAAATGAGAGTACGGTTGTGAGGGAAGTGGGCTGAATCAGTAAGAATAAGCTGTAGCCTATAGATACCGAGTGAGACTCTAACACAATTTTATGCTTGTACTTAGGCACATCTTTATGCTGCAAAACCGTATGCGGTAGGCCTCATAGATAAGTATCAGCCATGTCGTTGTGCAATTTCTTTGCAACACACTAGTGAGTTTGTTGTGCCAAACAATACATATACCAATTCCTAAGATAGGAGGGGAACTATTGCATGATTAAGAACATTCCACGATTTTGTTGATTTTGTAATATGGACATTACATTTTGAGTAAAAAATAACGAGGAGAAAAATAAATAATATGCAACAAATAAAGAAAGATTTTCTCTGTGTGTTTCTTTTGCAGGTGTGAGCATGATCATGCAGTGGTAGATGCAAGGAGCTAAACACTGGCCCTGTGATCCAATTGCACAACGAGTGAGATACAAGTCAGCTGTGACCCCATTATGACCCGGAGATGTACACATTATGGTGTACCATTAAAGACACTAGAACGGACACACAAAAAAAGGGCTCATTCAGTGGATATTGTCTGGACTAAAGTGTGATTAGTCAGAAATTCAGTTACAAATCGTGCAAGTCGCTTGACTACAGATTAGTCGTATCAAGCAGGTTTCTATTCTTGTCATATGACTATATTTTCTAGTCCAAGTCTGACTCTTGACTAATCTATAGTCATTAGTCATCAATACTCTGTGACTAATTTACGTAAGTCGTACGAGACATATCACTGGACAATTTTTTTTTAGTCAAAATGACAAATTAGTTTTTAGAGTGTAAAAGATGCGTCACTGACCAAGTGGTGGCGATTTGGTAACCACCAGTTAGGTCCCTTTTTGTTTAATGTTACAAAGGTTTGGCTAGTGCGACTCCTTGTAGCTATTTCTCCCACACATCAGCTCTAAAAAAAAACCTGAGGAGCTAAGAGCTAGTCATTTGGTCGGCTTCCACTTCCAGCAATGGAGTGACCACTGATAAAAAAAAATAGCTGAAAACAGCTGGAAAAGGTGTAAAAAGATGAACTTTGGAAATCTCCTAGACTTTTGTTCACAGCAAGTGAGGGGAAAAAAGCTGAAATCCAAAACAAAAAAGGCTGAAATCAGCTTTAAAGCTGAGATTTCACACCCCTGCTAGTACCAAAAATTATATGTTGCGAGTACCTATGCATGACCTCTGGGTGATGACCAAGCTCTACCAAAGTGAAACTCAGAAGATTGGCAGTTGTCTCTTGACCTGTGGAGATAAATCAGATCGGTAAACAATCAATTAATGAAACTATCACAATTGAAATCAGCAAATAAATAAGACACCAGTCATTATAAATCGCAGCATTGTTTAAAGCATAAGGATCTGTAATGAAGGGGTACAATAATTATATGATACTGGAAGAACTTTTTGGAGTAGGGTTTGTCTGCAAAATAATTTAGGTAAGTGGATATTATTATCAACAAAATTAATTTCAACAGAACACATTTTTCTTTTTAAGCAACAACTTCTTACCGGCGACGAAAAAAGTAACAAACTCATCAATCAATCCCTCCAGATCGATGGCACTCTCTTTCTTGAAGCCATCGACTGCCTTCAAGATGTGAGTAAGGATGTCACTGGGCACCTCCTCCTGCTTCTCCATGGCCAACAGTCTCTCCTCAATGCACCGACGGCCTGTCTCCCGAAGAAAGCTGATGTTGTCTCCAACTTCCTTTCTGTATTTACGAGCTGCTGGAAACGGGCTGAACTAATTAAATAAAATCCAGACATTGTATTGGTTATTTCAATTTCAAGTTCACTGCATACCCCTTATAATTGAATGGTTTGACAACAACAGTACAACGAGGAGGCCAATTAGTCATTCAAAATCAGATTTGCTAACAGGAACTGTATAATAGTCAGAGACACATGGATTTAAAAAGGACCAATTCAGAGGAACCAGAAATTATCCAAATACTCATATGCCAGTCCGACCCATAATTTGGTCATCGCAAGTTTTAGTGCCAAGTAGTAACTTCGTAACTCTTTTCACCAACGGAATTCTCTAATTCATATTCCACATCAATATTCGGTGTTTAGAATTCTCCCCGTAGCTATTTTTTGACTTTATCAAGGACATTTCTGCAAATCAGTTTTTTAACGTATCATTCCACACTAACAATGTTATAGCCAAATTGTAACGATTTCCATCCGCTTAAAAAGAAGATTTCTAAAGAACAGAGGCTTTGCCATAACACATCTACTGTACCTGTGCCCACGCAACTGTTATGCCCCAACTATGGCAATGGTTCCAACTATAGTTAGGACAGCCCCAACTATTGTTTGCAGAGTCCCAGCAATAGTTGGGGAATTCCTAACTGTAATTGGAATCGTCTCAACTATAGTTGGGACAATGCCGCAGTTCGGTGTAACACTGAGCCTCTTTCTCCCGAGATCAGGGTGGACCCTCCCGACAGTTTTGCTTGTTTCACCTCTGAACTCACCGATGACGTTAGGTTAGTTCGCTCTTTATCTGCTCCTTCAAAGCACTTGGCCACCGCCTTTTTAAAGGGGGAATTGTCGTCAAGTGTGACGTTAAGATCCATCGAAAACGCGACCTGTCGGCAAAAAGGTTTTTGCGCATTCATTCGTGAAAGACTAACAATTAATACAAACATGTGAGATTCGAAATAAAGAGTCTTTGAATTGTGACCATAATTGCCACTAGTGCGTGGATACCAAGCTCCAGGTGAAAGCTGAAAGATATTGCCACGTATCGATTACCATTTTGAAGTAAATGTCCCCCTCAATCACTACCCCAGTCACCCGTACCCTCGAAGTGTGCATAATACATGATGTAAAACATATTTTTATGTTCAGATTGTGCAAGTTTAATTTCTTTCACTAACCTTTAAAATGTTGGTCTGAAAGAAATCCCGCTTCGAGATTAAATTTGATTTTAATGGTGTCCGATGCACAATATAAAAACACTAATATTTTTCCTGACTAACTGCCTACTTTTGCAATGATGTCAAGGGTTGTTCGGTTCAACTCATCCAACATGGCGACCTCCGTCTTCCCATCAGCCTTGTGGCTTAGTTTCTCGATCAAGACATCTGCTCCTGCATTGAACTGCCCCATCAATCCCTGAAGATACCTGAATAGACAATGAAAAATAGTTTTCGAAAGAGCGATAAAGGTTCAATATAATACACGAAGAGTCAAACATTTTGGCGCACGCTTTTGACTTGTATCTGTTTTGTTTCGTTCTACAATTTCCTTCAGTCCTTCGTATTGTTCGCGTTATTGGTTACTCAATTGTGTTTTCTCCTGTGAACTCGGTCAAGACTAGCGAGAGCAAACTGGGTGCTGTTTTTTCGAAAGGCGCTTACCACGGGGAAAATTCACTGAACCTCGTGCGCATCGGTAATGAAAACAGGATCCCCCTTAATAGGCGAAGGGAAAGAAACCTTAACCCCAACCCTTACACCAACAAGACAACTTTGACTTAGTTCATTGCAAAGTTTGTAGTCAGTTCAATCACAAATCCAATCACAATTGGTCACAAGTGATTCATTTATTAAGATGAAAAACGGCAAAGAATGCCTTTGCCCGAGTTCATCCGTAGCATAATATCTGGATGACTTACTTTCTATGGAAGGCAGGGTTAATAAGCGCCCGTTTTTGTGCATGTACCTCAGGATCCAAGACAGACACCAGCCCATTCCCTAGAAATCGTGTCCCAAGGACCTTCATGAAGGTCCTATAAAATGAGTAAGGCTTCCGGTGTGTATCGGTCAACAGAATTTCCTGAAATCAGAAATAAGAGACAAGAAAAGAAAAAAATTCTATCCAAAAGACAAACACGTCCAAATATTTGGAAGATCACCGTTTTAAAGTTCTGTCCACGGATCACAAAAAAGGTGTGCTTTCTTTCGGCAAAACGAAAACAATTCACACACATCCTTATGTGATTTGTTTTCGTTTTTCTGAAAGAAGACTTAACTTTTTGTGATCCGTGGACAGAACCTTAGAACGGCGGCTGTGTTTAAAACTCCGTAACTTGACAAGTACATGAGTGATTTGAATGATTCTTGTACTAAAAGAAAGCTTATGAATTGGGCTTTCATATCCTAGATTTTGAAAGTGTTACATGCAGAACTGCATTAAAACAATGGTCCCGACATTTGGGTTTGGCTTTTTTTACTCACCCTGTACAGGCTACTTACGGCAGACATCTTTCCTGGACTTTGTTAATGGCAACAACATAATTTTGTGTTTAATACAATTTCCTTTTAGAAAAAAAGGTTCGTATATCTATAGATGACCTTGTTTTAATAATTTTGAATAATGGGTAGTTTAGGCTGAACCCCCCCCCCCCTTATTCGCATTGAAAGATCGGGACCCAGTTCGTACATTATAATGCTAGGGTCATACATTCCCGATTTTTAAGCCGAATTGCCGCGAATAGCAATTCTTGAGTAAATCGGGCAATGGTTCTTGGCTGCCTCCGGGTGATTGTGTAAGTTCGGTGAAAGATCGGTTAAGATCGGGAACCACCCCGACAGTATTGAACATGTTCAAAATTGTCGGGGCGATTCGGGGTCTAATTTCAATTCCTGGTTTATTCTTGTTGTATTCATAACTAATTCTGGATATTCTTACAACATTCTTGGTATTCTTACAGCATTCTTACAAGTTTCGTAAAGTTATTTTTTGGTGCTAACAGTCCAGAATCATGCCGAATCATTACGAATGTATCGAAAAATGTTCGAATAGTATTTAAAAAAAAAAATTTAAAAAATCTTACGAATACACTAAATCGGCATAATTCGGGTCATTCTGGATAATACTTGAGTTATTCGTAAGTTAATATTGACAAAATCGCTGCAATTCGGTTTTATTCTGCAATATATCGCAATCAGTCGCCTTGGTTCGGTCTTGATTCAGCTTCCATTTTGTGCCCAGTTCTTGATGATTTTTGTTTCTTTTTGTTTAAGTTATTTTTACAAACAGCAAATCGGGGCTTATTTCTCCCGATGCCATCAATAATATTTATTCGGGATAGATCGGGGTATTCGTGGCAATAATTCGGGAATGTGTGAACCTAGCACAATGGTGTTTTTTTGTTTGTACAGCTCGGGCCACCGAGCTATGCAGATTTATGGAGATTAGTATTGTGCACTCACCTTGACAAAGTCAGGAACCATCACAAAAACCACCGGTTGAAAGAAGAAAAAGATCACTAAAACGGGTCCGTATTGGCGCATCCTGAAAACGATTGGGAAAAAAATTATTTTTCTTAAATCAGTCGCGGATCCACGGGGTAGGGGTCTAAACCATCCCCTTTGGCCGTAAAAAAATATATATGAAAATACCAGTGACAAAAATACGTGCATGCTTATTAATACTCCTCTTGACGCTCCCCCCCCCCAAAAAAAAACCCGTGCCAAACCGGGATCCGCCCCTATAGTATGCGTACTCACTCGGGTGTAATTAATCCCACTAGGGTGCGTAATTTGAAACTTCAAAGTATAAAGATAGACGACATAAACGTACATGTCAACGATGGCCTCCGAGAACGACTGATTCCTCCGATGGTATTCCATCATCATCGGTGCATGGCCGAGAAAGAACCTGGAAATAAAAAAATATCGAGTTTAAAAATAATATTAAACCAAATTGCCTGGGTTAATTTTAACCAGGCCAAGAAAGGGTGAAAACTGCAACTTCCCAAAATTGGGTTGTTCTATAACCAATTGTTTGGGTAAGAATTTTCATTAAATTCAACCAAATGTTGAAGTCATACAAGACCAACTCACGTGCATGGTTCATAGCTCGGCCAATGTTGGGACAACAATGACAAGCGCATATTAGCATATTCATCAGCGTGACTCGGCGTGACTTCGACCAATGGAAGCCAGCAGAAAGGGTGATATTTATTAATTAATAAATCGTGAAGGAGGCTATTCTGCAAATATTTACTGCGCACCATAATGGATGGGAACCTTATTAATATTAGTGAGACTTGAAAAGATTGACAGATATTGTAAACGCCAGTGTTATACAACTTTTAAAAATGCATGTAGCCACATGCCTATTTTTTCTTCAATTTCAACGAAAAGTACTGAATATAAATCAAAACGATTTTTAGCACACAATTGGATCATTATAAGGGAAACAACCCTGAAAGTTGCGTGAAGATACGGTCTTCCAAACGGGTGAAATTAATTTGCAAAGATTTCACCCGCCAACGTGAATATGTCTGTGTGTATGTTGTTTCATTCAAAATAAAGTACTACGTAACCTTTAGAGATCGGCCTGCGCAACCACACGGCTGGAGATCACCCACGGTCACAGTACTCATTGTTGGCGGAATCATAATCTGTTCGCACCATGCAAGCATAGTGCATATGTTATGCACAGTGTGGGTCTATACTTTAGAAGTACCGAACCCATATCTAATTATAGATTATATAATTACTTGTACTTAATTGGTCCATGTCATGGAGGAATTCCCCCATGGTCCAGTAGCCTGCACAGACAAGGGCAAACAGTGAAATGTGCTTCTCTTACACATAGAAACACAATAAATGAGTGTAATTCAGCCGTCACTGAGGAATGATCTACTCGATCTATGCCACAAGGTACATGTACATGTACATAGATTAAATATTATACTTACCCTTTCCAGCCTTTCGTAGGTGCGGAAGGGATATGCGCATACTTGCGATGCTGGTAGTAGACAAATAACGCGAAGGCTATCAACAATATACCACCGCAGACCAGTATTATAACCAACAGTCCGAACAGACAGGTTAGAATTAGAATTGAGAGAGCCGGCGCAGCCATGTTGCATGAAGCAGGCTTCGTGTTCAGTCAGTTTGCTTGTGCTATTACGCGGTTTCCTATCAACAGCTGATCAAGCGTGAGAAATGAAAACACAGGCATTGTGCTTCGAAGGTCAAAGTTTGAATGCGCACAAATACGTGAGGAATTGGTGGCATTGCACTTTGCCCAAAAACGCGTTGGGTCTCTTGGCAACAATATGGTGTCAAACTTCAAGCTTGATTTGCTCTTTAAAGCTTTCAATACATCTTATTGTGTTTTAAAAAAATGAAAATGAAGGACTTGCCAATTAGCCATAGTCCTACAATTATCCACGATGACAAACTTCGTATCATACTTTCAAACGACGATCATGAACACAATGCAGAAAGCCAATACTCTGTCCGAACGCTGTCCACTAGGCGGGGGGGGGGGGGGGTGTCACAGTAGGGGGTCCACATTAATTTTTAGATACTTCTATGAAAAAATATGTGTCACAGCTCCCCCTCTGGATCTGCGCCTGTGTGGGTAGGTCAATCATATCAATATTTTACAGCGGGATTCCTCTTCTTGACTTCTAATTAAAATAACAACAAATCATATTTCAAAAATAATATATCCGCTGAAGAAAATAAGGAAACACTTCATCACCGATATTTGTGATTGACTCAACGTTCTCGAACCTCGGTGGTTCCAAACTACAATGATTGAAGGCTGAAACTCAGAACTAAATAGTCAGTGACTATAAAACAATTTATTTTTACTGTTTTCTTTTCTAAAATAGCTTTTGGAAGGGGTTGAAATCCTCATAACATTTCCCAAGTTTCAGTTATAAAAAAAATTAAATATGATGATTTCTATATCTGTGTGGCTACACTGTAAACACGTTGGGCTGGGTGGGTTGATATGTGGACCATCGCCGGTTGGTCAACATATCAACAGGTTAAACTCTCGGGCAAATTTTTCCCAATCATTTGAAAAATTTTACCCAAATTGGGTAATTTCAAACCAATGTTGGGTAAAATTATATTGCCCAACAGTGTTTTACCCATTATTTTTTACAGTGTAAGCTGTATTGCGTAAGAATCCACTTGCACCTTTTAATTCACCGTGTAAAGTGCTTAATGTCATACTAGCGTCGGCAATGTTAGTCAGCAGCTGCGCTCTGGTCCTGCGACTACTAACGGTTATTATAGTTCCAATTACAAACACCAAACACTCTGCCATGTAAAATCAAAATTAGGACCTATATTGAAGATTTCATCCCATAACATTTGGCAACCACGTGATAAAACAAACTAAAAATCTTTTCGAAATTCAATTAGGCCTAAGTCTTTACTGACTACAGATAAGCAACACCTTTGCTCAGAATATAAAAATGAACAAAACGTTACATAGAAAAAAGCTATATGTATACATAAAATGACTTATATATGAGATTTAATTCTGGAATAAATAATATTTATCTTGCACAACTTCCTTCTCCGTGTTATGTCAAATTAAATACAAAATAGAACATAATATATGAGAGTGAGAAATATTCATAAAATCTAGCAAATGCCAGTTATCAGTCTACACAAACGACGATTGCATTTTTTTTTAGTAAAAGCATTATGCTTGACTCACTATTGTTGTATACAGTGTGAGTCGAAAAAGGAAACCCAAATGGCAGGACCAATTTGTTGTTACGAAGTTCTGCATGTAGTACTATCAAAATCTAGGATATATAAGCCCAATTACTAAGCTTTTTTTAGTACGAGAATCATTCAAATCACTTACGTACTTTTTAAGTTACGGAATTTTAAGCACAACCACCGGTTTAAAGTTCTGTCCACGGATCACAAAAAAGATGTGTTGTTTCAGCAAAACGAAAATGTGAATGGTTTTCGTGTTGCTGAACACACCCATTTTATCCGTGGACAGAACCTTTATTTTTGTGGTTGGGTATATAATGCTACATGCATAACTTTATTAAGTAAATGGTCCTGCCATTTCGGTTTCCTTTTTTTTTCTTACTGAAAAGCATTCATTTAACAAACGCTTGATTCTGCTGAATTATTTGCAAAGCCGAATGGTTTTTAAAAAAGTTGTGTCCTTTTTTTTGTGTACAAACACAAAACAGTACATTAATTAATGTAATCTGCTAAATGCTTTTTTGAGTTGAAGAAAACAGTATACTTTCTAAACGTGTAAAGCTCCAATGTGTTCTGCTGACGAAGTCCCAGTTACCTAAAATATCAAACTATCAGTCGGCAACGTCATACAAAGATTACAAAGGTTTTTTTTTTCAAAAACAAAATGACTAATAATGATTAAAAAGTTTAAAAGGACGGTCTCGCGAAAAAGGGTAAAATTCTACTCAAAGTCTAGCTTGGGTCGCATTGACATAGCACGGCACCGTGAACGCCGTCTTACCACGGACGATGGCTGTCCCAGTGCCGAACAAAATGGCGCATATGAGGCAAGGAGTTGCTCCAATGATGAAGACGCAGACGACTGTTTCGAGGGTGTAGAGTTTTCTGCAACGGTTGAAATTATAAAATAAAAGTGTTTAATGTTAATGATTGATGATTATTTGTAGTGGCATCGCACGTGCAAGGACTGTCGGTTCATGGGAAACCAGTCAACTTAAGACCTTGAACCAATCAAACCTACATGAGGCTTTCATCCAAGGGGCTTGGCCCCCTGGCAAAGCAACCCAAAAAGGGGAAGAAAACAAGAAAGAAAAACAAAAAAAGAGGTGTGAAGTCATATTGCTTCGAATTTAATACACATTTAACAAAATGGGCACCCGCAGGGGTGTCAATGGGGCTGGGGTGGACAAAATGTCCCCGCCCGCTCTCGAAGAATGATAAATTGAGAATATGTTAGAGAAGGTTCAAGGTTTTTTTTGGGAAATGTGCTTTGCCCATCCCCCCCCCCCCAACCCCCATCAAAAATCCCGGCGATGCCCATGGGGATGTGAAGGAAATGCTTTTCATATAGACATACACAATTTTGAGAACATTACTATAATGCAGATCTCGATTATCGAATTGCCTTCATGCAACGAAGAGTTAAATGAAAACATTATGAAAAGACAGAATGAGATACATACGAGGGTACTTCTTGGTATATTTTCCGCAAGCGTAGGTAGCAGAGGCAAGGCACTAGCAAGGCAAGGATGGGCGTAAGGAATCCGCCAGAGATGGAAGACAAGAGCGTGAAGTGAGGCAGTGTCTCTTGGACGAAGATCTGCCCGAGGAGCACAGAGGAGCGAAGAACCACTCGCTTCCAGCTAAAATCTGAGGGATAAAGGGAAGGGGAGATTCCATTAAAAGCGATTCTTGGACCATTTTGTGGCTGTGCAATCACAGTTTCGAACTGCAAGCCGAACTGAGCTTCCCGAGTCGGAACTACTGTACTATTGGCTCCGGGCGGCACTAACACACGTCTCTCTCGAATGTAGATTCAGACGCTTCCATAGACGCTTGCGCTATTGCTTATGGTAGCCAAAAAAATTCGGAAGCGAGCCAATACTCACAGGAAAAGTCCTAGCTTTTTTCCTTGAGCAATGCAACCTTTGCTTGTTAATATATTATTATTATCATTTTTATTATACTATGAAATATAGGCCTAAAGCTTTTCTTGAAAATGTTTGAAAGTTTCATGCCATATTTTCCCCGTTATCTGTCCTTATACTTTCCAGGCTAGCCCATGTATGTTCTATCACTATATACTACACTCAAAGATACATACATCTAGGCCTACATGTAGTTGGTGTAAATTTTTTAGTTGCTCAAATCAATCATTTACAATGGCAGTTTCGAAATCTGAAAAGAAATTTGCCAATGTGCTTACCTGTTGGTATATTTAGAACCTCTTCCAAGTACTGGAACAGCGGGTTGTTCACCAGCAAGACGCCACCAGCCAGATGGACCAAGATGAGCAAAGCAGCGACTTTCTTGAGGGCGTCCTCCGGTAGCAAGTCGAAGACGATGGCGGTGCCCGTCACGTTGGTCAGCGTGTCGCCGAAAATGATGAGCAAGACCAGCATCATCGGCAAGGCGAGGAATAACGTCACTGCAATGATACACAAGAATAAGGAAGGAATTTAACAGAGCTTCCTAAGCACTAGGATTTACTGAGTACAGGAAAGATACGGCTAAGCAAAACAGTAGGGCCTCGGACCAAGAGCACATGAATTCTGCGCTTACCGTATACCATTCATAAGCACAGAAAAGATACGGGATGTATGCAAGCGGGCATATGGCTAAACAAATGGAAAATTTATGAAATATTCGAAACTGCACGTATCGCAATCCTCAAATGTGGTATAAATTAAAGACTACAACATTTCATTTGAGTGATGTGCCAGTGAGATGGATGGAGTATGGTTAAGTGTATTTTTTTTTTCAAACCGTGGCTTGCACCCTAATGATGTAAGCGCATGCACAGTATGGGGACTTTCAAATGCAGGGTATTTTAATATTTGTTTATTTGTTTCCTGTCCATGTTACATCTGACATCTATGATTTTATAATTCTGGTGCACTCCTTAGTGCAATCGTCCTCCAAGAGAGATTGCACTGTAAAAACGTTGGGTAAAATACTGTTGGGCAATGTAATTTACCCGACATTGGTATGAAATAACCTCATACTGGGTTGAATCGGGTAAAAACTGTCAAACTATTGAGACGAATTTGCCCAAGAGTGTAGGCAGTTGATAATTCGACCAGCACTGGTCGAATTATCAACCCATTTTGCCCAACTTTTTTACAGTGTGTGAATATGTCAAACCACCTATACCCAGCAAATAAACAATAAATGTTTGAAGTCATTCTTAGTGATACTTGAGTGGCAAAATACAAAGCACCTAGGTAACAGGGACAGACAAAAATCACACTTTGGACCCAAAATATACAGGTTGACCCATATCTTCGTACACTGATCATACGTTAAAAATATGACTTTATAACATAACAAAATGTTGTGCTTGCAAGGAACGCAACGGAACGGATTGGGAGTGTTGTACGAGTTTGGGAATCCATTTTGGAAGCTCATTATGCTTTCAATAATGCAAATGCTGTACCAGAAGCTAAACCCTTTAAAAACACCCATATTGCGGTTGAGTGTTTTAACCAATGTATATAATACAATGATATAATTATACCAGTAATATACAAGTCATGCTATTATTATACCAGTGTACATGTACAATAATGCAAATATAATACCAGGTGGCAAAGCCATAAAAACAAACTATCGGGGCAGTTTAGTGTAACAAAAGCGAATATTTATAGGTTACAATTATATGCAATCATGGGCCTATATTATAATAGGAAGCATTTTGTTCCGATCAGATCACACTGGAAGAAATAATGATGACTGGATGCATATCTGCATAACAGTTATTTGTGACGATTATTTTGCCCCAAAAAATAAGCACAGATGTAGTAGGCACAAACATTAATTGTCGGAGCCAGAATTGACGAAGTGAATTAAGCGCGCGCTCTCCAGGTACAATAACAAAATTATTCAAAATAAAAGGATGAAATGGCCAAAGAAGTGAATATTTCTTAGGAACTTATTTTGTGCTACTTTATAATTCCCTTAAGTGTATGAAAACTAATTGACATCGCTCTATGGTTATATTTTACTGAAAAGTGCACCTCTTTAATCATTAGGCCCTAAATGAAAGTGAAAATAACTTAGGTATAATGGGACACAAAGGTGCATTTTTCAAGAATTGCATGAAAACAATTTGTGTTTCATTCGCCCTTTGACGAAAGCTGAATATTGCAGTTACAACAAAGCCCTTCCTTACTCTGGATTGGCCAATAATAACAAAGAAAACACCGACAAACAAGGTATATGCATAGGACAGACAGACGAGGACACTGGCAAGGGCGGATCCAGGGGGGGGGCCAAAGGGGGCCATGCTCCCCCCCCCCAAAAAAAAAAAAACCAAACCAATTTTTTTTTTGTATGTGACATCGCAATAAAGGCAGGCAAATAACAACCCCACGCCGTAATTTTTTGGATCCACTTTTTTGGGGGGACCAAAATTATTTTTGGCGCCCCCCCCCAAAAAAAATTGTGTTCTGGATCCGCCCTTGGACACTGGTTATATACATGTAGTACGCTTGCACTCACGTAGGTCAGCGATGATGATGGCTTTAGTGAAGCCCTGTGGCTGTTGCATGTCTTGTTGCAAAGTCGGAATAACACTGTGCTGTCCCATCAGCCAGAAAACCGTCCCGGCTATTTCAGCGAGGTGCAGAAAATCGCTCTCTCCGTGAAGCTCTCCATGGGTGGTGACCGTGGTGTTGCTAGTCCCCCTGGACATGGAATCGCCAGCCACAAATATTGATATGATGACGAAAATCACAGACAGGACGACGGTGAAAAAACTGCCTGCTAATACCAACCTGTCGGACGGAGAAACAATTCAAAACAACATTCGTTTATTTCTTTTTTGGTATAAAATACTACAGTTTGGTATATCGGAAGTGCACTGGCAATGTGGCTTCAAAGCCTGCTGTAACCCTTTTTATACAGCTAACATTTTTTGTTGGACAAAAATCAAAAAATCAAAAAAAATAACATTGACAGTACATTTACAAAATATATCGCAAATATATAAATTTTTAAAAATAAGGGAGGCGGGCATGAAGCTTGCTCGGGCCTACATGTTTACATGGCAACAACCTAAGGCCGTACATTTTTATTCTCATTGAAGTTCTATTTTCGGCAGTGCTATTGTAACATATAGTTTTGGCGAAACAGTCTTTGGGTTGTTTGACTATACTCTATATGTTAAGATAGAGTAGCTGTGGCTCAGAGCAGGATGAACATACGAAGACTATACAAAGACACACTGGTAATGACTATGAGTTCAGCTATATGGAAAACTGGTTTTATTTTCAAGAAGTCAATATTCTACCGGTATTGTGTATGTACAGAACTATAACCTCAGACTATACGGCTGAAACAGCTTATGGGTATGGCTGGTTACCAAAATACAGAAGTTGGAGCTAGAAGACAGAGGTTCTGAAGAGTTTTGTAGATGAAGACTGGCCTAAGCATAGGGCTGAATCAGCTTATGGCTATGCCTCTGGTTTCCCAGGGATTTTCGGCATGTTTTTCAATTATACAATACATAAAAAAAACAAATTTAGAAGCAGATAAAATAAATTGCGAATTTGCAACAGGGGTGTTTTTTTTAATAAGTTTTATAGCCTAATGGGAATCACTCCTCTATCGAAACACATAATAAAGGCAATCATTTTGAAAGACCAAGAAGAGTTCAAAGTGTGGTAAGTGTTTTTCGATTCACGATAAAGGTTTTTAGCTGCGGGATAGCAGCTCAACGAATCATCATGTCTCTCCGTTAGTTCGTTAGAGATGGTTAGTAAAAAAACCGCTGACAATAGTTTATTGCACTTCATATATATTTGACCGATTTCAACCGAACTTTGTCAAAAGTATCAGTAGCCCAGCCCCAACATGTCACATGACCAAACTGGGGTCAAAGTTCATTATTGGGTCACTAGCGTCAAAACCTGATTTTTTTTAAAAACTGAAAACACTGCTCCTTTCAGAAATTACATGGCACAGTCATGCGACTCATGCATGAACACGAACGAATTCGTTGGCCCGAGCTTCCGAGATATTTCCGATCGAGTTTCAGAATAATTCTCTGGGACTCTGGAAAATCCAGGTCAAATGCAACATTTCAGCAGAGCTTAAGACACATGACTTTTCTACTGAATAAATGTTGCTGAAAATACTAACCAGAAATTCTTCGGAGTAGCTAACCACAGAAAGGGACAGATGATTACCCCAAACACAGGAGGCCAGTAGCACAGAGTACCTTCTAGTGCGGGCCCGCCTATCGTTAGGGTCATTTCGGTAAAGCCCATGAGGAAAACAATAGCGTTGGTGAAGCAAGCAACAGCTACTAAAACATTGACAACACCTCTGGGGGGATAAAAACATAATAATAAATAACATTTTTAAAATTACGAAGATTATGATGCAAAGGGAGACGATCGGTGTCGATTTTAAATAAGGGACCCTTCCGTTTTGATTAGCATGTTTTAAGGCATATAGGATCATTTGCATTTATCCCATAAGTGACCTATCGAATTATTGTCAAAAAATTACTTGGATTAAAGATTGTATTGTATTGTATTGTTTTATTTCCATTTGTCACAAATTAATATAATGCAAATGCAACAGATTATTTACTACAACAATAACTAAAATTAATAGAATGCTAATACATGTACAACACTTTGATCAATAAACATAAATGGTGACAGATGGGGGAACCAGGAAGAAGCCTAAGCTTATACAGAGCCTGGTCCCGTTTGTGAATAACTTATGAAATAAACAACAGTTATAGCTATAATTTAAAACAGTGGTCAATAATTAATTAATTAATTATTTACTTGGCATAATAGTAGAAAAATTGAAGGAAATTGAAATATACATGTACTAATTTACAATATAACATTTGATTATGATGGAGTGTGACTTATACAAATGCGAATTATGGGTGCACGTCTTATATACTACCGGAAATAAGTAGTTTTTTTAGATATCTTTTGAATTTATGCACAGTCCGAAAGAAGGGTATAGGGGTAAGCTGATTCCAAAGAAGAGGGCCTTGGTGTCTAACTGTTTTCATGAATGATGCGGTCCTAGCCTTGCCAATGTGATTTTTTTTGGCTGATCTTGTGTTATGTAAATGGACATCTAGATTCCTCACAAACATGGACCTGATATTTGTAGGTAGTAGTTTGCCTTCGAATTTAAACATTAGGATTCCTAGATGGTATTTGTACAGTTCAAAAATATTCAGTGTTTTATATTGTCTAAAAAGGGGCGCAGAGTGTGGAACTGGTACTAAACACCACGTGAAATTCTTCCGTCTGCTTTGCTGTCATTTTGCATAATGACAAGTAGCTGTATAGCTACGATAGCTTGTGCCATAAATGTTGTTTTAGTTAGTCTTTAAAATGCTACCTTCACTATCTATATGTAACTTGCAGACTAACACAGCTGTATTCATCTTTGTCATTAAGAAGAAATCAAGAAATATAGTTCATTTCCAACGATCAGTCAATTGACTGATTTTTGGAAATAAAGAGTCCATAGAGGAAATAGTGTTTCGTGATCCAAAGATTGTGCACGGTTCTTCACATGGGCGTCGTGAGGGGGGCCAAGGGGGCGCTTGCTCCCCCCGGAAAAGACACCCACACAAAAAAAAGAGAAAAAAGAGGGGAAAACAGAGGAAAATGATAAATCGAGAATATGTTGGGAAATACAGGAAATGTAGGGGAAAACGTGTTTTGACCCCCCCCCCTCCGCCCTCTAGAAAACAAATCTTGGGGACGCCCATGGTACTAATGTCTCGAAATGTGTTTTATCTATTGAGCTGAAATTGCAACAGGTTAGGTTTTTAACCTTCTTCTTTGGATTTTGATATCAAGAAAATGCATGAAAAGCCCATGATCCTATACATGCCTCGTTTAAGACAGTTTCAGAATATTATCAACATTCAAGCCTAGGACCTATTTCAGGGTTAACGTTTCAGAGCATGAAACATAAAGTTCACGTTGATTCCTAAAGTCCCACTCATTTTTTCCCCTTCCAGTTTCCGAGAGAAGAAAAAAAAATCCTACCGTGCCCAGTCACCGAAGGCCTCCTGGCCAATAGCGCCGTACGGATGCCGCTCACTGCCCCACTTCGCCCGTACCATATTCCAGCAGCGACCCAATATGATCGACGTGTACAACAAGGCGGCATACAAAAGGCCGAATAGCAAGAAGCCAACCCAACCTTTCAGGAAAGATTTTAAAACATTCATTTCAAACCATTTTTTAAAAATAAATCATGGTTTATGGGCTTTGTGCTCAGGTACCCCCTAAACGAAAAGAAAATGAGAGTTGGGGAGACCAATGGCAGACACCATAATCGTTTGTGTGCATATTCCAACTAAATTGATTTTGAGCAATCTAAAACAATTTTCCCCATGAGTCTATGCCAGAATGTCTTATTAGCTTCGTGCGAAGGTGCCCACTTAACGGTAAACAAACAAAAAAAGAAAGTTGGAGGAGGCCACTGGGAGAGACCATATTGTATTTGTGGATATTCAAATGCATTTACCCGCTCGAATGCATAAAATAAAATATCTTTTCGTGAGCATGTAATGAAAATTTATGGTGTGATTCCCACAGACGATATAGAAAGCACTGCATTGAATTGGATTTGTGGCTGCATGCAGTGCACAATTATAAGGCTTAACTTTACTATGGTTTCAATTCAATTCAATTCAATTCAATTTATTTATTCTCATCCTGTAAAAGCATGAAACTTGTCTCCTCGTTCTGCACACGTATAGTCATATACACATTTAAAAACTTCACATTAAAACTATACAAACATATACAAATAGACGTAACAATATGAAAAAAAAACTGACAAGAGTACACGTAACCAGAAGTAGAACAACAAATTTAGCCTAATTAAATAAATGAATAAATGAAATATCCGTTGTGTAATGCCAAAGTTCAAGTATGATTCACGACGTCACTCACCGGTGCTAACGACAAGAACGTCGACGGCTAGAAAACCCAGACCGGCACAAATACCTGATATGGAAACAGCCGTCTGCCAAATATTGATGCCATCTGCCTGTGGTGTCAAATATTATTACAGAACTCGATAACGGTGAATAAATTAGGAAATAACGGTTGAGTGGTCCTGGTTGTTTAAAAAAAAAATAAGCCCAACAAAACAAAACAAAACAATTAATGCTAACACCTGTGTTCTGTAGTTTTATATGTTCATATGCTACGTGTTAATGCACTCAAACCCCTGAGTGTATATGGTCTGTACTGTAAATTCTCCGCTGTCGGGTTTATCTAAACAATAATAGAAGATCACACTCGTGTGATATACCGGGGTTAGTGAATGTCTTACTGTTTCACATATCGTGTCCAAATATCCATATTTTGTATCTAGTGTATGAAACACTATCAACTGGGTATGCTGTTGCTGCATGCATGGCCACACTTTTCTGTTTTCTCATTAATTGCATTCATGCAGAGACGTCGCCTGTTGACTTACTGCCATGTACTAAAACAACAGTTTGAAGCATAAACATTTGCAAGATTCTGGCATATTTGTAACCAGAAGCTATATGTAATCGTATATAACACTGTCTTTTACGCCTCTAATGAGACACAGTTTTGGCCACGAATGTGGGAACGGGCATTAGCATTAAAACCAACCACGTATCAAAGCACAATAGAATTCTATCAAATGGGCCCTTGAAGTTGACCAATAACTTACATTGGAAGATTCGCCGTCTTTGGTATCCTTTTCATCTCCTGACGTATTTCTCGTGCTGACATGTTGCGACCTCTCGAGCAGTCTTAATGTTTGGCCGTCTGTTGATTCGGCCATTCTGCTGCTTTCCTCTTATAGGCAAAATCGTCACTGAAGTTCACAGCCCTTTTTATCCTTCAGCCTTCAGTCAACAAACTACAACAGAATATGGCACAACAAACTAGACTCCAAAATCAGCAGACCCTACAACAGTGCCACTGCCTGTTAGGCAATATAAAGTTGGCCCTATTGTGTTCAAATATTCAATCGTTGTGATCAGCTACTTTTTTGTTGTGTTCCCTCGTTCTAGTCGCCAGCATTGGCATTGCTCCTTTCATTCTGAATTTACAGATCATCGGTCATGCAGGGATATAACTAACAATACTGTCTGCATTATACTGTGTATACTTTTCTATCAAACGACAAATTTAGTAGGTGTAAATTATTGCTGGTATACCTGCATGTACAGCGAACGTACTTATTTGTTTTGCCCCGCAGCGAACAACCTGTAAAATGACATATTTCCAGATCAGTTTAAAAGTTTCATTTTTTTTTGTAAAGCTATCACAAGAGAAAACGTTATAATAAATACCACTGATATAATAAGTGGAGTATGAACTTTTAACTGTAACCGTCGGACCAGCCAGAAACCATAACGTTGTATGTGGCTGAGCTGTTTTCTGGTTACTTATCCTGTCATGACAATGTCATAACATGACCAGTCTTCAAAGGGTAGCTAAAGAAAAGAATATTTCTAATTTGTTCTGAACAGAATTTGTACATATTTAAGAAATGGTTTAATTGGCGCTCTCGGTATCGGTTTTCTGGGTTCTTAATTCCCTCTCCGGCTTGGGTTTCAGGATTAACGTTTGGCTTCAGCTCAATATATATTCATGATTTAGGAACGTCAATTCCTATAACTTGATGAGGCGAACGGTTCGAGTATTTCAATTTTGTGTGGACATTGAGGACTTCTAAAATACAATCCTTGGGCCAGACGAAAACGAAGACGGAGATGACGGCTAGGTTTAGAAAACGTCATTGGTATTGTTCACTGACGTTTGTAACACAAATGAATACAGCTTAAGTGTAGGCTATTCCATATACTGCGCTTTTACCAAATGACAGAAAAACGCTGTTTTAAAAATGACAAGTACTAAGTTTGAATTTATCGAAAGATGATGTACTCCGGAAGCTGATGAGGAGATATCGCAACAATCAAATGCCAGGGCAAATTCTACATCAATAAATCAATTTGGATTAAACAAATAAGTCGAGCATTCTGCAAATCGTAAAATGCACAAAACTTTATGTCGTTTTTCCAAAACCTAACATTGACAGTTTTCAGCATTTTTTTTATTATTCTGGTGCGGTTATATGAAACGGCTAACCTGCTAAGGTCCAGAATGCATCTTCTATTGATGGTTTTAAATACGTAAATACGAAATTTCATTTTTAAAAGTCCTTTTTCAAGTTCATAATTGCTTATTTTGCCATTTTACCAGTGCTGTTTTACAGAACAACTTACCTGCTTAGGTCAAGAATGAATCATAAACGGTTTTATAAACGTAATGGGCGGGGGAGGGGGTTGAAGCAAAAATATTTCTTTAATGTACATTTTTACCATCTTAATAATTAATCATTATTCTTGTTATATTAATCGTTCATTTTACTATTTTACCATTTTATATTATTTTTCTCTCAATATTGTTTAATGTTTTCAATTCTTATCACAGGACCATAATGTAAAACAACCTTTGAGCTAATTGTTTGTGTCCTGTATAAAGATTTTGAAATAAATTAATAAATGAATAAATGAACTGGTTGCATCAGACTTGGCCTAGCTAGGCTGGGGCATGCCATGCATTACGATTTATGTGGTTCCACACATTACCAAATAATTTTGATACGAGTACATTCAACTACACCATCCAAACTGACTTACCTCACTGGAGGAAAGTACTCATTCAATGTCTGGTCGCACATGTACCGTTTGGTCTAAACTATGAGTTTATCATTGCTGAAAATGGGCGGTGCAGACCACAGTAATGTTCAAGGCGAACGGACGAGGAACTGTATATTCGTTCAAACACAATTATATCCTCGGTCATCTGAATGAGCTTGAAATGTTCGCGCAACAAAAGGCTTCCCGTCCCGTGTACAATCGCGGCGGTGAAGGCCACAGTTATTTGAACGGAATACGGTCTATTAGTAGTCTGGTTCCCCGACCTGACAATTTCCCCCGACGTCTACACGTCTAAATTGTAGGTCAGGCAGCCTCCGTGGCTAAAAATAAACATGACGACATTGACGGCCCTTTTTCAAAGCTCGGCTTCGTTTCCGAATTCGCTTTATCACATAAAGCTTTTAATGTTCCGATCATTTTTTAAAAATAAATCACTTGCTTCATATATCATACAGTTATGATATACAGTTTAATACTTCTGTAAGAAAACATTGACTAATTTTGACCTGGAATCTTCAAAGTTAGACACCCAAACAGCACTGTAAGCAGGCGGAGCCGAATTGAGACCACGCCGAGTTTTGGAAAATGCCGGTAACGGTCGTCAAATTCAAACTAGTGCATGACGCAACAAAAAGTTCGCCCCTCGTATACGATCCGAGTGCAAAATCGTCGTTGAATTTCAAGTTTTCTAAATAAAAGCAATGAATATTAATTATCAACTAGTTTTTTAAAGTTTGTAATAAGCAATTAGCAGTTAATAAAACCTATATTATACTCGGAAATACTCGGACACTATCCGATAGTCGACGAAATGAATTCGGCAAACTTCGGACATTTTCGGAAAAAGGAGGAATTCCTCCCGTTTTAGTCACGTGATGTAAATTGTAATACATTGTATTACCGGAGGCTACCTGACCTAAGATTCATCAGGAATAGTCGGAATCTTTTGGTCTGAGAACCAGACTAGTCTATTAGGCCACAAAAAAAGTCTCCGGTTTCTGGTATGGAGCTTGCCCAAAAAGTGGTGCGGCGACGCGGCTTTTTTTTTTTTACCTGTGTTTTTTTTTTTTTGCTTCAAATGTCGGCTGAGGACTGCAATTGGTGCCCGACTAAACTTAGTGAAAATATATGGGAGTCCAGAGAGGCCATATAAAGCTTATTCTCGATCATAACCCCATCTAAAAACACGTTAAAATTGTGCAGCAGCAGGATTCCAGTCAAACCAGTGAGTTTGGCAGTTTTGAGACATCATCTTTTATTGAAAAAAAAAACTTTTGCCGACGCGCATGGCTACGGCGACGCGCGCGCATACCAGAAACCGGAGACTTATTTTGTTTGGCCTTATGTGTGATGTATGGGACGGGTGCGTGTGCAAACACATTCCTGAGTCACATGAAATATAATAACTCCGAACGTTGGTTTCCACTCAGCCTGCTGAAAAGTACGAAAGCCCGTTAGTGCCACCCCCTTTTTTTGGCAGCAGTGGGTGTTTTTTTTTCGAGAACAGTGATTTTTTTCCAGAGCAGTTAATTTTTTTTTTCGAGAGCAGTTACTATTTTTCCTGAGCAGTTATTTTTTTACAGAGCAATTGTTTTTCCAGTGCAGTTATTTTTTTCAAGAGCAGTTGTTATTATTTTTGAAGGGGGAAGGGTGGAAGGGGGGGGGGTGGTTTCCGGGAAAAGGCAAGCGATAAAAACACTCTAGCGGCGAATGCTTAAAAAGTCTCCAACTTCCCTGAATGGAAACCAGCTACAGGTTTTAAATAAATTCATTCATAATTTCATTTATTAATTAAATTTTTAAATGAACAATTTATTTAAAATGGATTGTTTACTTAAAAATACGGTTGAGCCATAAACAATAATAAATGTGATGGAAATAATCGGGGTCAATTGTTGTTTACATTACCACCCTTAACTCTGAACCTTGTCGAAACTCATGTTCCTATCCTGTAAAATATGCTCATAAGCTTAATACAGAAAAGAACTTATTATAATAGGCACTTTAAGGCATTTCCTAATGAAACAGACAGGTGTGATCCTATTAATCAGAGAATTAACTGATTTTAAATGTAACAAATTGTCATGATTTTCCACACACAAAAAATAGTTAAGCGGCTTAAACTAGGTTTTCACGTTCAGTGCATGGGGAAAATCTTCTTCTTTTTTTACCTACCCGCCGTGCGAGGCGCCCTTCCCCATCGTGACCTTTGAGCTAGTACTTGCTGCTTCACTTTTGTGAGCGGACTCCGATCTTTGACTGCATGCGCATGCACAGGCACAGTCTAGGCGTTCGCGCGCGAAACGTGTGTTTCTTTAGGTAAAAAAAAATGCTCTTGAGAAAAATAACTGGTCTGGGAGAAAAATTCTCTCTGAGAAAAAAATAATTGTTCTGAAAAAAAAATAATTGCTCTGAAAAAAAAATAACTGCTCTGAAAAAAATATATAGGTGCTCTGGAAAAAAAATTTGCTCTCGAAAAAAAATAAAATGGTGGCACCAACGGGCTTTCGTAGAAAAGAATTTAACGACAACCATTGTTGTCAGCGCAGGTCTATTAACTATGGCCGCCCACGGGCAATATGGACCACAATTGTGTACAGGTATGTCACTATGTTCGTGGTTCAACAAAATGGTGACGACCTTCATTGTATAAAAACAGATGGCGCCCTGTAATATCCTTGTCAAGCATTAATTGGTGGCGAATTTATCGATTTTCGACTATAAACACACGGCGCGTTGGACCGTAATCGTCGGATATAATTACATTGCATGGCGGACACAAAAACAGGGAGCTATTGTGAGTGAATACATTCAGACGCGGATCCAGGAGATCCATAGAAATTCATACAAAGTAGTGCTACCCCCCCCCCCCCTCCCTGCTGTGACCCCCCAAAAATTATACCGATATTAATATACGCCTGTGCACAAAATATGGACAGGGCCTGCTGGGTTTAGGGGATATTTGGCTATAGTGTTAATAATTGTTGGATTTGAACAGCGCCCCTATTAAAAGTATGGTAGGAGCCCCACCCCACCCCCATTGATTACGGAGCCGAGATAACAAAAAAAACCTGTCTGCATTTCAGCATTGATTTGCTGATGAAACCCCCCACCCTGTAAAATTAGCTGGATCCGCCCCTGATCAGTAATTTGGTAAATACAAAATTATTTTCCCTTCCAAATAGCACCCATTTTGTGACAAACACATCTCAAGAAGGCTTCTGACGTTCTGGGCTCCAATTTAAAGTGGCACTGGGGAGGTGAACATTTTCAATAGCTTTAACATGTAAAAGCATCTGTCGGCGTAGCTTTCACCAAATTCTCGAGCGGGGTGTTTTTATTTTTATTTTATTTATGTGGTCTTTGGACACAAACCCAAAACCAATTCCTCACAAGTGCCCCAGACACTGGAAGCCCATGTCAATGGGAACGAATTCGGATACACTTTGCCAACTGCAAAAAATCCCATATGTTTGTTTCTAGTATCTGTATTGCTAAGCTGTATTACGTAAGAATCCATATGCATGTGCACCATATTAATTTACCGTGTAAAGTGTTCAATGTCATACTAGCGTCGGCATGTTAGTCAGACGCTGCGCTCTGGTCCTGCCACTACTAACGGTTATTATAGTTCCAATTACAAACACCAAATTTTCATAGAGCTGCTTAAGCACAAAATTTGCTTAAGCACAAAAAAACTGGCTTAGTAACATCAGGATACCGGCCAAAACTCCATGCGATTGTTACGCCAAGTAAACAACAGCTAAATACCAGTCACAAGCAATGTACGTCGCATGGAGTTTTCGCCGGTAACCTGATTATATTGAGCAAAGTTTGTTGTGCTTAAGCGAATTTTGTGCTTCAGCAGCTCTATGAAATTGGTCCAGGTCCTGCCACTATAACGGTTTTATATTAGTTCAAATTACAAACACCCAAAACTCTGCAATCTAAAATCAAAATTAGGAGCTATGTTGAAGAATTTCATCCCATAGGCCTAATATTTAGCAACCACGTGATAAAACAAAGCAAAAATATTTTTCGAAATACAATGTTAAACAAGTCTTCAACCAAGACATGGTCTTGGTGACGTTATTATTGTGTTTTCACAATAACATTCCTGAAAAATGTGCGTAAGGCCAAAAAAAAAAGTCTCCGGTTTCTGGTATGCGCGCGCGTCGCCGTAGCCATGCGCGTCGGCAAAATGAAAAAGGGTTTTTTTTCAATGAAAAATGATGTCTCAAAACCGCCAAACTCACTGGTTTGACTGGAATCCTGCTGCTGCACAATTTTAACGTGTTTTTAGATGGGGTTATGATCGAGAATAAGCTTTATGTGGCCTCTCTGGACTCCCATATATTTGCACTAAGTTTAGTCGGGCACCATTTGCAGTCATCAGCCGACATTTGAAGCAAAAAAGTCAGGTAAAAAAAAAAAAAAAGCCGCGTCGCCGCACCACATTTTGGACAAGCTCCATACCAGAAACCGGAGACTTCTTCTTTTTGGCATAACACTATCTTAATCTTAAGGCCTTTATGTTATGTTATTTAATAATGTTATAGCGATATGGTCTTTGTGATGTTATCATGACATCCCGGCAAAATGTGCGAGTAATGTTATTACAATGTTCAACGCGCGTTTTGAGGAAAGTCGTAAGAACAAAGTAATCATGTTTCTAAGACCATGTCGCCATAACATTTTTGGCAAATATCATGACAACATTAGTTGCCATTAAAACATTATTTTGATGTTAAAGCATAATGTCAATAAAACATCAGACAAACGTTTTCCATTAATGTCAGGAAGGTGTCGTTAAAACGTTTCTAAGACCGAGTCGCCATAACTTTATTGCAAACTATAATAACAACATTTAGACATAACATGTATACCACGTCATTAAAACATCAATGTGTTAGCTGGGAATATTTAGCAACAACGTGATAAAACAAAGCAAAAAATATTTTTCGAAATTAAATTTTAAACAAGTCTTTACTAACCATAGATAAGCTACACCTTTGCTCGGATTATAAATATATAAACCAAACATAGGACGGACACTCAGGACCGGGGCCCCGAGCCCCGCTTGGCGCTCTTTTCAGAGTGGACGGCAGCTGTCGTCGAAGGCGAGGGTGCCGCGATACTACAGTTGAAAGTCGAGGGTCTCACCACCGCTAAACTCACCATCATTGAACACCTTGCATAAACCATCAAAGCCTGTGTTATATTGATGCAAGAAACACCCTGTGAAACAACGGTGAAACTAACAATTCCCGATTTCATACTCGCTGCACACATCTTGAACAAACATCACGGCCTGGCTACCGTTTGTCAGACAGGATATAGAGTGTTCTCTGTACGCACAGCCCGCAGATGACTCTGAACTGGAATGGCTTGCTGTGAAGGCTCAGGATGTAACTATCATCAACGTGTACAGGCCACCCAAACACGCCTGTCAAAGCATTCTTACCAGCGGTCATTCATCCCTGCATCTGCGCCGGCGATTTCAACTGCTGCCGCCACACTGAATGGGGTTACTCCAGATTCAACAATGACGGAACTTGTCTTGTAGAATTGGCATTTGCCAACAACTTGACTCTCCTACACAACCCAAATGAGCCCGATAGCGTTCATTCTGCCGTGTGGAATTCAGGTTCGAACCCAGACCTAGGTTTTGCTAGCAGCACAAACCAACTCCGTGGAGCTCCGGTCGCCGAGTGCTGGAGAAATTCCAAAGGTCCCAACACCCACCATTACTCATTACACCAGTACCACTTGCTCCTACCTCCCTCAAGAAAACCAGTGAGACGATGGAACTTTAAAAAAAAAACTGACTGGGAAAAGTGCACCACCGGACAGCACGGACGCGGATACCTCATACAAGGTATACTGTAACATGCTCACCAACGCAGCCAAGCAGTCACTCTCCCATGGATACCAGAGGAACTACATCTCATGCTGGGTTAAATCAGTATTTGTCTACCTCGATGGAAAGATGTCAAATCCCCAAAATCTGGCGCAAGGCAACTGTCATCGCCCTCCCGAAGCCCAACAAGCCCAGGGACGGCCGTGAAAGCTACAGGCCTATTACACTGCTGTGTATTCCATACAAGCTGCTTGCAGTGGCGTAGCCACCGGGGGCGTGGGGGGGGGGGGCGGCTGCCCCCCATGAAACCTTGACGCCCCCCACCAGTCGCCCCCCCCCCCCTGAGATTTTGAGTTTCTAAAAAATATCATTGATCTAAATCTAAATAGTCGCGAATGATCCACATGATGACCACTGAGAAACGACCCTTCGACCGACGACCGCGGACCAGTAAGCTGACAACCGGCGTGACATAGCGCATAATGATAATCTAAAATGCGTATTAACACCCACTGCATGCACTGCTCGCTCACATCACGGAACACCCATTATAGACAAGTGGTCCGTGGGTCACACAGTTTCAGTCATCGATATCACGCGAATCGGCCACGCACAAACTTTCTTCCTCCATTCATATAAGCTAAATAATAATAATAGACCAATTACAATTCCTTGAAATCAGTGGCGTAGCCACGGGGGGCGTGGTGGGGGACAGCCCCCCCCCCCACATGAAACCTTGTCGCCCCCGCAGTCGCCCCCGAGATTTTGAGTTTCTAAAAAAAATATCATTGATCTACATGACGCCATGGGCGTCAATCCTAGGGGAACGGGGGACTGCTGTTCCCCACTTTTTGAAGGGTGGGGACACAATATCAAATGTCCCCCCCCCAGATTTTTGAACTCGTGTCTCATTTACAGGGCCCTATTATGTACTACAATGTATCTTTTGCTTAGAAAATATTGGTTAAAGTGGTCAGAAATTGCCTCACAGATAGCACCACAGAGCATTTAGAATCCAAAATTTTTCGGGGCCCTTTAGCGGGCCCTGAACCCCACGCCTATAGCTCAGAATTCTGGTAGCTGATTCAATGACTCCAACCTCGAAAGCAATGTTCAAAATATTTTCTAATGCCTTTAGCTGAAAAAACCTCGAAAATTATGTTTAAATTATTATCTTTTTGGCTAAGATAATTAATGGTTAAAGTGGTAAGAAATTGCCTCAGATCACACCACAGAGCATCGAAAATCCAATTTTTTTCGGGGCCCTTAAGCGGGCCCCGAACCCCACACCTAAAGCTCAGAATACCGATAGCTGATTCAATGACTCCAACCTCAAAAACGATGTTCAAATAATTATCTTTTGCTAAGAAAATATTAAAACATGGAGGAAAGTGGTCAGAAATTGCTTCAGATCACACCACAGAAAATCTAGAATCCAATTTTTTTCGGGGCCCTTAAGCGGGCCCCGAACCCCCACGCCGTAAGGGCTTCGCGCTTCGCGCTCACATCAGTTCTGATCAAGGTATGTCCCCCCCCCCACACTTTTGAGAAGCGATTGACGCCCCTACATGACGCCCCCAATGAAATGTTCCAGCCCCCCAGCGCCCCCACTGAAAAATTCCTGGCTAATCCACTGGCTGCTTGAGAGGATGATTTACGGACGATCAATCCCATCACTGATCCCCAGCTACCCCGGGAACAGGCATGGCTTCCGCAAAGGACGATCAACCGTGGATCAGGTAACGTCTTGCTCACTCAGGACATCGAGGACTGCTTCGAGGGGAAGGAGACAGCTGGTGCTGTACTCATTGACCTGACCGCCGCCTATTACACTGTATGACCGTATAAATAGGTTAGCCGTCAGGTTTGCAGCCCCCACAGTGTCTTCGGGTCCCCATACTTGTATTACCATGGGAAAACTTGTGTGTAGTCCCCACAAATGTGGAACAAAAATGGGTATACATGTACATGTAGACACAGCACCATCACCACATGCCCCAAACCTTACCCCATCCCCAACCCCCCCCCTCCCCACCCCAACCCCCTACCCACACCCATCCCATCCCTCCCCATACCCATCCCCACCCCATCACCTACACATCCCAAGCCCACGCAAACTCCAATCCCTATCTCCTTCCCCCTCCCCTGACCCGTACCCTCCCCTACCCCAACCCCTACACCCACCTACCCTTTCTACCCCTATCCGTCCTTACCCACCCTTACACATCCCTACCCTAGCCCCTACTCAAATCCCTACATCCTGCCCCCTCCCCGATCCCCTCCTAACCCAATCCCTTCACCCATGCCCATCCTCCCCCTACCTGTCTCCCCCTACCTGTCTCTCCCTACCTGTCCCCACCCCAGCCATACAAATCCCAACCTCACCCAAACCAAGTATTCCAACCTCTATCCCCCACCCCATCCCCACCCCATCCTCCCCTACCCCATCCCTACTCCAACCCCTTAAAACTAAAAGATCAAACCACGGATCCTACACACAAGGATTAACGACTCGGCCCAACTCAAAATTAAGCAACTTTTATTTTCTGTGAAATTAAATACCTTCTTTTGCTCATTCGTGCTATCTCCTCGTCGCCTTTTGGAGTCTCAAAACGGTCAGTTTGGATGACTTTTTCCTCCAGGGCAAGTGAGGCAGGCAGTAGCTCTATCGGCTGATATGTATAGTTATCTAATTTTACTTTGGATGGATGTTGTAAGGCCAATTTGCATCAGCCACGGCATCGTCAGTGTAATACTCTTCACTGTCTTGTGACCGAAATACATTGTGTGTTAGGAATAGATCGCCATCACTGTCGCTCTGACTCCACGCCATGTTGATACGGTGTGCCGCTCCCATGTGCAGTGCAGTCGCTTATATACCACAAGACTACATTTGGAAATTACCTAACAACAAATCTCTTGTCTTTCTGGTAAACAAAGTCGCTCCATTCGTGCAAAATAATGGAGCGCTGGAAACAATAGGGGTACGTCACAGGGTGGAGGTTAAGTCGGTTAATACCGTCGGTAACGCGCCATTCGTGGGTAAGAATGGCCCTCGGGCCATTCTTACCCACGAATGTCGCGTACCTCGGGCTAAAAACAGCACCTTCGTTGCGTTTCATCAGCTCAAGCCAAGTGTGCACGACTGAATCCTACACCGTTGTTTGCTTGATTTGCATATCCCGCCCACCCTACCCTTCATTTCTCAGGTGAATTTTACACCCAGCCTCCCCAAAAAAGAAGGGACACTGCTGTCTCTTTTCTCAATCATTATCCTTGTCCAGGCACGTCCACTTCTGACATCTGGTTCACTTGCAGCAAACCAGGACACGGTTCCAGACAGTCTGAACGGTCCAACGTCAAAGTGAAGGCAAGAGCCAGGACCAATCCGGCCATCGGTTACATAGATTTCGATTCGCTCGTACCCCCCGCCCTGCAAACAGGACGCTGGGATACTTCACAGAATTTTGTGAAGGAAGTGGCCTATGACCTATGTATAAAGCATCTGGCTGCAGCTGTTCAAGACCGCAGTTAGCCAATGTGCGCAAATGCTATCCGAAAATTCGCCATAGAATTGCGCACATTCCATACCGGATGTGATTTCTGTTTCATTGCGGACCATGTGGACAAAATTTTGAGCGGCGCATAATGCAATCCGACCGTTCGTGATTCGAAACGGAGCCTAAGCGAGTGACAGGAATTGTAAATTTACAACACAGATAAGTTTTACAGAATTTCCTACATTATTACGCTTTTCAACGAGAAAAAAACATCTCTAAACTGGAATAAAAGAGTAATGATTTAGACTTAACGGGCGTTTCAAACCTTGCAGAGTCATGACCTTGATGACGCGCAGGTCACTGTCCACGCAAAATCCAACCAATCAGAGCGTGAATTCATCAGAGTATCCCAGCGTCCTGTTTGCAGGGCAGGGGGTACGAGCGAAAGATTTCGACTCCAGAAACTCGCCGATGTGGCAGATTCCCTTTCCTGGATACGGCAGCTCCAGCTGGCACTCCGCCGCCAACTCGAGCTAACCTGCCTCGTTCTGCTCCCAGACCCTTCGGACTATGGGTATACAACTCATTAAGATGTTCGTACGTGCAGACGAGTTATGTAAGCTGGATGAAGGACGAAACCGCTTTTCACCTTTTTTTAACAAACAAAATGGAGGTCATTTCTTCTCCCAGAAAAATTACCCGTCTAACCAAACCCAATTGTCCTGCCGAACAAAACGAAGTTAGTTAGATATTGAATACTCTTTTGAACGACATACAATTTTGTTATTTTTATAGACACACTATTCTGCTGTTAACAATCAAGTCATATATTTCGAAAACAAGCACTAAAGATAAAACGGTTAAAACAAAAAGCGAAAAAGTTAAAGTCAGTAAATTATAGGCAGACGTATTGTATTTGTGCATTAACTTTTAAGAAGTTTTTGCACCTGCAAGGTGGTGCAAAAAGAAGGAAACCCCACGTTTGACAGCAATTTTCACATACTTGTTGAGCATATTTCAATAATTCAATTTCATGGTATTAAAGGGAAAATACAACATTTGCAAACATCAAAAAATAAAACTAGCAAATCATTTTGAAATACCTTGCTGGACTGTTAGTGAATGACAGTGTAAAGCATCCTATAAAATCATGGCACCTGGTATACTGTCATTTTCAAGAAAAGTGGTATTTTTGTATCAATTTCCAACGCTGGTCGGCCGACCAGCGTTGGAAAAAAATGGCTTTTTTCAAATACTGGCCCCAATTGACCATCGCACTTGTTTGCAATCGATTCCACACCTATGAACGGGTACAAGCCAGCTAGACTGGTTCCCTGACCTTACAATTCCCCAATGTATGTAAACTGCTCTGTTTCTTCTTATATGGAGTCAGGGAACCAGACTACAGGAAAATGATTGTTTTTCTTGGTTTTTATAGCAATTTCGAACCCAAAACCTCAAAAAAGTCAGTGTAAATATATTTGCCATTTATTTCCAACCCCCCAATTCCATCCATTTCTGAAAATTACAGCAAAAGCAAATGATTGATCTTTAAACATAAATGACGAACAAAAATGATTGCAAATGCATGTTCATGAGCCTGTTTGTCCACGGACAGCTTTATTCTATCCGCTTGCCTGAGCTCCGGAGCTTGATTTAAAGATGAAAAAACCACTGCACTAGACTTACACGTTGACAACAGTGATTTTGTTGACTTGTATTCAAATTAGCATAATATCACTATTCTTGCGATTTTTTTCAGATTTATTTTCACCGCGTATATGGATGAAAAGCTATGCTTCACTACATTATAGAAAAAAAACGATTCAAATCAGTGAAGTAAGTAGGTTAAAATTCCTGTCAAAAGTGGGTTTCGTTCTGTATAGCTCCCTCAGCCCATATTTGAACCCCGTCTATTGTATATGTGACAGAGTGGTTAGTTCGTATAAGATAAAGAACGCCTCTCTGCTAGCATTTCCGTGTGTGAATCACATGGCGTGACGGTGGCTGTAAAGTCAAGGGGAAACTCTGCGGTAATTTATGCGTGATCTGCAGGGAGCGAACCGGTAAACAAACTTCGGAAATTTGGATTTTTGACATGCGCAACTTATATAATGACACCCTGGACAAAACACACTTTTGAGGTTGGACCTTCCCCCCCCCCCCGTTATTTCCTGATATTTCTCAGGCTTGCGCAAAACACTGAACAATAATTGTGCACCGGGTCAGATCACAGGCATCGGTGAGTTGCAGCATTGAGCTTTAAAAATGGTTACACAATGACCCGACTTTCCAGGAACTCACTTCCTCATTTTCCTTTCACATCAAGAGGAAGCGAAACAAAACGTTCTCCAGTACATGTATATTGCAACGAAACAGTTACAAAGTGATTGCAAAGATTAAAATCCTTCCACTCACAATTAAGCGCGACATCTTGCAAGTAAGACCGTATTCACCTGTAGTCGCCCAACCCTCGAGCTGTCGAGCCTCACCCAAACTCGAACTTACAAAATTCTGACTCCATACACTCATTATTTTGTATGAACCGGTTCGGCACAAACACAGAATCTTATAACTGAATAGCGCGTAAATATACTGCACTGACGTGCACTTACTGACTTCACTGTATGATATCCAGCATGGCTGTCTCTTGTTTAAGTATCGCAGTGGTGCTGCATTTGTCGGTGGTTTTTGGCCTACTTTGTGTGCCTCCGTCAGAGGGTGCAATCAACCAGCTTCCACCAAACACTCCCGGTCACATGCTACCTTGTAAGTTCTGGAACTCTACCATGCTGGACTGCAGTGCGCGGAATCTGTCTTTAGTTCCAGCCGAACTCCTTCCAATCGCAACGGCTGTAGATATATCTGCAAATGACATCTCTCAATTGACCGAACACGATTTTATCAACTTGCCACGTCTGAGACATCTCAATCTCTCCATCAACGTCCTTCAGACTATCGGTAACAACACTTTCCGCAATCTGGTCACGCTGCAGACTCTCGATCTGTCCCAAAATAACATAGAGTCGTTGGATTCCAATGCATTCGCTGGGCTTCTTGAAATGGAATATCTTGATCTGTCCAAGAATGGTATCATTTCCGTTCCTGCAGAAGCATTTCGAGACCTTGGAAATCTACGCCAACTCTCCCTGTTCTACAATTCGATGAGCGTGCTACCATCTGACTCCTTGGTGCCTTTAAGGAAGGTTCATACGCTAGACCTGTCCTTAAATTTGCTGGACTTGACTGACCAGTTCCACCTCGGCGAGGGATTCCGATCGATGAGAAGCTTAGAGCGATTGCTTCTTGCAGGGATGAATATAGATTATCTGCCAAATGTTTCCTTCTCGGCACTGCAGTCTCTGCCGATAACGTATCTTGACCTGTCTTGGAACAGCCTCTATTTGATAGGTAACGCTGCCTTTTATCCCCTCACAAACCTTCGGCAACTAAGCTTGAAGAATACGTATTACAATGCCCTTGATAAGTTGCCGTCTGAAATTTTCCACTTGGATTTAAGCGGGTCGTTGCCCGATGTTGTGCATAGCCACACCCTCTCGGCGCAAATCGTTCGCCGTCTATCGCAGTATCTGCCTAATGTAACCTGCATCTCATTCGCAAAACTGTATATAGGGCGAATTCAAGAGTTGGCACTAGGGTCATTGTCAACTCTCCAGAAACTTGACTTGAGTCATAACTTTCTTGGGTCCCTAACAAAGGGAGTCTTTAAAGGCTTAGATGATCTCCAAGAACTGGATTTGTCTGTGAACTTTTTTGAAGAAGTGCCTACGGATGCGCTGTCTGCGTTCAATGACACACACTCCCTCAGAATTCTCAACTTGGCGGGGAACAAGTTACGCAGGTTGAAAAAGGATGACTTCACATCTGTGACCCTTTTGACTACTTTGAATCTCGAGGGGAACCAATTGTTCAACTTAGCAGAAAGTTTGAGGTTACTTCCAAACATTGAGCGCCTGTACCTCGCGGTCAATAACTTTTATCGAATTCCCCCGAGTGGTTGGAGTACTGCTCTCCCGGCTCTGCGCGTCTTGGACATCTCACGAAATGAGGGCGGGGAATATCTTACAAACACCCTCAGTTACTTGGCACCAAACCTCAAGGAGCTCTACGTCAACAACATAGAAGTCAACTTTGAACTCGCTGTTTTGCTGAATTGCACTTCTCTAGTCACCTTGGATGTTTCACACAATGAAATAAATGATGTAGCTTTTTATGATTCGTCTGGGTATGGGTGGACAGCGTTGAATCTGCCGCTTCTGGAGACCCTTAACCTTGCAGGGAACCAACTTACTTTCCTCTCTGCGAGTGTCTTTGATAACAACCCCCGCTTTCGAAGTGTCAACCTCAGCCAGAACGCATTGGTGACTGTGAGTGAGAGTACTTTCTCGAACCTGAACAGTCTTGAGGCGTTGGACCTTAGCTTCAACGTCCTCTCAAATATATCAGCTCTTACCCCTCGGCTCCCGCGTTTGAAAACGGTTACTTTCTCGGGCAACAGAATCACATTCGCGGACGTGAAGCTCTTCGCGGCTAGCCAGCAGCCGGCTTTGCGAGTGGTGGACCTGAGCGACAATGCATATTCATGCACCTGCGACGTTGAGGATTTCCGAGACTGGCTCTTAGAGGACACACGTATGCTTTTACCATCACCGTCAAGGTACAGATGCAGCTCCCCAGAAGAGCTGCAAGGGAAACTGATCGCACTCCTTACGCTGGACTTCTGTGTGTCGTACCTGGCTTTGTACCTGGGCGTCGGCTTGGCGTCAGGTTTGATAGTCATCGTTGCGGTTGTCACCTTTTGCGTCCGGTACCCCTGGCACATTCGCTACAAATTCTTTTGAGAAAATGGTGGACACAAAAAAATGGAAGCTACTTTTAGTGAGTAAATTTGGGTAGCTATACAAAACATTCTTTTCCACTCCAACTAGCACCCAGATTGTGCCAACCATATCTCTAAAAGGCTTATGACTTTATAGGGGTTCTGTTTGCAATTAAAACTGGCACTGGAGGGGGAAATGTTCAATAGCTTTAACATTTAAAAACGCATTTATTGCCTAGTTTCCAACAAATTCTCGAGCGGGGAGCATTGAATCATGAATTGACAATGACACTGCGGTTTACTTACTATAATAGGCAAAAACAGCAGCGTCGCACCAAATTAGGTGAAACGTCTAGGGGGCACGGGGGGTGGGGGGGGGAGGTTGCACCCTTTTTTTCAAGGGGCGCACTGAAGGCAGCCGAGGTTTGTCTTTTGGTTTAAGTCAAATTTCAAATGGGGTGCACGTGCATCTTCAACCCCCCTCCCCCATAATGTACGCCACTGCAAAACAGTCCGAATAATGTACAAATTTCATTCTTGTGTTGTATGCTTTTTGATATGCTGCATTTATAATATGCACATTACTAACTATATGTGAAATGATTTGCATTCAAATAAAATAACTATACATTGGAACCAATGAATTTTTGTATTATACAGAGACCGTAAATTACACGTTTCAGCTCAATTCTTTGAGAAAAACAACTAAAAGATGCTAACAAGTTTATAAAGCATCTACATTTCGTCCCCGCTATAGCCACGGTATTCTTCTCCGTGTGTGTCGTAAGACGGTAGTCAAATCCAGTCCAGCCGTATCCGTCCTCTTTTGACCTCGTGGGAATAATTAATCATGAACACTTCTAAATAAGGACTGACATAATTTCTAACCAATCAGATTGCTCTTTACAAAAGCTGACCCAGAAGTGACCTCCTATAATACCAAATGAAATGGCAGCACGAAGTGCCGTCCAAAAATAAAAGCGCGCTGCTACTGGCTAACAAAAATGACCCTATAATTCAACCTCACTGAATATTCAATGCGAAGGAAAACGTCACGAAGTCTACGCAGAGAATCTGATTAGCTGACGATGAGTGTCAAAATAGTCAGCTAAAGAGGATGCCTACATCTCATCGGTAAAGAGTACATTTTCGTAATGCCATAAACAATGAGCATTTTAACTTGTAGCTTTAATTTCTCGAGCCAGTACCAGACCTCTCAAAATCATGGGGAGCATAACTTCGATTAGTCAAATTTACATACCCAAATATGCAGAGATCCGTTCAATTGGACTATAGCGCCCTCACATAATAGTAATCTGAGTGTTTCTTGTGTCCGACCATACAGTGATATTTTAATTTCCCATTCTGTAGAAAATACATCTACATTGATCCCAAATAATACCTTAACAGTAATGTGTACGTACTTTATTATTATGTACGGCCACTTTTACCCTAATAATTGGCCAATTTATGTGTAAGCCCCGAAACAATACAGGTTTTTTTATAGAAATACAAGTGTAATTAACTCTTGGATGAGACGTTACACAAAATGAAAAATTCGGCCCATGTTTAGAATAATGAAATAATTACTCAATGAATGTCGAATCATTAGCGGCCCGAAAATAATTCAGTGCTCGCAATTACTATAGACTCTTTCCCGTCCATGCATATATCAGAATCGACAAAATCGGGTCCGTACTCTCTTTTTTCAAAAGAGTGAAAAGGTAGAGTGCCGTTCTCAGATCATCAATCATAGGCTTGGAGGGTCGAGCCCCAGGTTGTCACCAGCTACATACATTTGTTTCCTGGGGGGGGGGGGGAACTCACGACGACACGTGACTTTTGACGTCACCACCACTTGCAACCGGAGGTTTATATATATATATTATAAATTCCCGGCTTGGTAAGAGCGAGCCAGTAGCCCAGTCGGTAGAGTACAGTTCTCAGATCACGAGATGGTTCAAGGTTCGAGTCCCAGGTTGTCACCAGCGACATTTTTTTCCTCAGGGGGTTAGGGGGGACTCATGACGACACGTGACTTTTGAAGTCATCTCCTCTTGCGACCGGAGGTTTATATATATTATAAATTTCCGGTTTGGTAAGTGCGAGCCGAAAGCCAAGTCGGCAGACTGCCGTTCAAAGATCCTCAATCTTGGGGTTGGAGGTTCGAGCCCCAGTTTGTCACCAGCAATATTTGCTTTTTCATCAGAGTGGAGGGGAATCGGGAAGGGGACTCACTATTTTTTTCCTCTGGGGAGGGACACACGTGACTTTTGACGTCATCACCCTTTGCAACCGAAGGTTTCTATATATTATAAATTCCCGTCTTGCTAAGTGCGAGCCGGCAGCCCAGTCGATCATCGATCTTGGGTTGGAGGTTCGAGCCCCAGGTTGTCACCAACAACTTTTTTTTTTCGTCAGAGCGTCAATCATGAGGTTGGAGGTTCGAGTCCCAGGATGTCACCTGCGACATTACTTTTTTCCCTCGAGGGCCGGGGGGGGGGGGCTCATGACGACACGTGACTTTTGATGCCACCACCCTTTGCATGCAATCGAAGGTTTATATATATTATATTATAAATTCCCTGCTTGGTAAGTGCGAGCCGGTAGCCCAGTCGGTAGCGTGCAGTTCTCAGATCATCGATCTTAAGGTTGGAGGTTCGATCCTAGGTTGTCACCAACAACAGTTCTATTTTCGTCAGAGCGAATGGTGCTGGGATTGGGGACTCAAGATGACACGTGACTTTTGACGTCACCACCCTTTGCAACCGGAGGTTTGTTTATATTATAAATTCCAGTCTTGGTAAGTGCGAGCTGGTAGCCCCGTCGGTAGAGTGCCGTTCTCAGATCATCAATCTTGAGGTTGGAGGTTCGCTGTCACCCGCGACATTTTTTTCGCAGGGGGAGGGGAGGGACTCATGACGACACGTATCTTTTGACGCCACTTCACGTTGCAACAAGAGTTTGATAATTTATATATTATAAATTCCCGGTTTGGTAAGTGCGTGCCGGTATCCCAGTCGGTAGAGTGTTGTTCTCAGATCATCAATCTTGGGGTTGGAGGTTCGAATCCCAGGTTGTCACCATCAACTTTTTGTTGTTTAGTCAGAGTGGAGGGGGGTGTTGAGTGGGGGGACTGACGACGACACGTGATTTTTGACGTCACCACCCATTACAACCGGAGGTTTATATAGGCCTAAATTTTAAATTCCCAGGGTTGGTATTTGATACCCTTTTGACATAGAGCTATATTAAACTACCAGAGACGCTTTTAAGCCGCTCTGGGCGCAGACATTTTGAATTCATGTGCGTGTTGTAGAACTCAATCAAATTAGACGGACTGAATTTTAAAAGTGTACTCTAAATGCAACGCTCAGGTAGACCATACGCAAACGTCATGACGGTTCATAAAAACGTCAGGGCAAAAAGCATCTGCAGTGGATACGCGTGCTAGCGTTGCGCTGTTTGCGTGGAGCAAAATGAAATGCTCATTACTGATCGTGCGTTTCGATGTTGGGTCACCGAACTTGGGTGTATTGGCTTCGATAACGCACCGGTATGGAATACAAACGCAGATATGCAAATAGACGTACAAAATACGTACACTATTTCGAGTTTTCCATAGTTTTGTGCACAAACATGGATGCGCCCAGCAGGCACCACTTTGTACATGAGTCAGCGCTCTAGTAGTTTAATATAGCTCTATGAATTTTGATCGACATAATAATCTGTTATTTTTATCGACACAATTCTTAACAAACAAGTCGTGGTCTTTTGTTTGTTTGGTCGTACAAAAAAAACCTCTTCTAAAACACAATCGAATGTAAGCACTCCACATGAAATGGTTGAAACAAAAATTACGTTAAGTGAATACTTTAGACTCAGTAAATTATAGGCAGACTTCTTGGACGTATGGCATATTTTCTTTATTTATTTTTATGAAGCATGCACCTAGCTATCTAAGACCATGGTTGAACTCCGTCTACATACATTGTACATGTGCGCCGGGGTACACGTTGTACATACTAAAGGAGAAAGGAAACATCTGAGCTTGCATTTCTCCTGTGTAAATCACGTGGCATGACGGTGCCTGCAAATCAAGGTGAAACTCCGCGGTAATATTGCGTGATCTGCAGAGAGCAGAGGACTGGTAAACAACTTGGGAAATTTTGGATTTTTTTTATGACGTGTAATTTAAACAATGACACCTGGACAAAACACACTTTTGAGGCCGGATTTTTCCAGTATTATTTCCTGATATTTCTCAGGCTTGTGCAAAACACTGAACAATGGGTGCCAGATCACGGGTCACATCGGTCACAGCATTGAGCTTTTATAATGGTCACAGAAACGAGCCGCCTTTTCAGGCCATCACTTCCTCATTTTCTTTTCGCACAGAGAAAAGAGGAAGCGAAACTGAACAATCCCCAGCAAGCTGCCGTGTCACGAAACAGTTACAAAAGGCTTGCACAGGTGAAAATCCTTCCACTTACTAGTACGCGCCCAAACCCCCGAGTTTGTGAGCCTTACTCAAACTGACCACATTCGGACACCATATACTCATTATTTTTATGAACTGGTACAGCACAAACACAGATTTCTATCACGTATATGCACTTTGTGGCATCACTGTATGATATCCAGCATGGCTGTCTCTTGTTTAAGTATCGCGGGGCTGCATTTGTCGGTGGTTTTTGGCCTACTTTGTGTGCCTCCGTCAGAGGGTGCAATCAACCAGCATCCATCAAACACTCCCAGTCAGTTGCTACCTTGTAAGTTCTGGAACTCTACCATGCTGGACTGCAGCGCGCGGAATCTGTCTTCAGTTCCAGCCGAACTCCTACCAATCTCATCGGCTGTAGATCTATCTGCGAATGACATCTCTCAATTGACCGAACACGATTTTACCAACTTGCCACGTCTGAGATATCTCAATCTATCCATCAACGTCCTCCTCACTATCGGTAACAACACTTTCCGCAATCTGATCTTGCTGCAGACTCTCGATCTGTCCCAAAATAACATAGAGTCGTTGGATTCCAATGCATTCGCTGGGCTTCTTGAACTGGAATATCTGGATCTGTCCAAGAATAGTATCATTTCCGTCCCTGCGGCAGTATTTCGAGACCTCGGAAATCTTCGCCAACTCTCCCTGTTCTACAATTCGATGAGCGTGCTACCATCTGACGCTTTGGTGCCTTTAAGGAAGGTTCATACGCTAGACCTGTCCTTTAATTTGCTGGAAATGACTGACAAGTTCCACCTCGGCGAGGGATTCCAATCGATGAGAAGCTTAGAGCGCTTGCTTCTTGCAGGGATGAATATAGATTATCTGCCAAATGTTTCCTTCTCGGCACTGCAGTCTCTGCCGATAACGTATCTTGACCTCTCCTGGAACAGCCTCTATTTGATAGGTAACGCTACCTTTTATCCCCTCACAAACCTTCGGCAACTAAGCTTGAAGAATACGTATTACAATGCCCTTGATAAGTTGCCGTCTGAAATTTTCCACTTGGATTTAAGCGGGTCGTTGCCCGATGTAAAGAGTAGCCACACTCTTTCGGCGCAAATTGTTCGCCGTCTATCGCAGTATCTGCCTAATATAACCTGCATCTCATTTGCAAACCTGTATATCGGGCGAATTCAAGAGTTGGCACTAGGCTCCATGTCGACTCTCCAGAAACTTGACTTGAGCCATAACTGTCTTGGGTCCCTAACAAAGGGAGTCTTTAAAGGATTAAACGATCTCCAAGAACTGGATTTGTCTGTGAACTGTTTTGAAGAAGTACCTACGGATGCGTTGTCTGCATTCAATAGGACACACTCCCTCAGAATTCTCAACTTGGCAGGGAACAAGTTACGCTTATTGAAAAAGGATGACTTCACATCTGTGACCCTTTTGACTACTTTGAATCTCGAGGGAAACCAATTGCTCACTTTAGCAGAAAGTTTGAGATTACTTCCTAACATTGAGCGCCTGTACCTCGCGGTCAATAACTTTTATCAAATTCCCCCGAGCGGTTGGAGTACTGCTCTCCCGGCTCTGCGCGTCTTGGACATCTCACGAAATGAGGGCGGGGAGTATCTTACAAACACCCTCAGTTACTTGGCACCAAACCTCAAGGAGCTCCACGTCAACAACATAGAAGTCAACTTTGAACTCGCTGTTTTGCTGAATTGCACTTCTCTTGTCACCTTGGATGTGTCACACAATAAAATAAATTATGACGATTTTTATGCTTCGTCTGGGTATGGGTGGACAGCATTGAATCTGCCATTTCTAGAGACACTCAACTTTGGAGGAAACTCGCTAAATTTCCTCTCAGCGAATGTCTTTGATAACAGCCCCGGCCTTCGAAATGTCAACCTCAGCCAGAACGCATTGGAGGCTGTGAGTGAAAGTTCTTTCTCAAACTTGAACAGTCTTGAAACGTTGGACCTTAGCTACAACGTCCTCTCAAATATTTCAGCTCTTACCCCTCGGCTCCCGCGTTTGAAAACGGTTACTTTCTCGGGCAACAAAATCACATTCATCGACGAGAAGCTCTTCGCGGCTAGCCAGCAGCCGGCTTTGCGAGTGGTGGACTTGAGCGACAATGCATATTCATGCACCTGCGACGTTGAAGATTTCCGAGACTGGCTCTTAGAGGACACTCGAATGCTTTTACCATCACCATCAAGGTACAGATGCAGCTCCCCAGAAGAGCTTCAAGGGGAACTGATCGCACTCCTTACGCTGGACTTCTGTGTGTCGTACCTGGCTTTGTACCTGGGCGTGGGCTTGGCGTCAGGTTTGATAGTCATCGTCACGGTTGTCGCCGTTTGCGTCCGGTACCACTGGCACATGCGCTACAAATTCTTCATGGTGTTCCGGCGTGGGCTGATCAGGAGAGAGGAACAAGACGAACCTGCCGAGCAAGGGAACAACAACAACGTGCCAAGGTTCGACGCCTTCGTGTCCTACAACGACCATGACCGGGAGTGGGTGATGCAGGAGCTGCTTCCTAATCTGGAGGATCACAGGGAAGATGTGGAGAGGTTCAGTTTATGCCTAACCGACCGGGACCTCCCTGCAGGAGACTCCAAGATGGATGTCATCGTGGAAGCCATCCAGAACAGCAGGCGTACTATCTTGGTGCTGACCGACCACTTCATGGAGAGCGAGTGGTGCTACTATGAGATGCAGATGGCCCACCTGAGGCTTTTCAACGAGGGCCGGGACGTGCTGGTTCTAATCCTACTAGGAGAGATCTCGGACCACAAGATGACCATGCTGCTGCGCAAGACCCTGTGCAGAAAGAGCTACCTCAAGTGGCCCAAGGACGGACTCGGCCAGCAGCTCTTTTGGGATCGACTGAGAGAGGAACTGAAAATATCTCCCACCGTGAATCATCGTCTGGATGTATAAGGTTGGAGTATAAACAAATGGTGTAAAGTAATTGAAGAAGTAAAAAAATACTTATTTGGCACTGCTGTATGGGTATTTCATGCCTGTAAATATCCCTCTTAACAACTATTTTATCTCTGTTCATTTTAAAATTGCAAATTCGACGCGAAACTGTGTACGATAGTTAGCTCCGCTCACCACAACAGTCTGTCATATAACCCTCGAGCTCTTGCATTAAATTCGTGTTTTCTTCCATTTTCAAACCTTTAAGTCCGTGTGTTAGCGCTGTATTGCAAGTGAAAAAAAAAAATTCTTTGAAATTTGTCCAATAATGTTTCACAGTATCCATCACATTTGCAATATGACAGGCAGCCTATAACTTCACATTTGACCGGTTCTATCTTGAAAGGAAATAATAAGATTCGTGATGCTACTTACTAATTTGGTCAATATTCAGATGCTACCGATTGTCTATCATCCTAAGGACGAAAGATTTGGCACGCTATCCGTATTAGCTGACAGAAAAGAGAATACCTGTCTCGCATGTTATTTGGTTATCGTGTCTCAAATCCTAATAATGAACGAACTCGCTATTTTGGGCGTATTTTATTTTTTTATCAATTACTGCTTGACCTTTTTCGGCAATGTCCATGGAAAAAGTTCTCATGAGTTAACTGCACAGTTTAACTCGGAAAAAAAACCTCCGGTGCGTGTAAACAAAAAGGCGCTTACATCCTTCGGAGGGTTGGCCCAAGACCTGTTGGATTTCCCAGATGTTCCAGTAACGGAAATGAAACAATCACACTCGCACAACTCACAATATTTAAATCACAACCTTTAAAACTCTGGCCCTGTCAGCGTTTGTCTATAAAAAAAAATTCTAAAAGGCAATGGGCAAAAAGGGGAAAAAACGCAATTGGCCACCCCACCTCTGGGGGTGGGGCTAGCAAGAATAAATAAGAAACGACCCAATTTCAGTGCGGTCACTTGGCATTGACAACCTAATCATAATTACATGTATAAGGACAATATAAATACAAGATATCCCACAAAAAAGTTGAATCGGGCATGTTTTCAGAAAAGTGTGTGTGGGTGGGGGGGGGGGGGGTAGTATTCAAGATCGTGTCTAATATATTGCTTATTAGAATAATTGGTCTTCCAAATGCTTTTTAGTTGGTTACACTAGGATGTTTTGTTCAAAAGATACAGCAATCACAATACGGGGACTTGAAAACCACTTGGGCCACTTTTTTATTTAACGTTACTCTTGAACAAAGGAAATAAATCCTTTGTGTGTTTCTCCAACTGCGCTTTCTTACTTTCAAGGAAAGTGACCCGAGACGAGTTTCAACCCTTGAGTTCGATGAAACACTGCGTTTGTTCCAATGCATCGATTTGAATGAAATAATTAGGTTATAAAAGGTAACTTGAAACTATTCCAAAACCCACATGCAATGGATCTTTGTTAATTGGTTTTCGACTTTTAGGTTTTGTGTGTGACCACCTTTAATAGCAGTGCTCACCAGTAGTTTTTTTGCCGAATTTTCGGACTAGTTGATGAGCACTTCCATAATTCATATGTTCTTTACTTGCGTATTGGTACTGCGCAGCACCCCATTTTGTCTTTAATCATAATTGTATATGATCCAAACAGCAGGTTTGAACAAAATTCAAAGTACATCATAATGTTTTTCAAAAAGTATCATATATTTGTCAACATTTCACAATTTATTTTTTTACAAGTGTCTACGTTTGTTCAAAATTACATTTACTTCCAAAAATTATATAATTCACTCAGATTATACCAACTGAAATTGTTGGATTCCAATAGCAACAGCATTACTCGTGGAAGAACTTGTTTTTATAATAACAAGTATAACATTTGGGAGACACTTTAGTTATACCTTTGGGAGACAATGTGGAAGGGAGATATTTCAATGTCTCTGACCTGATGACCTGCATTTACTGACATGCATTTACAGATGTATGCCCCGTGCTCTTCAAAAATGTGATTTGTTTTTCCTCCTAACTAATTTTCAAAAAAAAAAATACCCGAAAAATACCCTACTGTATTCCGATGTTAGGCGTCTACAACTCTCTGAAAAATGGCTTTTATTTTGTGCACAAAAAAACAGACCCTGAAAGCGCCCAATTATTGTCCAGTAGCCAACAATGAGAACTTTGTGAAGAACTAATTCAACAACTAAATGTCGGTGGATTTTTGTGTTCAATGTCTCATTTAAAAGTGAATAACTTTTACACTTCTACGAAAATAGCAAAGTTCTGAGAAAAAATATGTTATTTTTTTAGGTGAAATTCGAAAGTAGCAAGGGGTATACATCTTTAAATTTATAGCTCGGACAAAGGACAGCCAACTGCTCACAATGTTTGGGATCAAAACTCAAAAATGGAAAACAAATATACTTAGTCGTTTGAGGAAAAGACTACTAAACTGAAACTCATCGGTGACGTGTTTATGTTTACACCTATTTTTAAAATAACAGATAGCATTATCGTTTGTGTACTAATGAAATTGCTCATCTTGCTACATACAGGGTGAGTCCAAAAAAGCGAAACCCAAATGTCGGGACTATTGTTTAAGTGAAGCACTTTCAAAATCCAGGATATGAAAGCCCAATTCATAAGCTTTCTTTGGTACAAGAATATTTCAAATGTACTTTTCAAGTTTAAACACAACCACCGTTTTAAAGTATCCACAGATCACAAAAAAAGGTGTGCGTTCTTTCAGCAAAACGGAAACAACTCACACACATCCCTATGTGATTTGATTTCGTTTTGCTGAGAGAACACTTACCTTCTTGTGATCCGTGGACAGAACTTTAAAACGGTGGTTGTGTTGAAAAACTTGAAAAGTACCTGAATGATTTGAATGATTCTTGGGCTAAAAGAAAGCTTATGAATTGCGCTTTTATATCCTAGATTTTGAAAGTACTACATGTAGAAATTCACCAAAACAATGGTCCTGACATTTGGGTTTCGTGGTTTTTTTTTACTCACCCTATACACATTACTCATGATTGACCCTACCGAACAAATCTTATGTACGTGTATTCATTAGAAAAAAAATACACTGTTAAAATGTACTTTTACATTTGTTATAAATCCTATAAAATAATATTAGTAAAAAAACTACAGTAGATTACATACATGTACTGTGTTTCCTTTTCAAGTGCATCTGTCTTCCAATTTTTCTGCTAGCTTACAGCATAATATTAACTGCTTCATACAGTACAGTTTTGTAACGACACACAAGCAGTGCTCATGTTTATTCCATACTAATACACAGACCATCTGTTCACAGAGAGTCCACTTTTGTTGAACATTTAAAACCAGCTTATTCAAATCATAATCCGCGCCCTGTGTAAATAAAACTGATGTTGAAACAAAGTCAAATTGAGGAGATAGGACACAGAGGGAAAAGACAGTGCTTGGGAAACGCATCAATATCAAAACCTTTCATTCGTTGGGTTTTGTTTTTCTTCGAAAGGACTAGGAAAGGAAAAGCTTATCGCAATTCAACAGCTTTCGAGATTTGGTTTTCGAACAGTTGTAACTTTCATCATGGTAGTTATAGCGTACAAAATTAAAGTTAATGCACATTTGCAAACATCAAAAACCAAAACTACCAAATTATTATGAAATACCTTACTTGACTGTAAGTGAATAATAGTCTCTAGCATTCTGTGAAATCATGGCACCTGGCGTGCTGTCATTTTCAAGAAAAGTAGAATTTTTGAACCAATTTCCAATGACGGTCGGTCGACCATCGTTGGAAAAAACCTGACTTGTTTCAAATACTGCCCCAATTTACCATATTTAGTAAGTTCACAATTTGTTTGCAATCGGTTTACACATCCGTGAAGTGCAGTGGTGCAAGCCAGCTTGTCTGGTTTCCTGACCTTACAATTCCCATGCGACCATATATTGCTTCGTTTCGTCTGAAGTATAGGGTCAGGAAGCCAGACTATAAGTATAGGAACACCAATTGTTGGTTTTTGGGGTTTTTTTTCCACGCATCTATTATCACAAAACTTTAAACAGATCAGTGTAACAATGTTTGCTATAAAATACTAACCCTCAAATCCATCCATTTCTGAAAATTGCAGCAAAAGCAAATGTTGTGTGTTCCTTTAACATTTTATTCCAAAATTGGAATGATCTCTTTTTCTACAAGCGTCCGCAACAGACATACATTTAACAGTGAAATCCTAATTTCTATAGAGGCACATGTATCGCTAAAAACAAAACCAACAAAGTAAAACAACGCAGTCTGACTACATTAACATTATGCAACAGTTAACTAGAAAAAAAATAATGAAAATTCATGTCTAAACACAAGTTATGTCGTTTGGAAAGATAAATGACTACAACAATTTCAGATAAAGCAAGAAAAAAATGAGCATTGAAGGGCGCCATATTTGAAACATGAATGTTATATGATTCACAAATAAATATTTATGTATAAACATCCACAATTTCTTATGCTTTAGCATACTTGCCACTTTTGTGGTATGAATTGAAGGCATTTGATAGGAAGCTACAAACAGTCTATTTAAGTGACAACATTACCTTGCCTTTGCGCTTGGTTCAATCGAAGTCGCAAACATGAAAAGTAAAAACTAGTAATAAAAATCTGTTTACTGAAAACAGCAGATTGTATCATTTCCTTCACAGATTACAAAAAAAATAAATTAAAAAATAGGGCATTTCAGGACAAACAAACAAACGGATCGACATCATGCATTATTTTTTCGTAGCATCCATACTGCCTGATCAATTACACGTCTACAAACTAGCTATAATTTAGCTAAAATAGTAAAATCAGATAGTAAAATACGCTAATTAAACGCTAATTAAAAGAAAATCGATACGGCTTACAGCAGTGCAACGTGATTTAGCATCAGGCGAACACATGTAGTTGTGCGTATTAGCTATTTCATAAGTTTCAGGACAGCAGCATACAATCGTAATATTTGTAAATAAATTAAGAATTCAAGTAATGTAGGCAGAAAGTGAACTCTGAATATTACAAAGTAGCAATAGAGAAAGGCTTTTACGTGTAAGATACAAGTTTACATTTGAAATTTGGAGGCAAAAGCATGATTACTCCGATTTGAATTGTAGTACAATATGGTATATGTAAATTACATAGGATTTAAAAACGGTAATCAGAAAGTAATGAGTTAAAATTGAGAACCGCCACAGTGGTTCCAACACAAATTGCGACTAGTCAGTTCCCCAAGAATTTATAAATACTTACATCCCGGCAATTATGGATGAATAAGCACCATTATTAGCTTCAAAACAAAGATATTTCTAACAAGAAAGTCAGTAGTCACTTGTGACAGTGAAAAAAATTCAAAGGGTGACAATTAATTGAATTTGTAATACAAAGTATACATTTTATTTTATTTTACTCCAAACTCAGCAAGTTGGAGGGTATTCTCACACATTCAGATATCAAAGTGGCCCATCTCACATGTGAGAGATAACTATTTCAAACAGGGCCTTAATATGTAACATTTCAGAAACATGCACTTACTAACTCTTAGTCAATGTGTGCCACTTGCCAACAAAAAAAACACGTTTTCAGATTTAGCCGAATGCATTGTAAATCTAACCCTTAAAAAATATCGATAGATTTACATTTCACAATGTACACTGAATTGGAGGGTTTTTGCATATAAAGTTGCATCAAAACTTTCATCCGTTCGCCTTCTTAAGGATCATTCACTGGATTGGCAGAAATACATCACAATGTCTGCATTTTCGATGAACCTGCCTTAAAAACAAAACAAATGTGACTTAATATTTCGAAAACGCTATAAGCTACTGACTACGCAACACTACTAAACGCAAGTGTGTAATTCCCAAGGAAAGGGAGTTCTTACTGATTTCCTGGTTGAGTTTCAGTGAAACTACAGATGTGAAACAGTTCAACTGTTTTTGAGAGTGCCCTTTTTTCTTGGCATTGCAATAAAGTTGGGGAAGCAAAACGTGAAGAACTTACAGGAAGTAGAGTTTCCTTCCAAGGCCAACCTGCACTACCACGTGGCATGACATTACTCGTACAAAATACATTGTTCTGAACAAGTGTCGACACGTCCTATTAAATATTCCCAGACGGAAACAGGAATGCATGTGTTAGTATTGATATTCTTTTTCAGTCTGCCGAACTGTTTCATTACCAATAACTTGAATCAGCAGCAACCTCAGATATTTTAATTTAAGGATAAATTTGATAAAAGAACTAAGAATGGATGTACTTTTTTAAAATTTAAACATTTTTAATTTTTGTTTTGTTTTTTGGGGGGGTTCATCATGGGTGTTTCAGTGTCATTGAGTAAATATGTCCTCATTTCAAAGACTACTCTTTACATGTAGTTACAGCGATGATGCATTTTTGGTTTATTTTTGTTTTATAATTTTATAATTGTGTAATTTCTTTTTTTTCAGTTACGCCTATGGGAATAATCTCAGAAGTCATTGTTATAAACCAAACTGAATTGAATCGAATTGAATAAAGTGTCACTACATGAAGTTTTCCGAGTCTGCTCCTTTTATAAAACATCTGTTAGTTGTGGGCATGCTTATGCAAACCCATGGGGGTCGGAACAAACTTAATCAAGTTTAATGCAATCTTGATGAGAAAAGACACCAAGGCTGTTGACAGGTCGATACCTTGTAGCTATCAGCTATGTGTATCACCTATTGCCAAATGTAAAATATTTTGCAGCCTCTACATAGCTATTGACTTCAAGCAATTTTGTCAAAGGAATGTGTTTTCTGTCTTATCCACAGTCCCTGAACACACATTTCAATGCTAACCTAAATTATTGGCTACATGTATATGCTGGCTTTCCTCATCTCACATCAGGGCCCAATTTCACAGCGCTGCCAAGCACAAAAATGTGCTTAGCACAAAAAAAGTCTGCCTTATAAAAGCAGGTTACCAGCCAAAACTCAATGTGATATTTATGCTAAGCAAACAACAGCTGAATACTAATCACGAGCACTGTACATCACGTGGAGTTTTGGCTGGTAACCTGCTTTTGTAAGCCAGACTTTTTTTGAGCTAAGTAAATTTTTGTGCTGAGCAGTGCTGTAAAATTGGCCCCAGGTTATGTGCACTATGTGTGCCAACCAATGCACGGTCTACATAGTACAAATAATTCGTTCTAGCTACATGTACCAACTCATGGTCATCATTACAACTAAATTGTATTTGTTATGGTGCTAGCACATTTGTGCCAAAGAGGTTTTTCGGAATACTTTAAATTTATTTATTTTACACCCAATGTTTGGCTAAAAGTTCAGAGAAAATGGGGTGGGTACATTAATTAACATATATATTATTTAAAACACCTAAAATTCACACTCTCAATAATAAACTATTTCAATTAGAATGCACACATAAAAGGGGTGAAAAATATCACACTATTCCAGAAAATGGGTTTACATCTTAACGTCTTCCTTTGCATATCATCAAATCACATGAAAACTGACATTCAAAATATAAATTTCTCTCCAGATTAATTTGCTACGGAAGCTTCGAGTGACCACGCATATTTCCCCTTTGCCAAAATAAATTGTCACAGAAATAAGATGTCTTTTTAATTGTGAAGTTTCTTGCGTTACTAATAAATCCTCTTGGAAAGATGCTTTCCAAGATGAGTACCGATAGTTTTCAACATAAAAGATCGCCAAAACACTGAGATAATTAAGATGTCTTCTGCAGAGTTGTAATGACTCGAGTCAATGACTCGACTAGAGTCCAACTGGAGTCACAAATTGTTGGTCCCTAAGGGCAAATGACTCGACTCGACTCGAGTCAAGCAAATGACTTGATTGACTCGAGTCCCTAATCAGAAGACACGACTCGATACGAGCAAAGGCTAATAAGACTTGAGTCCCAAAAATGGAAGCAAAACTTTGCGAGAAATATTTGCAATGACTTACGGTACAAAATTTACATTCATGTCACTTTACGAATACAGAATGGTACAGCGGTTGCTTGTCATGTACGAACATACAACGTGTCACAGACTCCCACCTTGTGGTTCTGGAATGCACAAAATACTATCCTGGAACCAGACTTTAAACACATTTTCCAATTTATGGTTTCTTCATTGACTTTGGGCGATTTCTTGTTAAGCTCTTGGATTGGAACACAGGCTAAATTTGTGCTCTCCTTTTAAAAATTAAATAGATACATGTATATGTACATGTATAATTATTTTATTTTAAATATTTATTTTAAAATTATTTATTTTAAATAAGCAGAAACAGTTTTGTATGATGCAATTTGGTTTTGATGTTGTCAGCGATAAGCAAAAGAAGACAGCCTGTAAGATCACAGTTTCACTTCTTGTTTACTGTCAGTGATACAAATGACTTTCTCTCTTGTCTTTGTTTGTTACAAAGTGTTCAAATATTCCAGGCATGCAACTGGGAATTTAGAAAAAATGAGGAAATTCCAAAATACACAAGACTTTGTACAGTGTTTTTTTCAATTTGTAATGGCATTCCTGAGGAATAGAAACGAGGAAATCAGCGGAAAAGTTACATGCCTGATATTCGTGACTCGAAATTGACGAGCTAAATATTGGACTTGACTCGACTACACTGTGACTCGACTAACCCTTATTGACTCGAGTCACTTCTTTAAAATGAAGCGACTCGAATCAAGTCACAAAAATCAGTGACTCATTACAACTCTGGTCTTCCAAGATAACATTTCAAAGAAAGACGTCCATCTGAGATGTAGCTTCGAAAAAGCTTCCATCTTTACGTGATAATTTATCATGAAATCTCAGAAATCAGGATGGTCACTTTAAGCTTCCGTAATTTGCTGATATTAAATTACATCACTTCAAAAGTGTCACATTATTACTAACTTTGGTAAGTTCCAAAAACAGTTACTCCAGCCATGATATTTGCTTTACGATTTATATCCAATAAGGCAAATGGTGGGAATGACCTACACGTACAGTCACCAGTAAAAAAAAAAAAACGATTCTCACATCACATTTCAACCATTTGAAGAAATATTGCTTCCACGGAAGGTTTTTGAATTTGACAAAACTCAGTTCAGAATTCCAACTTTGCATGTGTACATCAAAATATAACAAAATTTTAGCTTACGCTAAAATACGACAGAAAAAAATGTACATGAGTTTATGTCGGCAGTAGTGGCCAAATTTGCAGTCTGCAATAGGTGGAGCAAGATTTTTTAGCAGTTTACATCCGCTGGAAGGAATAAATTTGTTGAGTCTTGATGTACACATGCGCAGCAGAACTGATTTATGGACTCGGTGCACAAGCCACTTCCCAACAGTGACAGAGGAAGTAAGACAGTCTCTTGCAAGCTGAGTACAGTTCATGCACGGAGCCCTTGGCCGTTAAAATTGACAATACCTGAAGTACCTCTGCAGAACTGCCCCTCGCTCGCGATAGCAGTGGCCTTTGTACAGCCCATCATTACGGCTTTGGTAGGTGGTAGTCTGGAGGCACGTAGCCCATCCTCGTCTCACCCAGCGCGGCACAGATGATGTTGACGGCTGCTTTGGATGTCTTCTCCTCTTCCATCTGCGAGCCCAACTCTGGGTTGACCTCCACCACGTCTATCATGTTCACCAGACCTATTGGAAAGATATGGAAAACAGAAAAGGGAGAGGTCTTTATGATGTTGTTCTATTGGGGGGGGGCGCTAAGGGATTGTCAGCGTTTTCAATGAAATAAATAGCCTACAGGGTGAGTAAAAACAACCAAACCAAAATGTTGGGAAAATTGTTTTAGAGAAGTTCTGCATGTAGCACTTTCAAAATCTAGGATATGAAAGCCCAATTCATAAGCTTTCTTTAAGTACAAGAATCATTCAAATCACTCCTGTGACCAGGCAGACACGTTGATTGGGTTTCAAGTCCCTATCTGATTCCATGGGTTTCCATAAAATTCCATTCCAAGGTTTCATCCCATCTCTGAACAATTGTTCATGGTCGTCTCCCTCTATCTTCCTCAATGTTTGCGAGCTAGTACCGTAATTTTCGGAATATAAGCCGCGGCTTATACGTTGATTTTGCCCATGAAAATGTTTACTGCGGCTTATACACAGGGCGGCTTATACGCCGAGCCTTGAAGAATAAAAATGAAATTCACATGTGTATTTAATGTACTGGTATAAGAAGAGATATGTTGCTGAAATGAATTATCAATTAAGAAAGTCATTAACGAACCGAAACATCGTGCCACGTAAAGGTGCCGAGCGGTAAAAAGTACGGTGAAAGCTGTCACGTCTTCGATCGACGCTTGCAACGTACAAGCCGTACGTGATTCTAGTGCTGCTGCATGCACCATGCTTTCCCCAGCAGACCACACCATTTGAGGTAATACAGGGGTGTACTCTATCTTGGAAACAATAATTACCAACATTTCTGCTGTTTAAAAAAATAAAAAAGACGACTAATACTTTTTATGGTGTCCAAAACATTTCTTTATTCGATAATCAGTTGTTCAACGTCACAATATATTTTTTTGTACTTGAAATGTATTCATGAAACGATGTAAACCTCAAAACAGTGACTACATCACCCCTTACAAAATTAATGGATTTGTCCATGAAAATGGCAGCATCGTTTTGACTATTTTCGAAGCAGATTACGATCGAAACTTGAATACTGCTCGTTAGTTATCACAAAAATTTGATAAGTTTTGAGATAAAAACGGACCTGTATATTTTTAGGACAAAACAAATCAGTATCTGTTGCCACAAAGCAAGATTTGTACATAGCGCTCCAGTCAGACAACACACGCAATGGGGGAAAATCACGGTGGGTTGCATACTCTACACGTGCTGCAGGAAAATGTTGTCATATGCCGGCGCGGCGCAGGCAGCTGCGCCGTTACGACCGGGGACCGCACGGGGCAGCCGGCAGCAATTCCCGGTGTTTATTTCTCATCATCAATTTCCACATTTGTTTGTGAGAGTATCGATTGTAAATGATTGATACAACTTTTGTGGCCCTTTTTATAGCTTCTGTTGTGTAAATGGAACTGGTTCAGAGCATTTAATTTGGCTAGAATTTGGAGGCCTTACAAAATTGAAACCGCTCAGTCGGTGCGGCTTATACGCCGGTGCGGCTTATACGCCGACTTCAAATCTTAATTTGCAGATTTTTGCGTGCTGCGGCTTATATGCCGCGCGGCTTATATTCCGAAAATTACGGTAATCCTTGTGTCATTACCAGAAAGAAATGAACTAAGTAAGCCCTTTTGTGCACCTTCGCTTCTATACAAACACAACCAACCTGTTGTTCCTAGCTCCTCCGCAAGGTACAGGCCTTCCCTGTATGTCAGACCACCAAAACCTGACAATGTTAAACAACAAAATCATTCCAACTTATCGTGAAATATTATCATCAACATCGTTACCAAATATTGCCAGTATGACCATTTGAACTCATGCAAAAATACATTGCACGTACCAAAGAAAACTTATGGGCAATTCCACGGTTACTCACGTTACATTTTTGATGTACTTTTGAGTTTCCTTGGGCTGTAATTACCTTACTGAAAAGGTTTAATAACTGTTATCCCCATGGTAGATAGAGTAGACCTTGACCTACCTAAGCACCAAAGATGACATCCAGAAAAATGTGTTATGTATGATACACAAGACGCACAAAATCGGTTACTCACGTTACGAAAATGTAACGTGAGTAACCGTGGAATTGCCCTTATGACATTCTATTGATGAAATCATTCTGTTTGACATACATTGTACTGGCCGACTTTGCTTGACTGCAACAATGAATTTGTGTAAAAGTAAATGAGACCGTTGCCAGAGACCGATAATGCAACTATCAGACAAAACAGCACAAAATCATGCACTGTACAAATGAGTGTGATGCTGAATCCGACCCATCAGAGCGCTCATCATGCATCAGCATAATTCCACATGATTTACAATGGATGTGTACTTACATGGTGTTCCTGTGCTTGGAGCTACGTGGGGGTCAAACGAGTCAATGTCAAAGCTTAGATGAACTGGTCGATTACCCCTTAAAATATAAATAAAGCATACAAAAACTGTTACCAATCTAAGAAAATATTAAGTCGGGATATTTATGACACAGCGTCCGACTCCAATTGTGATTACATCAGAATGTCACATTTGGTGTGGATTTGTGACCAGTCAGAAAGAAGTGAATGTTGTACTTGAGTATGATGAAGTCACAGCAAAGCTGTTTTCATGTCCTCACAAGTCATCCAGTCTCAAATCACGTAAAAAAAGCTATTCAATCAACCTGTGACAAAGGCATACTTTTGTCAATGTTCATGTTGTGTTACTTATGAACTTGTAATATAATAATGATAATTTGGGGGCCAATCATCCTTACTCGCAGCTGAGAAGTTTAATTGCGAAGGACGCGGCTACAACACGGTCGAGCTGAAGGCATGTAAAGGCACCTTAGGCTACCACCATGTCCGACCCATGTCTGACCATGGAGCAGAGCCAGAGATCGAAAGTGTTGATTTTTGCAGCGGGAGGAGAAACAAAGAGCCCGGAGAAAAACCCTCATGGCACAGGAGAGAATCAATTAACAACTGTACTCGCATATGTTCCGAGCTGGGAATCAAACCCAGGCCACATTGGTGGAAAGGCAAGCACTTTACACACTAGCCAACAATGCCACGTTTGATTGACTTGATTTCAACTCGGATTCACAGATTGCCTCCAACAGTTATGCTTTCCTTAGTTGTTGACAAATGATGATCGAATAGATTTATTATGCTAAAAATGTTGCATTTAAATCCAAGTTCAAGCCTCAAACACCGAGGCAGAAAAAACCTAAATGACCATCACATATAAAAAAAGGTTGCCCCTGAAATTTGAAATGGAACTGTTTACATGTCCAACCCTTTCTTGCAAAAAAGTCTGCAAGAGCAAGACAGGAAACATTAATAAAGGTACTTCACTCGACACTACATTGATCCAATGGACATAAAGTGGAATTCTTTTCACATATGAGACTATTATTGTTATCAGGTATTTTGCAAGTGAAACCAAAATACTTACTTTGGGTTGATTTTCTCTAAGGAGCGACTTAACGTCTCTGCCACGCCTATCTTCTCCACGTCATGCATGGTAAAACATGTAATTCCTTTCTGCTTCATGATGTAACTGCAAACAAGGACAAATATATTGATAATGAAACGTATGGATTTTAGATTCTCCATGTATTTTGGGTTTTTTTAAAGGGAGAGGAGCTGAATTGACTTGCTCTGGGTCCGAAAGTTATCTCTATAGTGGCTCTGTGGTAAAGCCCCTGTCACATAGTAGCGAATAGGGCTAACTTATGCCTAGCGTAGTACTGAATTTTTTTCTCGAAATTTGGCAAAGTCCAGATACGCTCAAATTCTCGGCCAATTTTTTTTTTTTTAGCGAACTCCTGACGTATAAGACAAATGGCCAACGAATGAGGAACGGATGCTGAGCGTATAACTAGCGTCCATAGTAACGAATATCAACACATGCGTAGCGTCCATCCAACGAATGCTGAAGGTACACAACGAAAAAACATGGTCTTCAAAAACATGGTCCAATTGCTAACTATTAAGCAACTGTTTTGTCTCATAAATGTTTATTAAATGGGGGCTCTAAATTCACCCTGCTTTCCTAGGCTTGTGTGCCTTGAGGTAATTTAGAATTGAATAGAATCATTTCCCAATATGGAGTGTGAATTGCAACTCAGTAGCGGATCTAGAACGTCCACGATTGAAATTTGTGTACAAAACCAATGCAAGCTGTTGAGTACAAACAAAGGAATGAGGATTAGGGACGATTGCCGGTGTTTACGAAGATGGGTGAACGTTTAAACACTGCATTATGGGGTACCTGAACAACGGGAGGTACCTCACAAGGAATGCCCACTGACTTGCGGGGTACCGTTTTGGTACCCCACAAGTTTTTCACAAAAAAGATATATGGATTTTACTCAAAAACTAGGAATTTCTAAGGTGGGTTGATCGGTCACAAATGGAAGAGTTTTAGAAAAGGGATATTTAGTCCAAATTTCAGCCCAGGAAATTAATTCTGGTTAAAATAAGAGCATTTTGAAATTAGTGTGCCACATTGCAAAATTTTAGTACAGGAGAACAAAGGAAATACCCCTCTTCTATGCCTGTGTAAGGGTGAGTATGTAAACACCGGCAATCGTGGACGTAGATAGGACAAAAGAATTTGGGCGCAAACAATACGTCCACGATTGACCGAACGTCCACGATCTCAAATCGTGTACAAAACCAATGAGAGCTGTCGCTAAAAAGTTAGAGTACAAACAAAGGAAAGAGGATTAGGGACAATGGGGCGTCAACGATTGCCAGCATTTACACACGTGTGTGTGTGTTGGGGTGGGTGTATTTGTTTTATGGCACACTACGGTATTTTCGTAGGCCCTCAAATTGTTGGTAGGCCCATTATTATTTGTAGGCCCTATGCACAGTGCTTACTGTGCCTATTGGATAATCTGGGCCTGCCCAAATGTTGGAGTCACCCAATTCGACCTGCCTTTTTCTACATCTTACCTTTCGCACTCGTCCAAGTCTCGGATCCCAATATAAGCAATGTCGTTGACCGACATACACGGCTTGACCCATTCAAACCCTGGTATGGTAGGCATATAGTCCCTCAACTCATGCACCAGGAATGACAGCACCATACCGTGGAGATTTCCCGAGGGGGATACCTGGGGTAGGTTGATGTCGGCATGGGCGTCGATCCACACCACGCACATATCGGGCTCGGCCCGGGCGTGGCCGTGCAGCGATCCTATCGTGAGACTGTGGTCCCCGCCCAGCGCCACACAGGCCTGGTCGTGGTCTTTCATGATGCTGTAGACAGTGTCCGACAGCTGGAAAGGTAAATTGTTGAGAGACACGATGGTCACACTAACGCTGTGTGACAAATCACCTTGAGCATAGAAGGTGGCACCAAATATGGGTATTAAAAGATAATTTGAAAATTCCAAAAAATAGATTCCTTTTCTAAATTTCAATTTTTCTAGCAATACTTATTGGCTTTCCAATGAGACATGGACTGAAATGCATTCAACATACGCCGTTTTGAAATGCATGTTCAACATTAATCCAGTTGAGCATACCGTGGGCCACTACATGTATAGCTGATGTTGACCAGTAATGTACATGTATGGCTGGGGCAACCAACTCTGCTCAGCAGTCGAGGGTCCCCCACCAGCCATTTACAATGTATCACTCAAATGAATTTTCACAATATTGGCATGTGAGACAGAATTAAAGGGAATGTTTTCAGAAATAAATGGATTTGGAGGATTAGTATGTTATATAAAATATTGTTAAACTGACTTGTTTCATGTTTTGGGCTTGTAGATGTTGGAAAAACCAAGAAAACCTATCATGTTCTTGTAGTCTGGTTCCCTGACCCCACTTAAGATGAAACGAAGCAATTAATACACTTTGGGGAATTGTAAGGTCAGAGAATCAGTCTAGCAGGCTTGTACCCCTTCACGGGTGTGTGATCAATTGCAAAGAAAAGTCAGATTAACTAAATATGAAAAATTAAGAACAGTTTTTGAAAAAAGCCAGTTTTCTCCAACGCTGGTCGGCCGACCAGCGTTGGAAAAATACAGTTTTTCTTGAAAATGTCCGCCCACCGGGAGCCACGATTTTAAAGGATGCTTTAGACTGTCAGTCCCTAACAATTCAGTAAGGTATTTCGTGATAATTTGATCATTCCGTTCTTTGATGTTTGCAAATGTTGTATCTTCCTTTTAAACATGAGGCTCATAATAAATTAAATTCTTGTTTTCTCTTGTTGACTTTATCATTTCCTCAAGTTCCCTTTTGGACTAAACCACATTTATGATACCTAACCAAAAGAAGAATGGAATTAAATGTGGCCACACTGAATTAGACTGAGACAAATATAAACATGTCTTGGACGCAAACCTAAACTAAATGTATTAGCTTATTATTCATGGATGCAGTCATCCAGTTATCCTTCGCATGCCAGGTTTCAGAGTAAAGAAGATGCACGGCTGATTTGATGTGACAAGTATTGAGAACTTTATTAGCAAACATTAAAAATGAGTGAAAAAAAACCCAACAAATCCCCCCCCCCCATTAAAAAAAGACATGTACATGTTTGCTGGAGGAATAACTTTTGATTAGGCTTTCCAAATTTGGAAAATGCACAGACATCAGTATTATAATAGCTTTTGGTTTTGAAATCATATCCGATTAAATCTGATTCCATCCAAGGCTAACTGAATTGGCCAATATGCAATTAGCAGCAGAATGAGTAGTACATGTGCTAGTCCGAAAATTTGGGACTCTCAGCACTGTGTACTTAGAGAGTCCCAAAACTTCAGATAATAAAAACATACAACACAAGAAAATAGACTGGCATATGAAACAACCAGTCCAACCCACCTTTAGTACTGCTTCAATCAACTACTTTAAAACAAACATCCGGTGCCTTGTCTCTATTTCTACACATTCTCCCTATAGTGGAGCTGCTAAGCGAATAATCGTGCACTTTGTGGTAAAAGCATGAAATTTGGCACGTGGGGTCAAAATGGGCTAAAAATCATTTTAAGATCGGGATCCATCCTGGATCTTGCCCATTTTGGGGGTGGAGCTTGATTTTTCAAAAAAGGGGGTGCAAACAATACAAACTTATGAAAACTGTATTTAACATCAAATTTCCTTGGTTGTTTACGCCCTGAAATAAACTTAAACATGAAATAAGACATTCTAGCATTCTAACACCTGTTATTTTCCACCCATTTTGTGGGCGTGGTCTATCAGGTATATCTTAGCAGTTTGGTTCTAATAAGGAAAACATCATTCAGTTTGGTGGTAAAATTCTGAAAATTGGCATGTCCAATTGAAATGGGCTGAACATAATTTTTAGAGGTGAACACATCTTGGATCTTGCCCATTTGGGGGGCGGAGCTTGATTTTTCAAAAAGGGGAGTGCAAAAATAGAAAACTCAGAAAACTGTATTTTACATCCACTTTGTTTCTCATGCTTTGAAACAAAGTGGATGTAAATTCTAACATTCTAACACATGTTATTTTCACCCTTTTGCTGGTGTGGCCTTAATATGTAAAGAGGTGGTACCGGTACATTAGAGCAGCTTGATTCAAACGAGGGAAAATCATCATTTTTGATGGTAAAAACACAATTTTTCCATCGGTTAAGTATATTTACCAGGTCTTTCACGGTTGATTTTATATTGATTATTAAAGATCAAATCTATTAATCTCTAACGAGACGTCACGTAATCCATTATGACGTCATCACGACGTCACTTCAATTTTTATCTATAACACATGCCGGTCTAGGTACATACCAACTTTCAACCCAATCGGACCAGTGGTTCTGTAGATATTGGCCTTCAAAATATGCAATTTTAATTGCATGTCACGTGACGTCATATTAAAAACAAAAAGAAGAAATAAAAAAAAGACACCATGTCTGTTTGCAAACAGAACACAGGGCTTTTCGCATTTTACAAATGTTTATGTTTCGTTGGTCCTTTTGCAGTCACATGTCAGAGTGCTTCATGCAGTTAAAGGTTGTTCAAATGCTTAGAATAATTCCTAAAATATAGCCTAATTTTATCACATGACGTCACATGCCCTGCAATGACGTCATGTTTAAAACCCTTCTCAATACACATTTTGTCATTGTGGTCTTGGTTTGAACCAAGTTTAATGTTAATCCGATGAAAGAAAGTGTGCAATTTTGAAAGCAGAATAAAATCATAAATATTTAAAAAATCATTAAAAAAATCAAACGATGACGTCATCGTGACGTCACTTCGGACTTTGCATACTAGTACCATTATCTACCTACCCAAGTTTTTCAAAAATGTTGTACAAATACCTATTACCTGTTGCGTTCGTGAGATATGGCTACACGGTCCAAAAATTCAAAAATTCATATAAAATCTCAGGATGGCGTCATCATGACGTCACTTCATTTTTTTTTACCTATAACACATCCCGGTCTGGCCACATACCAAGTTTCAACCCAATCGGACTTACAGTTCTGTAGATAAAGGACTTCAGAAATATGACAAGTAAATATTTGAAATCTGAAGCATTTACTTCTTTTTTCATACTAGTAAACGCTTACAGTGTAGCAAAAACTAAAAGGTAAAAACTAATTATTTTCAGATTTTAACAAACGGTTTTTAGTGAAAGTGTTTGCTTAATTTTCATTCATACAGATGCGAGTAAATGCTTCAAAGTGGTAGCAAAAGCAAATGCCATGTTTTATTCATACAAACATGGTATCATTTGTACTTTATGAACTTTAATAAATGCAGTAATTTTTTTGCAGAATTATTTGCTTTATAATTTCAAGGTTGCCCCAACCCAGCCTTGTGAATGACAAGTGCATATTTGAAATCTGAAGCATTTACTCCTTTATATTCATACGAAATGAAGTAAAGGATAAATAATTTTTTTTTCTGGTAATAAAACCAAGGATCCTCAAAAGTGCATGCCCCAGGCACTGTAGCTCGCAAACCCCGAAAAAAAACACCGTATAGAGAAGACAATGAGAAGAAATTACAGTTTTAGAGGTGGGAGGAAAACCTCAGAAGAATAGTCTGGGGAAAACCCACGGAATCAGGTAGGGACTGAAAACCCAATCCACGTGTAGACCACGGGTGCCGATGCACAGCGCATTGTGCACGTAGACGGCATTGCGTTCGTCACGTTTGATGCGCTTTTTTTGTATCTGTCCTCCAGCACGTGACCCTCCCAGGTGCCGCATTCCGTTTCGGTTACGATAGTTTTATTTTCTGCAAACCTATAAAAGTGTAAATCTTACATTTTGCAGGCCATTTACTCAAGAGCAAATGGTTTTCAGTAAAAGCCTTTGATTAATTTTTATTCATACAGATAGGAGTAATGCAAATGCCACTTTTCATTCATACGAACTACCGTATGGTATTATTTGTACTTTTTCGCGATTAACATTAATAAATGCAGTAATTTTTGCGCAGAATTATGTGCTTTTATATTTTCAAGGTAGCCCCAACGCAACCTTGAAATATGACAAGTAAATATTTGAAATCTGAAGCATTTACTCCTTTTTATTCATAAGAAACGAAGTAAACGCTTATAGTGTAGCAAAAGCTTAAAGGTAAAAAGTAATTATTTTCAGAATTTAACAAACGGTTTTTAGTGAAAGTGTTTGCTTAATTTTCATTCATACAGATGCGAGTAAATGCTTCAAAGTGGTAGCAAAAGCAAATGCCATGTTTTATTCATACAAACATGGTATCATTTGTACTTTATGAACTTTAATAAATGCAGTAATTTTTTTGCAGAATTATTTGCTTTATAATTTCAAGGTTGCCCCAACCCAGCCTTGTGAATGACAAGTGCATATTTGAAATCTGAAGCATTTACTCCTTTTTATTCATACGAAACGAAGTATAAACGATAAATAATTTTTTTCTGGTAATGAAACCAAGGATTCCTCAAAAGTGCATCCCTTAGGCACTGTAGCTCGCAAACCCCGAAAAAAAAACCACCGTATAGAGAAGACAATGAGAAGAAATTACAGTTTTAGAGGTGGGAGGAAAACCCCAGAAGAATAGTCTGGGGAAAACCCACGGAATCAGGTAGGGACTGAAAACCCAATCCACGTGTAGACCACGGGTGCCGATGCACAGCGCATTGTGCGCGTAAACGGCATTGCATTCGTCACATTTGGTGCGCTTTTTTGTATCTGTCCTCCAGCACGTGATCCTCCCCAGTGCCGCTTTCCGTTTCGGTTACGATAGTTTTATTTTCTGCAAACCTATAAACGTGTAAAGCTTACATTTTGCAGGCCATTTACTCAAGAGCAAATGGTTTTCAGTAAAAGCCTTTGATTAATTTTTATTCATACAGATAGGAGTAATGCAAATGCCAGTTTTTATTCATACGAACTACCGTATGGTATTATTTGTACTTTTTCGCGATTAACATTAATAAATGCAGTAATTTTTGCGCAGAATTATGTGCTTTTATATTTTCAAGGTAGCCCCAACGCAACCTTGAAATATGACAAGTAAATATTTGAAATCTGAAGCATTTACTCCTTTTTATTCATAAGAAACGAAGTAAACGCTTATAGTGTAGCAAAAGCTTAAAGGTAAAAAGTAATTATTTTCAGAATTTAACAAACGGTTTTTAGTAAAAGTGTTTGCTTAATTTTCATTCATACAGATGCGAGTAAATGCTTCAAAGTGGTAGCAAAAGCAAATGCCATGTTTTATTCATACAAACATGGTATCATTTGTACTTTATGAACTTTAATAAATGCAGTAATTTTTTTGCAGAATTATTTGCTTTATAATTTCAAGGTTGCCCCAACCCAGCCTTGTGAATGACAAGTGCATATTTGAAATCTGAAGCATTTACTCCTTTTTATTCATACGAAATGAAGTAAACGATAAATAATTTTTTTCTGGTAATGAAACCAAGGATCCTCAAAAGTGCATGCCCCAGGCACTGTAGCTCCCAAACCCCGGAAAAAAAAACGTAGAGAGAAGACAATGAGAAGAAATTACAGTTTTAGAGGTGGGAGGAAAACCTCAGAAGAATAGTCTGGGGAAAACCCACGGAATCAGGTAGGGACTGAAAACCCAATCCACGTGTAGACCACGGGTGCCGATGCACAGCGCATTGTGCACGTAGACGGCATTGCGTTCGTCACGTTTGATGCGCTTTTTTTTGTATCTGTCCTCCAGCACGTGACCCTCCCAGGTGCCGCATTCCGTTTTGGTTACGATAGTTTTATTTTCTGCAAACTTATAAACGTGTAAAGCTTTACAATTTGCAGGCCATTTACTCAAGAGCAAATGGTTTTTAGTAAAAGTGTTTGCTTAATTTACATTCATACAGATGCGAGTAAATGCTTCGAAAGTGGTAGCAAAGCAAATGCCATGCTTTATTCATACAAACATATGGTATCATTTGAGCTTTATGAATTTTAATAAATGCAGTAATTTTTTTGCAGAATTATTTGCTTTATAATTTCAAGGTTGCCCCAACCCAGCCTTGTGAATGACAAGTGCATATTTGAAATCTGAAGCATTTACTCCTTTATATTCATACGAAATGAAGTAAAGGATAAATAATTTTTTTTTCTGGTAATAAAACCAAGGATCCTCAAAAGTGCATGCCCCAGGCACTGTAGCTCGCAAACCCCGGAAAAAAAACGTAGAGAGAAGACAATGAGAAGAAATTACAGTTTTAGAGGTGGGAGGAAAACCTCAGAAGAATAGTCTGGGGAAAACCCACGGAATCAGGTAGGGACTGAAAACCCAATCCACGTGTAGACCACGGGTGCCGATGCACAGCGCATTGTGCACGTAGACGGCATTGCGTTCGTCACGTTTGATGCGCTTTTTTTGTATCTGTCCTCCAGCACGTGACCCTCCCAGGTGCCGCATTCCGTTTCGGTTACGATAGTTTTATTTTCTGCAAACTTATAAACGTGTAAAGCTTTACATTTTGCAGGCCATTTACTCAAGAGCAAATGGTTTTTAGTCAAAGTGTTTGCTTAATTTACATTCATACAGATGCGAGTAAATGCTTCGAAAGTGGTAGCAAAAGCAAATGCCATGCTTTATTCATACAAACATATGGTATCATTTGTACTTAATGAACTTTAATAAATGCAGTAATTTTTTTGCAGAATTATTTTGCTTTATAATTTCAAGGTTGCCCCAACCCAGCCTTGTGAATGACAAGTGCATATTTGAAATCTGAAGCATTTACTCCTTTTTATTCATACGAAACAAAGTATAAACGATAAATAATTTTTTTCTGGTAATGAAACCAAGGATTCCTCAAAAGTGCATCCCTTAGGCACTGTAGCTCACAAACCCCGAAAAAAACCACCGTATAGAGAAGACAATGAGAAGAAATTACAGTTTTAGAGGTGGGAGGAAAACCCCAGAAGAATAGTCTGGGGAAAACCCACGGAATCAGGTAGGGACTGAAAACCCAATCCACGTGTAGACCACGGGTGCCGATGCACAGCGCATTGTGCGCGTAAACGGCATTGCATTCGTCACATATGGTGCGCTTTTTTGTATCTGTCCTCCAGCACGTGATCCTCCCCAGTGCCGCTTTCCGTTTCGGTTACGATAGTTTTATTTTCTGCACACCTATAAACGTGTAAAGCTTACATTTTGCAGGCCATTTACTCAAGAGCAAATGGTTTTCAGTAAAAGCCTTTGATTAATTTTTATTCATACAGATAGGAGTAATGCAAATGCCACTTTTTATTCATACGAACTACCGTATGGTATTATTTGTACTTTTTCGCGATTAACATTAATAAATACAGTAATTTTTGCGCAGAATTATGTGCTTTTATATTTTCAAGGTAGCCCTAACGCAAGTAAATATTTGAAATCTGAAGCATTTACTCCTTTTTATTCATAAGAAACGAAGTAAACGCTTATAGTGTAGCAAAAGCTTAAAGGTAAAAAGTAATTATTTTCAGAATTTAACAAACGGTTTTTAGTAAAAGTGTTTGCTTAATTTTCATTCATACAGATGCAAGTAAATGCTTCAAAGTGGTAGCAAAAGCAAATGCCATGTTTTATTCATACAAACATGGTATCATTTGTACTTTATGAACTTTAATAAATGCAGTAATTTTTTTGCAGAATTATTTGCTTTATAATTTCAAGGTTGCCCCAACCCAGCCTTGTGAATGACAAGTGCATATTTGAAATCTGAAGCATTTACTCCTTTTTATTCATACGAAATGAAGTAAACGATAAATAATTTTTTTCTGGTAATGAAACCAAGGATCCTCAAAAGTGCATGCCCCAGGCACTGTAGCTCGCAAACCCCGGAAAAAAAACGTAGAGAGAAGACAATGAGAAGAAATTACAGTTTTAGAGGTGGGAGGAAAACCTCAGAAGAATAGTCTGGGGAAAACCCACGGAATCAGGTAGGGACTGAAAACCCAATCCACGTGTAGACCACGGGTGCCGATGCACAGCGCATTGTGCACGTAGACGGCATTGCGTTCGTCACGTTTGATGCGCTTTTTTTGTATCTGTCCTCCAGCACGTGACCCTCCCAGGTGCCGCATTCCGTTTTGGTTACGATAGTTTTATTTTCTGCAAACTTATAAACGTGTAAAGCTTTACAATTTGCAGGCCATTTACTCAAGAGCAAATGGTTTTTAGTAAAAGTGTTTGCTTAATTTACATTCATACAGATGCGAGTAAATGCTTCGAAAGTGGTAGCAAAGCAAATGCCATGCTTTATTCATACAAACATATGGTATCATTTGAGCTTTATGAACTTTAATAAATGCAGTAGTTTTTGCGCAGAATTATTTTGCTTTATAATTTCAAGTTTGCCCAAACCCAGCCTTGTAAATGACAAGTGCATATTTGAAATCTAAAGCATTTACTCCTTTTTATTCATACGAAACGAAGTAAACGATTATTAGGCCAAAAAAGGCTCTGATTTCTGGTATGCGCGCGCGTCGCCATAGCCATGCGCGTTGGCAATGTAAGATGATGACTTTCAATGTAAGATGATGTCTCAAACCACCAAACTCACTGGTTCGACTGGAATCCTGCTGCTGCACAATTTTAACGTGTTATTTCTCATAAAGTTATTTCTCATGTCTAAGTTTATTTCAAGCATGAAGAACAAAGGAAAATGGATGTTAAATACAGTTTTTCTTAGTTTTTTATTTTTTGCACTCCCCTTTTTGAAAAATCAAGCTCTGCCCCCCAAATGTGCAAGATCCAAGATGTGTTCACCTCTTACAATTATTTTCAGCCCATTTTAACTTGACCTGCCAATTTTCAGGATTTTACTACCAAACCGAATAATGTTTTCCATATTAGAACCAAACTGCTAATATATACCGCCTCTTTTGTACATTTAGGCCACGCCCACAAAATGGGTGGAAATTAATTGGTGTTCGAATGCTAGAATGTTATATTTTATGTTTAAGTTTATTTCAAACCATAGAAAAACAAGGAAAATGGATGTTAAATGCAGTTTTTATGAGTTTGTATTGTTTGCACCCCCTTTAAAAACAAATCAAGCTCCGCCCCCAAAATGGGCAAGATCCAGGATGGGTCCCGATCTTAAAATTAATTCTAGCCCATTTTGACCCCACCTGCCAAATTTCATGCTTTTACCACAAAGTGCACGATTTGGGCCAAAAATGGACCTAAGCAGCTCCAGTACTAGTCATACCACCAGACTACTGAAGGGTTTATCTTTTCAAAAAGTTGGACATGCACCAGTCTAGTCTTAGGCTTCAAATTGAAGTCACTTGGCTGCACTCTCAGGTGCAAAATGGTGAAGAAAAGTCTCCTTTAAAAATTGAATTGAGACCTCAAACTTGGCGGTGAAATACTGAAGACTTTGTCTTTGAGTCATGAAAATTTGTCAGAATTGTATCAGCTAAACAGTGAGTAAAGTTTGGCTGAATTTGTTTTGCATGTTTTTATGGCACTCATGGTCCCAGTCCGTGGTGATGCATACCTTGTGTAACGCTCCTCCTAGCGTCCTATTACTCTTCAAGACTCCCGTTTGGACCTTGTCTTCTTGGACTGACTCGTATTTCAAGTCACCATGATCTACAACATTCAACCCTGGCAAACACAAAGAAGAAATAAGAGGCAACAAACTTAGACATTGAAAGATTGAATATTTCACTTAATGCGATATATACTTGGCATTCATATTTTTTTGTTAGGTAGTATTCCTTCATCTGTAAGCAAATTAAAAACTCAACATTTTGTAGTGTGAATCATAAGCATGAACACTACTTGCAGCGACGGATCCAAAGGGGGACGCAGCCGGAAAAAGCCCTCCTTTGTTTTTCACTATTTTTTTTCCGTTCTTTTTTTCGGAGGTACGTCTTGTCTTTTTTCTTTGTTTCCAAACTTTCTTTGCTGTCAACTGGTTATTTAATTACTTCAAAGACGGAAAGTTTCACCCACATGAGCAAATATATTCTCCGCTTGAATGTTCAGGTTTCGCCTCCATTTTCGGCAAACACCCCCCCCCCCCTTCCATAAATGCTGAATCTGCCATTGAAGATTTGAAGTGTTAGCACAATGTTCGAATTATTCACTACAGTACAATGCTGGACAGAGCCCACTGATTCAAAGTGCCTTATTTGTGGTAACTTGTATCAGATGCTCAAATTGAATGGTAAAACCAAACAAAATGTTAATCTTTAAGAACTATTGTTTATATCTGCATTTCAATGCTTTTTGTTACCGCATTATCTTTAGCAATAAAAGGCCCATGCTCTTCACTTTAATTTAATAACTTTTCAATTCAAACAGCAGATAATTTTAAGGTTTTGTTTTTGCACCAGTCATGGAAAAAAATTGCTTTTGTAGTTATACTTTTTGATCAAGGGAAAATGAAATCTAGGTAGAAACTTTTTTGAAATTTGAGCATTGAAGCATCTATAGGCCTACATCATGAGTCAGCGTGATGCTAATTATGTGGACTGTGTACTCACCCATCTGCTTAAATCTTGACATCAAGCCAGCCTCTCTTATAACTGATGGTCCGTACATTACACCCATGTGGCCCTACAAATAAAAAAAGTCAATGTAAAACTTTCATTACCCCTCAGAATTCTTTTCCTTTTTTGTGTGTTAAACATTATGCTTATGTTGTGGCTCAACCAAATGTCCATCATGGTCTCTATATGCACCCTGCAAAATGCAACAAGATCCAACAGAAGAGAATAAGAACCCTGTTGAATGCAACAAACATGCAATGTGACCTTCTGTTGCATTGTGCAGTAACCCTAACCGCCCTAAATCCTTCAAAATCCTCTTTGCAAAAGGAACTTGGAGGATTGAGGTTACATGGCAAAAGTGCATTACTGATTTTGTAGGACGCACTTTGTCAAGGTCTTGGGCTGGATCTTGTGTTGTTTTTGCTCAGCCATGCATAAATGTAGGCCTGGATTATGTTTGAAATCCTCCGTACTGCTCCAGGATGTCACTGGCCAAGCCTCAACATATTGACAGTCACTGCCGCAGGATTTTGCAGGATTCAGGCAGTGGTCACCCATCCACGGACCATGTTTAAGAAATAATGGAGGAATTTGCGGGATTGATGCTATATATGCTATTTTTCCATGAGGCCAATTGGAGGATTTTGCAGGATTGACGCTATATCCTAGCAAAAAGGCCTAGGGAGTTAGGGTTAATAATTACCACACTTGGTACAGTTGTAGTTTAGGCCTATACACCTACCCTGCATGTACTGGTGTTGGCTGGTACATAGCTTGAGTAACACCAGCCCTTACGCTCCCGGCACTTGGAAATACCTACTGTACTCGCTAATTTCCAAATGCCACGAGCACGATGAGTCTTAGGGCTAGAGTTACTTGCTTACACAAGGCAGAATTGTTGGGTTGGTTTGGGGGGGGGAGTGGTATTGGGAGCCTCAGATTTTCAACGATAACTAGGATGTTAACAAGGATTTGACCAAAAGTAAACCCATATTTGGTTCGTGCACATTCCTCAAAATTCATGTGACACAATTTGCCAATTTACCATAACATGCATAAGGCTAGCTTGTTCTGTCTCATGTCGATCATTTGCTTCGTGAATGACTGCTGCATGGAATGAGGTATGTTTAATCTCATCTGGGTTTGGCTAATAGGGCACAGGACCATTTTAGTGGAGGCCAAATTTGATGGCCTCCGCCGTTTTTGGACCCTGGATACAAAGTAGATTGACCTCCAGCTCTAAATGTCGAATTACGGATGAGCGTTGGAGCTGGAGTTTCTCAAGCTACCATAAAATGGTCACCTGACCAATGTGGTCACCTGATGAATGTGGTCACCTGACCAAAAGTCATGCCTTAGTTGGTCAATGCGCAAAGTTTGATTGACAGACATACATGAAAGGGTCCATCCTCTTATAGACCGAAGATTTTTGCAAAAGTCGCTAACCTGTCCTTCATGGATGGGCACACCAACAACCCCGATGTTCTGCCTGGTAACGTAACCTGAGCTCAATCTTGTCGAGGACCGGAAGACATTGGAGTGTATCTTTAGACATCTGTGTTTCAACCCAGTACTTTTCATCAATGCAGACCTGTGCATCGCTGTCTTGATGCATGTGGTGCTGCAGGTAGCACGGCTGAATGCTGCGATAGAGATGCTGGCCATGGTAGTTACAGAGTCCTTCAATTTGGTATCTTTTTTAAGTAGCACTGATAATCACTGGGGAGAAAATCAATACCCAAATCTAAAGTGCAAGATCTTATCTGTTCTAGCTTATTTTTAGTGTGACTGCACTCTTCATGAAACTCAACAGCTCATTTAAATTTAATACAGGCCCTTGTAACCCTTTCTAACCCTAACCTTCCCAAATCCTCTAAAATCCTCTTTGCAAAATTGAGGATTTTGCAGGATGAGGATTTTGCAGGAAGAATACATATGGCAAAAATGTGCCACTTATTTAAAGGATGCGCTGTGTCAAGTTCTTGGGCCGTACCTTGTGTTGATGCTCAGCCTAGCTGTGCATATATTTAGGCCTAGATAATTAAATATTAATGTACTTGAAATCCTCCGCACTGCTCCAGGATGTCACTGGCTCTGCCTCGACATACTGACAGTGGTTGCTGGAGGATTTTGCAGGATTGAGGCAGTGGTCACCCCTCCAAGGACCACATTCAAGAAATAATGGAGGATTTTGCAGGACTGAGGATGTATTTAAGTTTTACATGGAGGCCGTTGGAGGATTTTCAGGATTGAGGTTGCATCGTAGCAAAAATGCCTGGGGAGTTAATAGGGTTAATAAGAAATACATGTACAAAGTTTTGTCAAAGGCAGCAGGAGCCTGTGTCCAGTTCCTTCCCCTCAGGTGAGGTTCATAGTCATACATGTAGGTCGGGGTTGGGCTTACGTCATCCGATGAAAATATTCATGTGTATTCATTTGCGCACCACTTTTCATCGGTTGCTATGTTTTACAATTTCGGACTTTATTTCCCTTTAAAAAAATCCTCCAGAGCCACGAATCAGAAAAAGTAGATAAAATACTCTGCGATCAACTGTAAGATTTGATTTAAAACAATAAAAGAAGACAATTCTTATTTTTGGGACACAAACAAATTAAGTTTCAAAAACACCAGTTCACGCTGGGACTCGAACTCGAGCGGCATTACTGCGAGGCGGGTGCACTATCCACTAGGCCACGCATTCACTCAACAAGAAATGGTAATGTAGGCCTAAGCCTACTCGATCGTACACATGAGCAAGGGTGCTATACAATCTGCAGGCTTAAAAACGGAAATAGACCTAAAAACACTTCGTAATCTGAAACGTGAAACTTTTTCAAAGAATAATTTTCTTGGAGTTAATCGAGCCTTCGAGGCCCTTGTTACTTTTATAATTTCTTTTTTTCTTTTTAAGGCCTAGTTTATTTATTAATTTTATTTTAACATTTAGTTTTGATGAACACCCCCCCCCCCAAAAAAAATGTAACCTCAATTTGACAATTTTAAAGCTCCTTAGGCTTAGCCAGCTGCACTTGGTAGCTCCATGGAGGAAACAATGAATTCATAAATTAATCACAACCTTGCTTGAGAGTTGAGGCTTCATTTACCAATGTTTACAAAAACAAGCTTACCAGTTTTGCAGCGAGCCCTACGCAATTATATACGACTCACTTGATATTGCATCATCAGACATCAGGATTCACGTGTCGCTGTGTAGTAAAAGACATGAAAAACTGATATGGTGAAAGAGACAAACTAACAAACTCTATTGCAAGTATGAAACTGTATTAAATCACCAACATTTTACACGTTATTTATACTACTGTACTAGTCGCAAATTCTTTTTTGGAGAGTCACGCGATTCAGAACATGACCACACACCTTCATAAATTGACCAATGAAAACATCAAAATGTGACGAGCCTCTTGCCTAGGCTAGTAAGTACAAAGTAAACAGATAACGAATACAATGCATGTATACGCGGCGTCCAGGGTGACCGTAAGGTCATGGCAAAAGTCTGCTAAATGCACTTCAAAAATCTGTCAGATTTATAAAAAATCTGCCAAATTCCCCAAAATTACTCGAAATACACGTCATATGCAGATGTTGTAGTATTGCCTTAATTAAGGTTCAAGTTACAGTATAAACCAATCTATAGCCACACAAAGATTATTGCGTAAATTTCAGGCAAAACGCGCACGTCAGGACGTATGAGGTCCGGTTCCCAGTGAACCTCAGCACCTAGACCAGCCAACCTGTCCCATTATGTATAGGTTTGTTTGAAAAGATTGAAGCTTTTTATACAAATGTACCATTTTTTTTTTCAAATTTGCTATGGTTTTTTGTCAAATATCCATTTTTGCAGAATTCTGCCAGAAATCTGCCAAAAATATCCATTCTGTCAAATTTTCTGACAAACTCGTTTTTTTACCAAAAAAATCTGTCAAAGTTAGCCTAAAATCGGCTAAAACGGTTACCCTGGCGGCGACGAACCGATGGAGCGGCACCTGTCTGATATGAATACAAGTTACCTAAATGAACGCGAGAAATTGTGGTCTGGTTCCCAATACATAAAAAATAGTGCACGTTCAACGTGTTTGGACAGGGTGTTGCATGTACTAGTCTTCATGACGAGCATTGCGCAGAACGACTTTAGTGTAAATTGAATTTTTGACCTTTGAAGATAAAGTCACTTTTGAGATTATTGGGCGTTATTTCCATTGAACGCTTATGTCCGTAGTATGACCTCCGTATCAAAGATAGCGGGATGTAGGCGCTATCTCGTGTACGTTTGAATCAGTTATTGAGATGGTGGTACAGCTTGCGTTGTGCCGGACGTAAAGGATGAAGGCATATGTATGCGTCTTCTTTTTGCCATCTCATCATAGAGTTACGTTTTTGTGTTCAACGTCAAAATGCCATAATATTGCATTTGCAGACGTTATCTTAAGACGCACCCTTTTACTGAAATAACTTTTTTTAAATCATATTTGTGATATATATCATGGTAAAATGGTGCACCTGCAACTGGTTTAAAATTCCTGTTGATTTCAGAAATCAAAACAGTACTAATGACATGAAACGGAAATTATATTATTTACAATCTGTGGTAGAAAAAAATGGTTCCGTAAAAAGGAGAATTAAAAAAAAAGGAAGGTCTTCAATTTTAAATCTAAGTTTTTTTTCAATTTTTAAAAAAAAAGATAGGCCTTAGTACACACCGGCGTGACTTGATCGCTGCACAGTGAGTAGCAGTGGCGTAGCCAGGAATTTTTCAGGGGGGGGGCGCTGGAACATTTCATGGGGGGAGCGTCATGTAGGGGCGTCAATCGCTTCTCAAAAGTGGGGGGGGGGACATACCTTGATCAGAACTGATGCGAGCGCGAAGCGCGAAGCCCTTACGGCGTGGGGGTTCGGGGCCCGCTTAAGGGCCCCGAAAAAAATGGATTCTAGATGTTCTGTGGTGTGATCTGAAGCAATTTCTTACCACTTTCCTCCATGCTTTAACTAATATTTTCTTAGCAAAAGATAATTATTTGAACATCGTTTTCGAGGTTGGAGTCATTGAATCAGCTATCGGTATTCTGAGCTATAGGCGTGGGGTTCGGGGCCCGCTTAAGGGCCCCGGAAAAAATGGATTCTCGATGCTCTGTGGTGTGATCTGAGGCAATTTCTTACCACTTTAACCAATAATTATCTTAGCACAAAAGATAATAATTTAAACATAATTTTCGAGGTTTTCTCAGCAAAAAGGCATAAGAAAGATTTTTGAACATTGTTTTCGAGGTTGTAGTCATTGAATCAGCTAACAGAATTCTGAGCTATAGGCGTGGGGTTCGGGGCCCGCTTAAGGGTCCCGAAAATTGTTGGATTCTAAATGCTCTGTGGTGCTATCTGAGGCAATTTCTGACCACTTTAACCAATATTTTCTAAGCAAAAGATACATTGTAGTACATAATAGGGCCCTGTAAATGAGACACGAGTTCAAAAATCTGGGGGGGGGGGACATTTGATATTGTGTCCCCCACCCTTCAAAAAGTGGGGGGAGGGACCAGTCCCCCTGTCCCCCAGGATTGACGCCCATGGCGTCATGTAGATCAATGATAATTTTTTTAGAAACTCAAACCCCCAGGGGGGGGGGGGGGGACTGGGGGCGACAAGGTTTCATGGGGGGGGGGCTGTCGCCCCCCACGGCCCCCGTGGCTACGCCACTGATTTCAAGGAATTTTAATTGGTCTATTATTATTATTTAGCTTATATGAATGGAGGAAAAAGTTTGTGCGTGGCCGATTCGCGCGATATCGCTGACTGAAACTGTGTGACCCACGGACCACCTGTCTATAATACGTGTTCCGTGGTGTGAGCGAGCAGTGCAGTGGGTGTTAATACGCATTTTAGATTATCATTATGCGCTATGTCACGTTGGTTGTCAGCTTACTCGCGGTCGCCGGTCGAAGGGTCGTTTCTCTGTGGTCATCATGTGGATCATTCGCGACTATTTAGATTTAGATCAATGATATTTTTTTTAGAAACTCAAAATCTCAGTGGGGGACTGGGGGCGGTCGCCCCCCCACGCCCCCCGGTGGCTACGCCACTGGTGAGTAGGTCCTCAGTCAACGTCAACTACTTTCTTGTGACGTCCAAACGGTGGTTGGTTGGTGACGGAACCGCGGGGAAAACCGCAAAAAACCCCACTAACACTGGGATAAACGTATTAAACTTGTACACATAGGCGTGAGTGCTTAGTGGCAAAAGTGCAAATACAGACAAAGGTACGGTAATACGAAGTAATCGACTAAGATTTAGTTTAGGTCAAGGGAGTCGTGCGTCCCTTTTTAATTGTTTACGGAGATGGGGTTCAAAGGCGCGGTCGACCCCCCCCCCCACTTTCCATGAAGGACATTATGCATATGCTAACATAATTATATATGTGGACATCATTGATGAGACAAAACCAGCCCTAGGCTAGTCTTCCGCAACAAATCTGTATACTAGAGCCAACAGACGTGTTTGTGATAATCGAGAAACGGCATTTACCACAGCAGTCTCTGATGAAGGCCATCATCGATGTCCTATAAATTGTAAGAAAAAGCAATCATCGTTTGTTGAATTTTTTCCCCATTTTGTTTTGAACGTGCTGTCTTGATTTAAAGTATATTTAATCCTGTAGTAATTGAAAACCAAGTTATCAACATATGTTTTGGAGCATGCTGTCTTGATTTGAGTTATATTTAATTATGTAGTAATTGAAAACTAAGCCATCAACATATATAGTTTTAATATGTTGTCTGGACTCGAGTTATATTTAATTCTGAAATAATTGAACACCAAGTCATCAACGTATTATTGTCAGTTGATTAAGGGAAACTTTGCAGATTTAATTTTAATCATCTCTTTGAAAATCGTATTTTAAAAAGATCATTATTAAAAAAAAATCATGTAGCGTGATCAACTCCCTTTCAAATGCTTTAAAGAGTTTTGCTTAAAAGTTTTAAGTTTAACAGTGTTCAAAAGTTTGCCGTTTGATAATGATGTTAGTAATAAAATATCAACAACAAAAAACAAGCCTTGCTTTAAAGGTACCCCTTATTTAAGCATTCCACAAACACCAACCATTGGACAACAAAATTGCCCTAAAATTGAGCAAATCTATGCAATGCAGGCGCGGTTCTAGAACCAATATTTTTTTTTTGGGGGGGGGCTAGCAGGGTGGATTCAGATTTTTTTCAGGGAGGCGTGCTGAAATGTAGACCGATTGTTTTCTCCAGACACTTAGGCCTCCGAAAATCAATAGGTGTGTGTGTGTGTGTGTGTGTGTGGGGGCTCATGCCATATTTTCAATGGGGAGCGCCAATAAAATCCTAAAATCATTCACACTATCATTAACTACAAATGCACCCTTGTCACGACTATTTTTTTTAGGGGAGACCGTTCGCATGTACATCACAATCCTTCTTTTGTTGATGCAATTTTTTTACGAAATTTATTTGGGGGGGGGGGCTAGACAAAATTTTGGGGGGCTAAAGCCCCCCCCCAGCCCCCCTCCCCTAGAACCGCGCCTGATGCAATATATTACCCAACATAATGACTCTTCCTAGTAACCAATAATTGAGAAAATACTAACTAACAACTTGTCAAAAATTATTGACTATTTTTCGAATGATGGCTTACCAACAATTGGTTCTTTACATTTACACAACTAATGGATCATTAAAAGTACCCAATTGTTCCGTCTGCAATTTTACTCAAGTTTTAGGTTTGTTTGCCCAACAATTAACAGCCGCTGGGCAATTTTCGTTCGAAAGATGGGGATGTTGACTATTGTACCCACGTTGGGTAAAAAGTTCGGCAAAATGTGACTATTTTTGGCAGTGTATATAAACTGGCTATCCCGTAATTGATCCTCATGTTTGAACTCGCGCAGGCGCATCTCCTTCCAAAAAACGGCGGCAAATTCGATCCTGATAACGAAACAGCAATGATTTCCATCGCCGTGCAGTGATAGCCTGATCGTCTGTGTGTATCATCCCATTGTGTTGTAGGAATTTGTCCAGGTGTAGTGATCATTCTGTAAACCCAGCTCCTTGTTGGTATAAAACCTGACGCCGTGTGTCTTCACGCATTTGAAATACAGCGGTCCATGCAACACTATAATCATAGAGATGTCGCGTGTTTTGGTAGCCCGTCGGCCATCAGGAACATGGGCTGCGAGCAAGAGTGGAGGATATTCGGTCAAGATCGTCAAACAAGTCCAGGAGAAAACCGAGGTAAATCTGTTTTCTTGTAAATGTCATCAGACATAGATTCAAGATTGTTTATGTAGTTATCACAATTTATTTGCTTGGTATAGTTTGACATAGGTCTATACATGTGAGGGGTTGTAGTTGGATAGTTGGAGGGGCTGGGGCCACGGTGGAAGCTCTTTCTAAGACCAAAACTGATCACGCCGGCGTTTGAACTGAAATTTTGGGCGGCCTTGAACCGGTTTCCTCAGTATATAAAGTTGAAAACACTGAAATTACGTTGGAGTAGACTAGTTCTTGAGCTTACATTGGAATACGAGGGTCACCTATAGGTGCAGTTTCTTGATGCATGCTAAATAAAAATCATATGTAAGTACGTGGGCTCAGGACAAGTTATAACTTGTCCTGAGCCCACGTACTTACAAATGATTTTTATTTAGCATGCATCAAGAAACTGCAAAAGTCCATTCTCTCAGTTGCTACCAAACGTGACAGTGAGTTGAATGAATTCGAACCAATAATACTTGGCCTGCTCTGTTCTCAGCATCATCTTTTCAGAGACGTAACCAATCTTCCAGTGCGAGATGCGAAACCACTAGACACCAAAGAGCGCTCCTTCAGAAGCACCAAGGCCTGTGACATCCGGGCAAACCCACCCAAATGGTGCTCCGAGAATGTGCCACCGTGTGTCAGTGATAAGACTAACCGTGGTAAGCTGGTTGGCCGAGCAGGTAAGGTAGGCAAATCGAAGGAGGCAACGGCACCCGCAGCACGACGGGGAAAGAGAGACGACATCCAAGATACAGAGCACCATGGCTGCTTGGCACCGGCACGGGAACAGTGCAGTGCGCCTCCCTTCGGACTGCACATTGCACAAGATGGTAAGGCCATAATTATTGAGCATTAAAATGTTATTCGTAAAGCAAGCTTTTGCTAAGAACAAAGTGAGTTTAGGTAGTGGTGGTGGTGGGGGAGACGGATAGTCTTGCCCCAACCTGCATTGTGTCCCCTCCCGATAAAAAAATATGTTCGTTATTTTTCGAGAATGTATCAAAAGTTGTATTTTAGTTTCATGTGGTTTATTATAGAACATAATGTAGGAAAGAATGTTGCATCCTGACGCCCCGTTTTTCATCATTTATCATCTCAATGAAGGTCAGTCATTGCAAAAAAAATTGTAGAAAAGAGATGAATCTGGGACTGAGAAACGTTTCGAATTTTGTTAAAAAATACTTTGAAAATGCATTCAACTTCCATAGACTTTGTGTACACAAAGAAGCAGTGTCACATTCTTTCCATCCCCGCCCCCCAAAAAAATCGACTCGCGCTCCCCAATCCATGGCATCTCTCAATTAATGAAAAAATGTACCAATGACGAGGCCCTTACAAAAACTGTCAATATTGTTTTGTTTCAGTCGAGCCGATGGAATTTAGTGCTCTCAAGCTGGAGTTGGATTGCATGGAGGAGATTGCTAGCTCAGAATGCCAAGAAGCAGAACCAGAGAATGACCCAATGCTCATGTCTGAGTATTCCACAGAAATCTACAGATACCTACGGGTAAATGCATTTGAAGACTGAACTAAAACAAACGCTCAGTGTTTTGACCTGTGGGAACCAAATAATTACATACGATTTTGAAACCCAAGGATTCCAAACAGACATTTTTTTTTCGGATGAAAATCGATCAAGTATTTTCGATATCAGAGACGATCAAGGAGAGGGTGCTAATAATGGTTTTTGATCAATAAGACGATTATTGCTTTGGCACGTGCTCAACATTCGGGCGTGCGTAGCGAACTCATCACAGAGGCAAAGTAAAATCACAAATTAAAGGGTTGGTTTTCAGCGCCCATTTAGATCAAAACAGCGCAGCCCGGCCCTATACGCAGTAGCTAGAGTTCGAAAGAGTTTCCGTCCTGAACCCAGAATGTGAGGGTTTTTTTTATATGCGTCGAACTATGATCCTGAAGCCACTATATATCGATCGAGTATAACATTGCTTTGTTTTCCGAAACAACCATGCATTTATTTTCAAAATGAACTATTATGTAAAAACAAAAATACCTCGCTGGGGTCTATTTTCGACTGAATCAGTGAAGACCGAAATCTAACGAAAGCCATCTAGGGGATTGCGCGATGAGGCGATTTTTAATCTAAAAATTATAATCCGGATTACTCGACAGCTAGGTTAACGCTCGACAAGCGTTTATTGCCAGGTTAATTAGCCATAAGACTGAATACTTCAACAAAATTGAAACAAAAAAGTTTGAATGTTGTGTTGCATTCCGCAGAGTATGGAGTATAAATGCGTGGTGCCAACCAGCTATCTAACAGGACCTGCTGTAACCCCAAACACCAGGGCTGTCCTTATCAATTGGCTCGTCCAAGTTCAGGTATGAAGAGGATTTTTTTATCAGTACCATATTTTAATAGCTCATTTTTACCAAAAGGACCTTCCATACTATAAGCTCTGAACTTAATTACTCTCTAAATCCCAAATAGTGGAATTAGGTACAAGACGTTTTAGAGTGAAAATCACTCTCATGTTTGATTGAAATAGTCTGAAAAAAGAACCACTTCAGACCGAAGCTCGAGTGAAAACTCGATCTTTACAATTGAAGGAATTTCACTCCAAAACGTCTAGTCCCTATATTCACTCTTTGGAATTTAGAGAGTAAAAGGTGTAGGTCGACTATATAATTGGCTCGTGCGAACTGTAATAATAATTGATATACCATTGAGAACAAAATACAACAATTGAGAACAGAACAAAATTAAAGACAAAAACAGTTAAAGTCTGGGAGGTGCTTGTCTTATTGTTTACGTTCATGAATGACATAAAAACAGAGGTTATTTGATGAATGCTTGTTCCACAAAATCAAGGACTAAATTGCACCACGGTTCTGTGGGAGATAGTGATGAATTATTTCACATTCTTGTATACCTGTACAGAGTGGATACAAAAACGAAACCGAGATATTATTGCTAATTGTAACAGAAGTAGGGCACATGTGAATCAAAGGGAGATATCGTCTGTTAGGGTTGAATCTCCTCTTTAAAATGACACCCTGATCATGTCCTTACATTCACGGTTGACTGAGCAGTGACCAATTTTATGAAAGGGTCTATTTAGAGGCTTGCACCACTTTTCATGGTGAAATCTCTTTTTTCCCGCACCTGCCTTGATTGGCAACGTTAGCCTTTCACTCTGTGACAAATGACAACACAAAAACCACAATTGAAAAGTGGCGAAAGCCTGTAAATAGACCCGTTTATAAAATTGGTCACTGCTCAGTCAACCGTGATGTAATGACATGATCAGGGTGTCATTTAAAAGAGGAGATTCAACCCTAACAGAGGATATCTCCCTTTGATTCACATGTGCCCTATTTCTGTTCATATAATATCTCGGTTTCGTGGTGGTTTTTTTATCCACCCTTCTGTGTGTAGGTTCACCTGGAGCTCTCTGAAGAAACACTGCACCTGACTGTGATACTCCTGGACCGGTTCCTGTCCCAGCAACCTATCGGTCTGAACCTTCTCCAGCTGCTTGGGGTGTCGTGCCTGTTTGTTGCAAGCAAGTACGAGGAGCGATTTGCACCCGAGGTACATCAACTGAAAACGATATATCACAACGCCTGGTAACCTGTCAATACCTCTTTTCTTATGCCAACCCAAGACTTTCTCGTGATATTTAGTGTTTCATACAGTTTTCTAGCCATATTTCAAGGTCTAGATCACAGAAAGCCCCATTTGTTTACGTCAGACATCTGTTTTGGGTTTTGGTTTTAGCTCTAGTTCTTGTCCACTATATGCACCCACGAAAAAAAAGATACAGAAGGATCAAGCTTATACTAGAGCCCCTGTCACTGCCACACCTAATTTAGCCCGCAGCAAATAACGCTTGGTGAGATATTTTTTTACGTTTTGCAACGTGCGACGTTGCGTCTGAAACCAACGGACTTCGTCAGGCAATTGACGACGTAAATCCAGAAAAAATATTTATTTGATATCTCATCTTGACACTACTGGATGTCATGAGAATATACATCATTATGTTAAAATAGCGCTTGGCTCTGACCTCGATTCTTTTTTTACACCTATTCAGGTGGAAACCCTGTGCAAGTTAACTGACTACACATACACCCATGATGCCGTGTTGATGATGGAAAGACGTATTCTCCATGTCCTGCAATTCGATCTCTTCAGCCCCACACCGATGACGTTCTTGGAACAGTTCGTCAAGGCGGACACTGATGAACAACTGGTAAGGCAAGATGAAGAAAAAAATAGTCATTCACTCGGTACATTGTTTTTCAGTGTCATAAAACAACAACAAACAAAAGAAAAACAAATAAACAAGAAAAACACAACAAAAATACAAAACAAAATCAATGAGTTTTCAAATCTTGAGCTGATTTTATTGTGTACAATGATAACCAAAAAAACCCAGATAATGGATGGTGATTCCTTTAGCAAAACTTCTCCGCCGGGTACTTTCGGAGTCTTTAAAACTTTTTGGGTCTGTATTAGTACATGTATTCGGCTTTGTTCACACCAAACTGGCTAAAACGTGCAATTAGTATTCCAATACAATAATAGCCTTTTTCCCGTTGCTTGTTGCAAGGAAAGCTGCATTCGCAAAATGCGTCTCAGTTAATGGTAAGAAATACCTACGTTTGTAATCATTATGAAACATAATTTTCGATATGACAGGAAATGTTGTTCTCATTGCATATTTAGGTTGAATTCCACTTTGCCAACTACATCCTTGACTTGGCTCTGACCGACGCCTCGCTGCTCAAGTACTACCCGTCCGAGCGGGCCGCGGCGGCAACTTGCCTAGCCCGCCACCTTGCGGGTCCGTGGGTCGATGAGGACTGCTGGACCGCCGATCTTGTCCAGAGAACGGGCTACACGGAGCAGCAGCTTACAGCGTGTCTGGCTGGAATGGCGAGGCTTGTCAGTGAAGCTAACAAAAGCCCGTACAAGGTGTGGAGATGAGTCGCACGAATATCTGACTTTGCCTTAAAGGGATGGGTGCGGCATGGGCTTTTCATGGGTGAAGGTTGCGGCATAGCAGTCCAACCAGCATCCCGCCAAAAGGACGAAATTATGTCTTGCACACGAGTTATTTATTTCGAGCGATTATTTTTCGAAATTCCATTTAGGGGCACCAAATTGTATATTATATACTTCCTTCGAAAAATAACCCCCAAAAAACCCAAAAAACACACATCAGTATTCAAACTGAAACTTGAGTCTAGCTCACTTCAGTCGACCATGTTAATAAACTTGCCTTCATTATGCCAAGCCACAGTCAACTGATTTCTAATGTAGTTTTTGAAATTCTGTTTTTCTTCTTATTCAGGCTACAACAGAAAAGTTCTCCTGTCCAACCTACGATTCTGTGAGCTGCATTCAGGGGCCGTGCTTGATCAAGGCAGAATTTCTCTCCGATCTGTAGCCATATAACGGGTTGTTTCAACTGGTCACCGTAGACCCGTTTTGTTGGAGCCGAAGCGCTATTTTCAAGCCGAATTGTCAATACAGCGAATCAATACAATAATGCACATATTCCACTGGCAATGACCATGAGGTGGTTAATTTAGTTCTTCAGTGGATGCGATTTCATTTGTCGTGCTGTTCTTTTTTTCTGAACTTGTAAGGAATTTGAAGGAAAGTTAAAATTACGTCGACACGGAGATGATTGATTTCAACAATTTTTTTGGGACATATAAAAATGTCTTGCCTTCAAGCTTTCGAACATCCTTTCTCAAAACAAAATTGTTCTTTAAACAAATGTCTTTCAATGGTGTAGACATAATTTGCTCCGAAGGAATATACATGTATTAGTTTTGTGAAGATGAAGCTGTTTTGCTACAGTTGCAATACAAGAACAGAGTGAGGATGGAGTGAGCGAACCGTGTTTTCAATTCAGATTTTGAAAATGTAGAGTATTTATGATTATTTTTTCGAGATTATATTTTGTGTAAAAGATAGTTCCAGACATATACTTGGTGTTTCGGGGAATGGGGGATGTGATCCCTTGAATGAGGCACATACAATGGGGCTTCACTGCCCTTCTCCCTGGGCCGTACTGTGATGGGTCAGCACGTGTTACACGCACGGGAATCATGTAAATTAAGAAATTATAGTTTTGTTGATCGTATTTTGTTTGTTATGCTACAGGCTGGACCTGTCCAAAAATAAAACAAAACAAGAATTATTTACAATGGTTGTTTATAAAATGGATTACATTGAATTTGCTTTAATGTCTATCAGTAGTATATGTAAATTATAGGAATGTTTTACATTTAAAAATGCCTGGTTGATCCAGACTCCCGGTTCTATTTGGCTTAATAATTTTTAGGGTCCAAAATGCACTTTTCCGGGTCGACATAACCAAATTTTGACTAAAAACAAAACTTGGCAAAAGTGTCATTTTGACTCGGGGGAAAAAAGTGGGTTTTTTTGCTCTGAAAACTCGGATTCCGGGTCAAATCTACCAGTAACTTTTTCAAGAGTGTATAGCTCGTCCAAAAACTACAAAACAAATATGAGGAGGTTCTACCACGGATTGCACCCACTTAAAATCGAGCAGGGAAAAAACCAAGAACAAGGAAAATATCAAGAACTTCATTAAAAAACTATGTCCTCACAAAATGTTTTCCTCCACTGCAAATATTATTTAGTGGGACATCGCAGGAGTTATCTATGGAAACGATTTTGCTGTAACGGTAGTACGTGGATAACTGCTCAGCGGCGAACCCAGTAGGAGACAAATGGTGATATCGTGGTCACCTACATGAAGAATAAAAGGGCGCTAGTACTACGGGCCTAAAGTTATGGTGCATATTTTGGGCATAATGGAAATGCTGACCTTGGATCATCTGCTTAAATGTAGTTCAAGTAATTATCACATCACAGTATTTCTCTTTCAAGTTGGCAAAACTATGTAGGACATGCGAAAATTGCTTTTCGCGAGCGCCAACTTTAGTAATGCACGCTTCTCCTAGTTACCTGGCTCTTTGCAATAGCGCCATCTACAGTAATCACAAATTTGTAACTGTAATATATAAAGCGCGCAATGGGCGCAAAAGTTAACCTGAACCTGGTTCATTTCACTAATACCTTTTGTATCACAGACTTTTCAAAGGGCAGGGGGTGGTCACATAAAGTTCCAGCTGAATCCAGGATTTTCCCGGGGGTTGAGTGGATGAGGTGTTGAAGTCAACTAGTTGGAACAAACGAATCCAATATTCAGCGCGTTGAAACATATACATGTATGCCTTTATTTAAATACGTGCATCTTCAACACTGACTGCTTTGTCTTAACGTGAAGATGAAAACTGCAATATTTGTTAGTTTAAATTCTCGTTCACTAGCATTAACATTTTCAATGATAACGAGAGTTTTTTTCGAGTTACAATCGTAACTCAAAATCGTAAAAATTATTTTTAACCTTACGTGGAGGAAAAAAACTAGTGCACAAACAATCAAACAAGTGGCTACAGGTTGTTGTCGTTGCATTGGGCTGTGCAATATGTCACGGTCACTCCTTATGAAAGGGAAGAAAATATTCTGAATTTACAGCCACTAAACCTTGCTCACAGAAGTAATATAACACATTCTGTAACAAAAGGAACATTTTTTATTTAATTTTTACCAGTATGATAATTCCTTTTAAAGCGATTAATATTTTAGGACATATATTTGTATTGCCGACCGGCGATACCAAAAAAAGTAAGTGTGATTAATGTAACAGCCAAGCTCCCTGGAAACGCGAGTACGCTGTTCAGTGTAAAATGGCGCCGGACAGTACATTTGCAGACAGATCATGATGGATGGGCAATATTTGTCTTGTTACTTGATTCATTGCTTTCATCTGGACATAGCCTGTGTGGATTTACAGAAATAGAGCTCGTCACCATATTAATCACAGACATGAAACGTAAGTAACAAAACAAAAGTTAGATCTTTCTTAATCTAATTTTCGTTGTTGAGAAGTTCGCTCATTGATTCATTGTTTTTAAATAGGGGCCTAGTGGATATTTTGCCGGAGGTAATGACGGCAAACTAACGTTTACTAAAGGTTTGCCGGCGGCAATCCATATCAACAGAGGGCGCTGTACTCTTTAAGATAGGGCTGAATTATAAGATGTATTAAATTCCTACCAACAGTTATGAAGCACGTTTGGTGTAATGGTTAAGCAAAAGCTCTAGTGAGTGGGATTACTCGGGTTCGATCCCGATCCCCGCCACATTTTTTAGGTTTTTTTTCCCATCCCCAAATAGGCCTAAATAAGAATATTCTTCTTTTATTATTTTAAGATAGTGGATACTTTGCCGGAGGTAATGACGGCAAACTAACGTTCACTAAAGGTTTGCCGGCGGCAATCCATATCAACAGAGGGCGCTGTACTCTTTAAGATAGGGCTGAATTATAAGATGTATTAAATTCCCATCAAAAGTTGTGTAGCACGTTTGGTGTAGTGGTTAAGCAGAAGCTCTAGTGGGCGGGATGACTCGAGTTCGAATCCGATCGCCGCCACATTTTAAAGTTTTTTTTTCCCATCCCCAAATAAATAAGAATGTCGAGCGCAATTTGAGTCCCCCACGCAAGTTTAAACTTGCGCGCGCAAGTTTAAACTTGCGCGAGGGACTCCTGAAGCACGCAAATTACACCGCGCCATTTTAATTTGCGCGCGCAAGTTTAAACTTGCGCAAAGGCGATCGCAACCTTTTTTTGCGGGCGGGATTTTCATTGATGAAGAAAAAAAAATCAAAACACGAGTACATGGAGAAATTATGGAATATATGAATGAATAAAGAAATAAATAAAAAGGGGAATTCAATTAGCGTCAATGAAAAGAAACATTGAGATTTAGCAGTACTTGTCAGAGAAGTAGTTTAAGGGTACGTGGGGGCGGGCGGAGCCGGGGAGGGGACCGGGCAAGCAATAAACTTAAGCACACTAGCGGCGATTGCTTGGAAAGTGTACTGAAGTTGTTCAATAATGGAGACCAGCTTCAAGTTTTTTGCTTTGTAAACCTAATTGGCATTTTATTTATATTCTTGAATGTAAATAAATCATAATTTCCTAGGTCTAACCCGCTGTTAACGTAAAAAGAATGATTATGATCCCTTTAATCATTCAAGTTTTGACATTATACTAATCATTTACATTATGTTTAAAATGCTTATGTATTCTACAATTAAAAAAGTACTTATATTCTTTAAAAAAAAAACTAATTAATTTAACAATTAATAAATTGGACGGTACAATAATTCATATTGTTTTTAGAAATACTTGCATAACATTTCGCCGGAGCGCTGTGTACACTTCAAAAATGCATAATTTGAAAAAAATTAATGAATGCATTACTAATTTAATTAATTAATTAAATGTATTACTTTAACAAATATTTTTTTATTGCAGGCTCAATTGTTCATATTAAAAAATGTTTGTAACTTAAAAACGCTATGCATATAAAATGGTAATTATTTTAAAAAGTAAACTAAATTTGCAAATGATTTAATTAATGAATTTAATAAAAATTTCAACAAAAGGCATTTAAGGCATTGTCTCCCGAAACTCAGTGATGGTATTAAATCGGAGAAAAAAATCTGCTTTAAAAATAATGTTACATATCTGCATGACTATTGAGTATACCCGGGTGAAAAAATAGTTTAGCGGCTCTGTATGCGTGGCCGGGAAAATCTATGCAGTGCGCAAGTTTAAACTTGCGTGCGCAATTTGTAGCAAGGAAATGAATGTGCGCGCAAGTTTAAACTTGCGTGCGCGCAGGTTTAAACTTGCGCGCGCAAGTTCAAACTTGCGCGGGGGACTCACTTTGCGCTCGACAAGAATATTCTTCTTTTATTATTTTAATATGTCTCAAACATTTTATTGCAGAGTATTACATTTTCTTTTTCAGATTTGTGGCTCTGGAGGATTTTTTTTAAAAGGGAAATAAAGTCCGAAATTATAAAATGGTCTGAATCCCATCTTGTGAATACGAGGTTACAACGATAATATTGGCATGGAGCCAGACTAAAATTTGTCAGCGGAAAATGTTTAAGTAAAAAAAAACCAGTAACTGCGCACGTTTACTAAAGGTTTGCCGTCTCCGGCAAAATATCCACTGCCTTGTTTTTAATTTAACGCAGTGGCTATTGTTACGGCAGCCGTAACGCATTTCCCATTTTCTATCGTTACGGTAGACTGCAACTGCCATGAGTAGAAAATATAAAATTAGAAGGAAAAAAGTGAATTTGAATGTTATGAAATTCGGACTTTAATTTCCCTTTTAAAAAAAATCCTCCAAAGCCTCAGGTTAGAAAAATTCGAGTGAAAAACTGAAATGCGAACCCGCAACCTCGCGGTGCAAAATCCTACCCTCTATCGACTGAGCTGTCGCACTGCTCGCTAAAACATGGGGAAACAAATAATTATATAGGCCTACCTGCGTGCGTATCAAGAAAGTATTGTAGGGCGCTAAACAACAATCCCATAATATCAACAGAATGTATTGTGTGGAAAGAGGGCAGGGTATTGATTTGTGAGGGAAATTGTGGGGGTAAACCATAGCGATGACGACAAAACACATGACTTGAAAAATGAAGTTGACGATAATGTTTCAAAGCACTTCGCTGATTAGCAAATGATTTTGTGACATGATCTCTGATTGCATGGTTGAGAAAGATGGGGGTTATAATGTAGACTACCGTAGTCCTACAAATGGTCTTAATTGGCAAAAGTAATAACACCAAAACAGGGTGTATACAAAAAAAAAGGAAACCCAGATGTAAATGTGTAAATTATAAAAAAATATAATAAATATTTTCAAATAAGTTAAAGATCATGTGAGAATCCAATGTGTCCTCTTTCCAATGATACCTTGATTGTGTGTCTGTGGCCACGGATGACTGAGCATTCGTTGTTAATCTTTCAGGGGTCAAAACCTGTACTGAGCCAAGTTTTTTTGCAATTTACGCAGTAAGTAGGCCTACTGATTCATTTCCTTGGAAGATTTTTAAAAAAATGGGAAAATAGCGCCCTCTTTTATCCCTTCCTGACTCAATCCTACTTCGTATCCCCTTATGTTTTTGCCCCGTATCCGCAAAGCCACTCCAGGGGAATTACTTTGGACTTAAGACATTTTTTCTAGCTCCTTTAACTGTGTAGCCACAGAATTTAAGGGGGTGATCTTCAAGTGGTGGGGTATAACCAGGGTGACCGTGAAGGTAATGGTAACATTCTGCTGGATGCACTTCGAAAGTCTGCCAGATTTAATAAAAATCTGCTAAATCACCTATTATTACACGAAATACATTGTAAACACTTAAACTCACATGCAGATGTTATAAAATTACCTTAAACAAAACAAAAATCATAAAATTTCCATTAAAAAAACTAAATAATAAAAAAAAAATAATTTGCATATCTTGCTACGCGGTGCTATAGGATCTTTCGTAGAGCTACCAGTTGCTTGGCTTGCAATGGTCTAAAGTACTTAACTTGGTTCTAATACACGTCAGGGAACCTGAAATTGAAGCTTTTTCAAAACTACAAGCTATATTTTTCAAATCTGCCATATTTTTCTGTCAAACCAGCAATTTTACAGAATTCTGCTAGAAATCTGTTAAAAAAATGCATTCTGCTAATGTTTCTGCCAAACTCATGTTTCTTTTTTAATTCTGTCAAATGTAGCCGAAATTGGGCTTAAATGGTCACCCTTGGTATAATGCAATTACTCCCATGATGCTTCTATATCTAGCAAAAGTTCATCACGAGATAATCGCATTTGAAGTTAATCCCTTTTTTCAAAGTACATTTTCAACCAGTTAGCAGTGACAGATTTGAGAAATTTTTGCGTTGTCCAATAACTTATGATTTGTTCTTTGCTAATGCATGCTTGTTTGTAAAAAATATATCTTAATTAAGCAGTAATTCATTAATAAAAGTTGTTTACACTTTGTGAGAACATCAATACACTGAGGCCTTCATTATTTTTCCATTACTTTATACACAGTTTTTGTCACTTCGTGGGAACATACTATATTTTTGTTACTTTGTGAGAAAAAGTTTCTTTTATGAGTCATACAACATACAGCAGTAATTCTGTTGAGCATCTGTTCCTCTTCAACATCGTTCGCGCACGCAGGTCCGCACACATGCATCCTGACACATGAAAATCCGTACATGTACCGGTACCGGTATGTTCCCTCTGGCCCTGCTAATGAGGTGAATTTTGTCTATTTGTAAATTTTTTTAATACTTCGTAACCCCCAAAAAAGAGGGGGGAAAAACACATTGGCCGGGTTTGTTTTTTTTGGGTCTAATTACAATAATTAAGAAAGTACATGTAAACAATATTTTGCTTTGAAATTTGGTCAAAATGTTCTTTGAGACAAATAGGCCCTATAATAAAAAGCTAGCAAAATTCAAAATCGAATAAATCAATTTTCTAGTTTTTTGGCATTTCGTGAGAGAACAGCGACGATGTAGCCTACATATGTGTGGACATAATAAATGGAAATACAGCAAGCAGTGAGCAGTTGTTTATTTTAGAAGAAATCATGGATGTTGCACAAACAAATGTACGTTTATTATGTTTATTATCATGTCACTGTGCAATTGATGGTTTTTGCCCAACAGCAATCAGATAGGCCTATTATTTTGGAAAACAAACGACGACAAAGAAATTGTATACAAAACCATACATACCGGTATACCGCGGTATTAAAATCAAATTTTGTCTGGAAAATTTTGATAAATTATTGTCTGAGAACTCTTGATGATGCAGAAAAATCACTTGCCAGATGGAAAATGCTGATTAAACTTCTTGTACAAATGTCACTTTTCACAATAATTCTATGTACTGTACACACTGTAGAGCCTGCATGACCACTTCCCATTCCAACTTTTGGATTCAAGTGCAGCCAGCTCAGAACACTGGAGCCCACAAGTACAAGTGCAGACATAGTTGTGTCATTCCCCAGCAACTGCCACAGACACCTGTCTCTATTTATTTAAAAGTTCACCCAGTTTTTGTGCACCTCTGATTGCACACGTTTTTAACTTTGTACTTTGAAGTGCAGAAACGCACACCTCAGCTTATAGCTATCAAATAGCTATATCGGTATCTGCATGTAATACATTAATGCACCGAATACCACTTGAGTTCCATGCAGATAATTAGCAACGGAACTTTTTGAACCGTTTGCACAAAGTGTTGGTTTTCTTTATCACGAGATAAGTAATACGCGCACTGCAAAACACACGGTGAATCGGAAAAATGGAGTTAACTGAAAATACCACAACACCAGCAACTGCTGTCTCGTCAACTTCAAGTACCGGTACATATGTCCTTGTTTTTGTTTTGTGTCCGTCGTGTGACGTTTATGTGTGGTAATCTACTGAACTCTCAAAATATACCAACCTTTCATTGCACACGTAACAAAGGAAGTACATGTACATGTTACTTTTTAATTGATGTTTTATAATAAAAAAATTTGTTAACTTGTTTAGAATTCTTGAACTGTTGTTTGATTGACAGCCATTGAAGTGAGTGAGGAGAACTTTGAGGCTCTTCTTGTCTACGATGATTTATTCCTGGACTACTTCAATGCTTTCCTGCAACTACCAGTAAGTTTCAAGAAAAAGATTTTAAGATTATATGATCATTTAATTACTATTTTCGGGTGAGGCTTTAAAACTAAAACACAAGTCATGATTCTTACCATTGTACCTGGGCTATAAATGTGTATGCATGCGTAATGATCATACCAGCAAGGTACATGTATATTTCTTTTCTACATTTTAATTAATTACCAGATTGTCTTTTAGGAAAGATTTCCATATACGAAGTTCACTGATTTTCGAAAATACAAGCATTTTCTTAGAAAACACTTAGAATTTTTCAGTCCAATCTCATAGGGTTTGTACACAGGGTGTTGAGTGAACTTCGTATATGGAAATCTTTCCATCTTTTATTCTGCAACACAATTAATATGTACACTGCAGCTAGTGTTGTAGTCGAGTACTTTTTTTCCGAGTATCGAGTACTGCCGAGAACTTAGGTTACCAAATACGAGTACGAGTATACCGTACTTCCAAGTACAAGTATAGGTCTCTGAGTACGAGTACTTGTACACGAGTACGAGTACTTGTATTCTGAGTACGAGTATGAGTACTTCTATTTCCGAATACGGCCATACGGCAAATGGTTCATTGTGCGTAATTGGCCCAGGCCCAGTCAGACCGATATACAGACCCACTCACGGCTAGCTGTTAAATGTGTTTTTCCAGACGTGCACAGAGAAAAATCAGGAAACTTTGATTTCTCTGCAAGCCAATCAACCATTTCGAACTGAAAATATCGATAATAAAATAAGGCCGTGGTAAGTCACGCTATACCATTTTTTTTTTAGTACTGCTATTCGAGTACGAGTACTTTGATGATCGACTACAATTTCGTCATGTCGAGTACGAGTACTTTGCTGCCCGAGTACGAGTACTTTGCTGCCTGAGTACGAGTATCGTCATCTTGAGTATGAGTACTTTGACATTCGAGTACGAGTACTCCACAAAAAAAAGGCAGTACCGAGTACGACAACACTGGTACACTGTATGTGACAATTTTCTTTATTGACATTAATTGTGTTAAATACAAGTTCCTTTAAAGCCTCACATGTTTCGTTTTTGTTATTTTTTTATTCTGCAGGCATTTCCTCAACCACTGTATTACAATCGTCTGACGGGAACCTTTCAAGAAGTGGATGACGATGGCCAGAAGACAACTTCTGCTCTGGCGTCCATTGAAGAGGGGATCCCAGGATCACGGCTGCGATTGCGTCACGTCGCGGCGTATGCCCCTGGAGACGAGGAGAGAGAACGAATCCTTGACTGGGCCAAAAAAGAGAGGCTACCACTTTTTTTAAGGTACGTGGATCGAACTGCTAAGCTTGCCCATTCCATTTGCAAAGTGTTACCTATCAACGACTTGTACCAAACAAATATGACCCAAAACTGGGAGTTACAAGTAATGTCATTCCAACACGCTTGCAAGATTTCAGTATAACAAGCACAGTAAACCTGTTTAACTTGTGCCAAAAAAATTGGAAACTGAATTCTCAAGTTCAGGGTGTAAACAGCTCTATATAATGCTGGTTAATCATAATTTATCAACTTCAAAATATGCTTACATATTTTACTCCCATTGAGATTTGTTTGAGTGCGGCATAATATAAATAAGGGACCCTCTGCCTGATTTATGCCCAATTAAGGACCAAATTCCAATGAATTTTCCAATAATTTACTCGCAAAGTTATAACTCTCAGAAAATACAACTGAATGAGTTCAAAATTCACCAACAAACATGACAAAGATGTTTGGCAACAGTAGCATCTTCACATGATTTGCACATTGAGTCCATATGAAACCCCCTCTTGTTATTTGTATACCACCTACAGAACAAAGCTCTTCCTAGAGTATAAGCTATGCAAGCTGCTGCTGCGGCCGTTGGATGAGCGCCGGCCGGCCAGCCGCCAGAACTCCTCCCGTGACCTACGAGGTTACAGCCGTCAGACTACCAGCTTCACGTCCACCTCGGCCAGCTTAGCCCAGAGCCGTGAGCCGTCCATGTACGACAACGAAGGCAGCGAGTATGCGTACTGGCTGGATGAGAACGAACGCATGGCGATGTTTAGATATCTGCGGCCGGGCAGTCGCTGCATCAGTCTGCCACCCATGTTAGACATTGGTGAGGCTCTATGCCATGTCATTGTTTTTACAACAATTGAGCAGATAAACTTACATTCAAACATTAGAATTTTTTTGACCTGTTACCAAACTCGTCCAAACAAAACATATTTGCCCAGTGAGAATTTGATACTCTGTATCTGACAGCTAAAACTTGATTGACCTCAACGAATGGGAGGTTTGCAGTAACACCAAGTGAATGATGTCGCTCAGTGAGTTGTGTGGTTCTGAGAACAACCAGTTGGATAAACTCGATGTTTCAAACAGTATGCTCTGCTCGTCATCAGGAGACTGGTGATTGATGGGGCCCAGGGTTTTTTTAGGAGAAATTTTTGTTATCTTATTATATCCACTGACAAATGGTTGAACATAAAATTTGACTGGTATGGGATATTAATTTGCAACGTCTGTAACACTGGAAATCAAACTCTAGTCATTTTGAATTCTTTGTTTTAATCTATATTTGTAAGTGGGTCATTCTGTAAATTAAGAGTCCAAAGTGTGACATTTTTCCTGTCCCTGTGACCCTGGTACTTTGTAATTTGCCGTTCAAGTATCATTGAAATTACGTCAAACTAATTTTTTATTTTGTTGAATAGTTTATTTGCTTCACCTGATCACACTTGGGGGAAGAATACAATTAAGGAGTGCATCTTGAATTAAATGAAATAAAGAAAATGAAATGAAGAAAATGGACACCAAATTTAAACAACTAGAATGACTGGTGCGTGCAAACAGTTCCCCAATATGGTATATTTGAAAATATTCTGTTAAAAAAATTTAAATTTGATGTTTCAACATTAGTTCTCGTAAAGTATTGAGGTGCTTACTTAGTTAGTTGTGTCTCTTTACATTTATAAGACAATAGAGCCATTTCCCTCCATTTTTCTCCACAGGCCCAAGCAGTCCTTTGTGGAGTAATGAAGTCCACTCAGACGTCCCTGCTGCAGTCAGGAACGTCGGTCACCGCGATACCGCCGTAACCAAACCATCCAGTAAGTCGGCATCGGGCCGGCGCTCAGTCAGCAAAGTGGTCCAGCTACCTCCTAGCACGCAGCCAGAGCCGACTGAGAATGGCTGGGTGGCAGACAACATGTCAGAGTTCACGGAGGACGTCCAGCGGAGGTTGAGTCTCAACGGGGATGCTGAGAGTAGCTCGAAACACGGGGCAGGCAAGTTGCACCTTGTTGCTTGTGACATTTGCACATTTAATGGAAATGTAATCAAAATCTGTTGAAATATTTTCACCGGGACTAATTGCTGCCACACAAATATTAGGCAGGCGGAAGCCTTTGTAAAGTGTTGGCTTTGTTTAATGTTGCATAAAAGTAATTGAATATTTACCGTGTTTATTGAATTAAACATTTGTTCACATCTTTTGGGGCTTTTGAAATTTATGATAGAAATTATTGTAATCAAGTCGGTCATGAGTCAAGTCAAGTCAAATGTTACGGATGATGACCGGTACTTTTGTCATTTGATAACAGACAGGATGACTTGTGATTGTCTTGTGATGACTTAAGTTCAACTAAAGGTTGTCAATAATGTTGTTGAGCGTCTGCATGTCTTAAAACCAAAATTACTATGCAAGAACATTTTCATTTTCCTGACATCTTTTATGACTTTAATAACGACGCAGAAAGTGCAAATGAATATCTTCATTTCCTTGTCTGGATTTTGTTATTCACGTTCTTAGTCAGTAGAAAGAGCGCCCTCAGGAGTCCAGGAATCAAAGGTCTGTCACCGAAGAAGAAAACCACCATTCTGATCCCAAGTACAGACGACACTGTCAGCCAAACGTTGGAGGAATCAAGCAGCACCTTCCAATTCTTAGACAGGTACAACAATTTTGAAAAAAGATTTAGGTTTATAAACTTTGCTTCAACACTAAGGCGAGCCATCAGATAACAGACCGTTCGGGTACCGGGTCCGGTATGCTAATTTCTTTCACCCCAATCAGTACGAAGCCAGAAGCCACCCGGTTACTGAAGCGTGACGCCCCAATCTGTCCTGGTGCAGAAGCCTGGTGGAGTTAATCCAGGCCGATCGGTTCCATGCAAGGTCCCAATCCCTTCAACATACTGGGCGGGCTCAACCCCGAACGGTCTGGGGAGGGATTCTAATTTGAGGGCCTGCCTAATGTACCTATCGTGAACTGTATATTGGCATTGGTATTTTTTTTTGATTTCACAAGGACCAATGTGCTCAAAGGATCATTTGCAAGCAGTCATTATAGGAGTCTACCCACTCCTGATTAATGTACATGTGTAATCTGCAACTGTCATATCTCTGTGAAAAATTGAAGTGCCGCTATACTCTATTTTTGTTGGTTTATTTTCATTCAACTCGTGGCCCTGAGACCAAGAATGTTACAATATAAAAACATTAAATATTACACAACAATGTAGTCCAAATGTGAAACAGAAAAATGGGCAAAAGTAATGGTCCATCAAAACAAAAAAAACATAATGAAAACAATTGCACACACTGGAATTAAGTAAGATTGATTGATACAATTGACCTTAAAAGATGACACAGCCACCAGGAATAAGATATTGCATAATTAAAGCACACAGTAGACCCAGACATATAATGAAAATCATGTACACACTGTACCCTAAGTACAGTCTAAGGCTCGAGATCCCACATATGTGTCTTTTTATTTCACCTTTGCAGATGCCGGATTTCAATATGAAACCAGATTTTAATAAGGGAAACCTATACTTGGGATATCCCGAAAATTGGAGTATATTATCCATTGAGTTGAATTCAGTAAAAACACAGGTCTCATTAAAGTAAGAGGTTGTGTCTGTGTCCCAATAGGCGTATTAGCAAAAGGAGTTAATACGAGTTGTAAGGGTTGTGATCAAGTACTCACAAGTCATCACAAGTCGGTCACAAGTTATCCAGTTGTTCGTACGCTGTACTTGTCACCTGACCTGTGGCTTGAACTGTATTTTTTACTAGTGATTGACTCGATTCCAACTCTGTTTGTAAATGACACAACAAACTAAAAAAATAAATCCTTAATAAAATAACTCAACTTGTTGTCAGGGTTCCTTCTCCCTCTGACGATTTCCCTGCCCAACCTCCGGCCCGTGGCTCCACCTACCAGACCTCCTTAGAGCAGAGCCTCTTGGCGGGAGATGCTGAAGATGAAGAAGTAGATGTAGAAGAAGAGGAAGCCACGGGAACGGCAAGTGTGATTGAGTATGACGACGAGGAGGACGAGAGGACAGAGTCTGAGCTGAGAGAGATGGAGGGACGGCACCGAGTCACCTTCCAGCAGCTCAAGGATCACATGATTGGCAGTGTGAGTCTGCAAGCTGTGTGATGTCATATATTATTGGAGACGTTCACAGCACTGCGCTCCACCAAGCATTTTGCGAGCCTTGGGTCAAGACGTTGTTGTATATTAGATATGGGATCACCGTCCGCAAGATCTCCCATGAACCGCTGTCACAACAATGTCTTGGGAATCTTGTAAAATCTCCCCCTGAAAAATGGGGGGAACTAGTGCGCATGCGCTGCTTCTGTAGGCAAAGAGCCGTCATGAAGTTGCACGAAAGTCACAGGCACCTTGTATGCTACTGGCAGAAATTTTGGAGTTTGGTTCACAGCTAGTATTCAAGGTGTTGAATGCGAGCTGCATGCGTTAGGCAAAACAGGTGTGCGGGCATGACACGACCAGTACAAGATTCCCAAGAGGTGGTTGTGATAGCAGTTCGTGTGTGATAGCGGTTGTTTTGATGCGTCTCTTTTTAATAGCAGATGATCGCGCATACAATATAATACAATAACGCCCTGACCCAAGATTTAGCATTTGCCTGAAAGGGGCCACTTTTCAACTTAATCAGTTAATATGCACGTATTATCCTTGAGCTAATCACTTGTCCATTCTTTACTTGCAGTGCCAGATAAACACAAAGACAATTGGAAGCCTCGTAAATAATAAATACTGCTGTTCACACCGGGAAGTCTATGACGCCTTGTGCAAATTGAGTACATGCACCATCTATGTCCAGAGTTGTGCATGTGGTCTTTTTGTGCTGCAACCTTTCACCCTGTTTTAGTGTTGACAATTTTCATTGTTCACACCGGGAAGTCTATGACGCCTTGTGCAAATTGAGTACATGCACCATCTATGTCCAGAGTTGTGCATGTGGTCTTTTTGTGCTGCAACCTTTCACCCTGTTTTAGTGTTGACAATTTTCATATTTGGGTACATTATAGTACACAAGGCAACAAGATAATTCTATTAATCCTTACAGAATATATTGTGTAATTGGAATAACCTTGTTCTTCTTTCTCCACCAAGTTGGAAGGCATGGGATACTTCAAGTCCTTCCTGAGTGGCACAGCAGGGGAGGACATGATGAATTTTTGGTTAGACTGTGAATTGTACAGCGACAACGTTCAAGCCATACACCTCGGGGAGACCGCAACAAATTCAACCATGACCAGATTATTTAGGTATGCATAATAGGTGAATCATTCATTATTCCTTACTTGTGCCACAAAAGCGTAAAAAGCACTATGTAGTAAAAAGGAAATTACATCAAAATACTGTAAATAAGTTTTTGAAATTAATCGAATAAAGGGGATATTCCTTCTTTGTTCTCTTCTAAGGATTACTTATTTGAGTCTAGAGATTTAGTTTTTGTAATGGGGATAGCACGTTTTTAGAAGTTGACATATTTGGCTTTTTGGTTTTCCATTTTTCCACTTGGGTGAAATACACCTGTCAAAACAAATTCTGCAGGGAAGGGTTTTTGCATTGAAGGAAAACAGACTTTAATGTCAAAGAATTGATCTTACAAAATCAGTTCTTGGTTTTTGGTGATTCTTGTTCAAAAACGATGTACTGTATAGCTACTTTGAAATTTCAACTGCAATATTCCAGGCTAATTCATAACTATTCAATGCATTATCTATTTACAAATTTACACACATTGTCTCGGTATTATAGTCTTGTTTATGTATTTTTATGGCATACAACTTTTGCGATGACCACTAGCTGTTGTCAAATAACTTATGACGCGATCAGCACATGGCAAGTTTCGTGTAATGGATCATATGACGTGTTACACGTCCTAACTCAGGTTGCGACGCATCGCAGCGCTTCATGACATCGGGTGCTGCCCGTCGTCAGGAGACTTAATTTAACAACAGACATGTTAAAATGTGAATCCCCGCCCCTTTTCTTTATAGACTATCATGACTATTATCATGTTGCGGCCATCTTGATTTTTTCCCATTCAAATCAACGTAACCAAAGCGAAGCTGGAAGGAGAAAATAGTCTGGTTCCTTTTTGCACCAAAAACATTATCATTCAGTACTGTTATTGGATACAGGGAACATGACAGAAATGGTGGCAGCATGATAAAGGTCTACAGAGACAGGCTACATTTTCGTCAGTGGTGAATATTTTGAAACATTTCTAGTATTGAAATTAAGTCCTACCAAATATAACTCTACCGACTTTATGTGAATAATATTGCAGGGACATACAGGATAAGTACAAGTTCAACCTGACATCCGACGCCAAGGAACAAATCAAAAGAGCGCAGGGTAACACGGGGCTGAGTGAGTCAGTCTTCACACGGACCCAGTATGATGTCCTGAGGAGAATGCGCTCATACTGGGTGGCTAGGTTTGTCCTGCACAAGGAGAGAACAGGCAACCTAAGGTACTTCCATTGGTTTGTTGCCATATGAAGCGGGTACTACTGGGTTAATTCTGGTGCTAGATTTCTCTTACAGAAGAAGAAGTGGGGAAATGTAAGACACTTTAATTCGGTTTATGGGTATATGAAGTGGGTACTACAGGGTTAATTGAGTTGGCTAGGTTGGACCTGCATAAGGAGAGAATCGGTAACATAAGGTACTTTCAATGGTTTGTGGGTATGTATAATGGGTATGGACTGGGTCATCTGTACAAGCATTACATTCACTTTGTGGATTTCCGAACAAAGAGGTCCACATAAACCAGGTGGACTTGCCCACGTCAACACAATGTTTCCCCCTCTTTGGGAAAACAAGTTTAGAGGCATTTTTGTGTTAGGTTTATCTGTGGCAGAATGAAGAGAAACACTATTAAAAGGGGATCATAGAAAAAATTTGGGTTGAAAGAGTTTTCACAATTTGAGTAAAATGATTTTTTTCACAGGTTTTTCTTAACTACACCAAAATGAAAGAATGTCCACACTAGGTATGTAACGTAAACATGGGTAGGTGCACACCTAGTGAAGGGGTAACACATGGGTACTTTCACTATTTTGCTCCGTTTAATCTGCACATGCACAAACGTGTAGCGTCTTCACATGCGCATCATGCGCTGTCAGTTACGACTTCAAGAGTCTCTCCCATTGATCCCTCCCAACTCTCTCTTGTTACCGTTGAGTGGGTGTTTGTGCCTCAATTAGCAAACAGCTTTCTTGACTATTTGCAGCTCTGAGAAGCATCGTTTGCAAACCTCCGACATGGACAACGATCCCAAGAGTCCCCAGCTCTCCTTCCTGCCCTCCATCTCCCTGGTCAACAGCCTCCCTGTCCGTCCATCCTCCTGCGTCCGACTGGCTTCATCTAGTCGAGACTGGAGTAAAGTGGCCATGGGAGGGCGCCGTATGGAGGATGTGGTGCAACCGGGTCGTCTTGTAGACCTGAACGCGGTGCCGTACGTGCCCAGGCCGCTGTCGGCCAGATTTCACGTCGGGCTGGCCTGCGACAGAGAAGCGGGGAGGCCCTTCCAGCGCCACTTGGAAAGGTAAGTTTCACAACTGCCTCTATTTTTTAATTAACCCCTATTTATATAACCCCTAACCCTCTTAGATCCGTTAAAAAGAAAATGTTAAAGTATGTCAGAAGGATCAACGTACAATTTTGGTTGGAGCAATTTAAGCCACAAAATTGAATTAAAAAAAACAAGATATTATCTGTATTTATTCGTTTCAGGCAAGTGGACATGAAGCTACTTGCCAATCTTCTCTTCTGGCAAGATGTGACGGATTACGGAGCTGCAGAGGACCGTGCTGCCGACAGACTACTGCGCATGGGACACGCGTGGTCTATATTCAACAAGTTTATCATGGATGGGGGCATGTGGAACATAGGTATGCAATAACCAAAATTTTTAACAGGCCGAGCAGGCCGGGGCGTGGCGTGGGGTTGCTAATTAAAAGGACAACCAAAGAAAACACGAGGTGAACAAGACAGAATTCGGGGGCACCTCCCAGATTTTAGTTGATAATACACACGTTAACTATTTACAAAGATAAACCAATAGTAAATTTATAGAAGCAGATAAATATAATATTGGGTGACACTTACAAATTTTAAAGAGGTTGTGGAATGCTCAAAGACATTTCCGTCATTTTTCGGGTATATTTAGCCTAAGGTGTGATGAAATAAGAACGACTATTGTGTCTGTCATGAAATGAGTACAAAAGGTACTTTTTAGAGCTGTTTTTCAGGTCCTGTTTCGACCCGAACGTGCAATTTGTGTAAAAGTCGTCGTTGGGGGCAGAAAACAAAACATAGTAAATCAAGACGTAATAAACAGGACTCCCGATGCAGCGTAGTATATATACGAGTCCTGTTTATTACGTCACGATTTTTCTCATTTTACGAAGAACCCGACGACTGTTGATTTCAATTATGCACTCGCCGACCAACAAATTACTTGATGAATTTCAGTTTTATAAACATATAAACGCACATTACAAAAGAAAGGGACTTTGTCATTATGATATATATGGGTCTACTCTACAGTAAAAAAATATAAAAAACAAAACGACTTTCAGCATTCCACAACCTCTTTAAGACCAGTACAGTGGCGTGGCTGGAGTAGAGCGCACAGCAAACAGAACTTCAATGTAACAGTATGACAAAGAAAAATAAAACAGCCCCACTTCAGTAAGCGACTGCTTGGTTAACTTCTTAGATGTTTACTGTTCTGCTCTGCCCTCTACTTGGTAGCCTCTTTCACGGATGGATCAGCCGGTGTTGTCATTGCAGCAGTCAAATATCAGTCGCCGTGGTCAAAATGAAAAAGCGGCACTTGTTCTCAATAAATATTTACCCGATTGGAAAGATATTTTTCGTTGTTGACTGCTAATGAAGTACATGTATACTCTCCAAATATGTATCGATATTTACGATGTATTTTTTTAAAAGCTGTGAAAAAGAGGGCGCTTTGAGGGTTCGTTTTTTGGGGGACACTGTGTTCATTTGACACGGTAAACTGCCAGCCTTTTTAAACACCCTCTTTCATGCACTTCATTTTCTCAGTAACATGGCCAATCCCCCCTAACCCAACAGGTGTAGATCCTTATGAGAGAGACAACATCCACCGCCGACTCTTAATGACCAGTGACTTTGTGGAAGCGTCAACCTTCAACCGTGCCAAGGAATATGCAGTGTTGATGCTCCAGAGGGAATGGTTAATGTACCTGAAGGAGGACCTCAGGGAATTCTTACAGTAAGTCTTGACCAGAGCTGGGTCGTAGTGAGGTCGTCACAAGTCGGTCCCAAGTCCATCACCTGTCATCCAGTCTTAAGTCAAGGCATAAGATATTCAAGTGAGCTGTAATATGACAGCAATCCCAATTCATTATTTACAAACAAATGTATCCTGTGCTACTTTTGACCTGATAAGTTTTAATGGAGTTGTGATTTGACTTGTGATGGACTACAACACTACTCTGAAATAAAACACACACCAAAGGAATGCCTTTGCCAAAGCTCATTGGAATAGCTTGTGATTTGAACTGGGACTGGAGGACTTGTGAGGAACTTGCAAGTACTTGTGATGGACTCGACTACATCCCTTAAATGCCTAATCATGTTTTGTTAGGAAGCCAGAGACAGTATACATTAACCCTCTGACGCACAGGCATGACAGGGCAGTCATTAGCGCCCCAAACAATTTTAATCTGTACATCTATAATGCAAATAATCTGTGCACCAAAGTGTTCAAACAAAAAAGGTGTCCCCGGTACAGTGTAATGATACTGTATTACAGTTTAGCCCCTTCTGAGAGCTTTCGAGATAACATTCATGTTTCGGTGGCGCTGACATGGTGACCCACTTTTGAAAGTAATGATTTCTGCACCCCCCTCCCACTTATTGCAACCACACTTACCAAAGTGGACAAGTCATGTTTGTAAATCTGAAATGTAAGAAGAGCCAAATTTAAAAACCATATGATGAGCCACGTCTTTGTTGTGATATACATGTAAAAACATGTATCTTTGCACATTCTGTGTATAGGTGTAGGGCCAGGCCCGAGGACAGGTTTTCCTCCAGAAGCTCCCACCGTTCATCTGCCAAATCCGCCGTTCTTGAGAAGGCACAATCTAGTCGGTGAGTTAACAAATGTCACTTAACCTCTGACCGTATGATTTGGGACTGAAGATTTGTTGATGCGTTGGTAAATCCACAGAAAAAAAAGGCTCTATTTTCACCACGTCAAGTTTGCTTTTAGGGGAGTTTTTAAGAGAGAAGTTGCTTTGACAGTTGAAGGGAATAATGCCAAGGGATGTATTCAGAAAATGTTAAGTTCCGTTCCCCGTGCTCTTCAACAAATTCAATTTTTACTTATTTCGAAATTCGAAAAGTTATTCCAATAATTCAGTGACTGAACTTGGGCCAATTTGTTTCGTTCGATGTCTCATTCAAAAGTGAATAATTTGCTAGAAAAACAGCAATTTAGAAAAGGAATCTATTTTTCGGGATGAAACTCAAAAAGAGCACAGAGTACCCAAGTTTAACACTCAGAGACTGCTAATTTTTGCACTTTCCACTGTTAACAAAACTGAAGACTATTTTGATGTGGATCGAGATATATGCCCTACTTTTTCATGCAGCACAGCTATAAATATTGTAACAGCAATCATGTATAGGATCTTAATCACAGTGGCCAAAAAGGTAGTTTTAGGCAATTTTTTTTCTCATATCCATTTGCTGCTCTTCACAATAAGTGAGCTTATTTATAAAATTGTACTGCACAAGCATCGAAACGCAAAGTAATGCAGATGAAAGTTTCCATCCATAAATATACCTGCTGGCATCAGCAAGCGGTATACATGATTGCGTAATGAGTGCGTAAATGGCAAGTATAAACCATACAATTTATCCTCCGAACACGGCTTCTATTAAATGCATTTTTCAGTTCTACATGTACTTGATCATTTTTTTTAAATTTTCTTTTAGAATTTTGTAGAATTTTATACGTTGTGAATAATTATTTCAGATAACTGTTTTCTTTTACCAATTTCTCTGCATATTTTTAGCCAAGTCCATTTTAGGTTAACTAGAGCCAGGTAAACGCAGTCTTGTCACATCAGTTTCAAATCTTGTACCAGTTCCATGTAGATATAGTCCCATTCATTCATTTGTGTATACATGTATGCAGGTATCTAACAGGCGGGTGTCCGATTTTATTTGCAGGAATCTGTTGCTGGGTGTATAGCAGAGCTGGCTGCTTATATTGCTGCATAATAAAGTGTGGCAAAAGTGCAGTTGAGCAACTATGCATAAAGCCGGCCATTCTAATACTAACAAAGAAAATAAATCACGCGAAATTCACAATCAAATAATTCACAAGCTAACAAAATTCATTTAAGTTGAAAAAGTGTTGCCGGTTCCTGGGCTCATATTCTACATGAAAATGTGACATATCTTATTATTGTTTAAATTGTCTAAGTCCATGCCCATACAGCATTTTTTATCATTCATATTTCCTGACAATTGTAAGCATGCATATCTCTAATTGATACCTTATCTATAACAGATTTATTAGTATGGCCGGAAATGAGTACCTTTTAGACAAAGAATCTTCGAACCTTATAAACTTATCAATTTTTTTTTTTTTTCCAGGAATATTCAAACTTTTCATAAATATATTTCAAGCATACATGTACATACATGGACGTCAAAGGTCCCACAGAGGCTTGACATGTACATGTATAAAAAAGAAAGCCGCTTTTATTGCTCTTCTCAATGAACTGATAAACTTCCACGTTCAAGTTTATGACATCTAACTAATTTACGAAACCATGTGGTGTATTTCAATTCAGTGATTTCCATTTTTCATTCAAGTCCTATTTTTGTCTCATCCTTCGCAATGATTCATTCATCAGCTCCCTCCCTCTATGTGATGTTGTACACCATTCTCTCACACTGTCTCCATTATCACTCATAGACCAAGGTATTAAAAAGACGATCCATCGTGGTAAAACAAAATTGTGCATGTTTTCTCCACTGCATGAATCAATGTTGTTTTGTGCAACAGTTGAACCACACATAAATGTTGCATGTGTGTTACTGTAATTGGACTTGAGTCTGTTTGAAGCCACATTATCCAGAAACATTGTTTAGTTTTGTTGTTTTATGAAAAGTACGCACTGAACATAGACATCAAATGCACAGTAACTGAAACCGGCCGTTGGTGTAGCTACATAATGAACATGTACAGTTGTGTTTCATGGGTGAAACAGAGATGCACATGTATCTATAATTGTCCAGTTTTAGACATGGCTAATATTCTCAGTTTTGTTGAATTCGCTCATTTGTTTCAAGGTTAGAGAAAATAAAGTGCAAGTTGCAGAAATTGTGAAACTCGTTTTTATGTGTCCGAGACTGCATTGGGTATCATTGCAGTTAATACGAACAAAGTTTGGATCATATGGCTAATCATGCCAATTGTAACCGGTACTAATTAAAAAAGGTGGTGATAATTTATCCATGTCGAAAATGCAGTGTTCTCAATTTTTGCAACTTGAGCCTAATTGTCTCAGACGCAGGAACATTTTACAACATGATTAAATCATTGTCATTATTCAACTGCTTCTTAGTTGTGTATTGTGCTGCTGCATTTATCTAATGCTGTTTTGTTCAGCATGCTGCTTCTGCAATTTTTTTTTGCATGTGTTTGAGCGAGCTTTTGCATAGCTTTGCATCAGAAATAATACACTCACCCACGTGAAAATATTTTGAATTTGTCGATTATTAACTGAAATGGGAATAAAATGATGTTGTAGTTCCCTACATCGAATAAATCCAACATTGAAAGTAGATTTGGTACGTATTGTTTCTGATGCGTAGGTACATGTATGCTGCCATGGTATTTTTTTGTGACTTTTCCACTGTGCCAGTGGACAAATAAGTGCTTATTCCAGGTGATCCTTTCCAGTATTTGCAAGTTGTGCATTTACTTTTGCAAGGTGTATTGCTGCCCAGGTAAAAATTCCAGTTGAAACCAGTTGGACTGGAAATTAGTGACTGGTTTGGAACTGGTTTGACTGGTTCAAAACCAGTTATACCAGTACCAGCCAGTTCATCCAGTTCAAAACCAGTCACCAATGTCCAGTTCAACTTGTACCAGTTGAACCAGTTGAACTGGCCCAATTTCACGATGCTGCTAAGCACAAAAAGTTGCTTAGCACAAAAAAGTCTGGCTTATAAAAGCAGGTTATCAGCCAAAACTCCTTGTGATTTTCATGCTAAGCAAACAACAGCTGAATACTAATCACGAGCAATATACATCACATGGTGTTTTGGCGGGTAACCTGCTTTTATGAGCCAGACTTTTTTTGTGCTAAGCAAATTGTTGTGCTTAGCAGCGCCGTGAAATTGGCCCCTGCTTTCAACTGGAATTTTCACCTGGGATATATACAATCCTACCATGATTCAAAGTAGCCGTTGCTGCATTAGTAGCCCGGTTACATGTGAGGAATTGACATTGTCAAATTGTCCACTGGGATAAGCTCTTAATCTCCACTCACTGCTGCTTGCTTCATTCTTGGTTGTTTTATCTCTCTCCTTCCTGGCCTTGTGTTTTGTAGTGATGAGGACAGTTACAGTGAGGAAACAGAGTCCAGCGATCATGATGATAGCAGGTGAAATGATTGCTGCAGTTTGTTCCCCGTACCCCCTCACGCACCCCCTCCCCCACCCCCACCCTGGCACGAATCTTCTGGAGTTCATGTCCAAACAGCAGGCAACAATTATGTGTTGTCTATTGGAGAGAAAAATCTACAATGCTAGTGCTACAGAGTACTGGTGTGAAGTATGAAGTCAGTTGACAAAACCACTTGCCTTTCAAATTAAAAGAAAATAGTGCTGGGCATTGTGAAAACAGCTGCCTTGTGTTTTTACAGTGTCATTTTATACTGGATCAATTTGCATGACAACTCTTAATATGGTTCTGAACATACGCATTTTGTACTTCTGTTACCATGAAAATAGATGTAGGTAAAGTATAACAAAATTGTCTCGCAGCCTAGCACTGTTCCTGCGTCCTGTCCCCATGAATATGCTTGAAGGCCATGATGAGCCATGTTTATCACACGTTTAGGTTATTGAGTTAAATGCATTATCTGTTATCCCATGAGTGCAAGTGGAACACGGAATATCCAAATATCTCAAAGCCAAAAACTGAGTGGTATATGGAACACAGATACACTTCATGCTTTTCGTGCTCCACAAGCGAGAGTAGGATAACAAATTTATCTTCAAGCAAACTGGACGCACAGTACAGATGCGAAGTGTACGCTGTTGTAACGTTTCAGCTGTTATTCCACTACACAAAGTGTGCAGAAGGGAAACGTGTGTACCTCAGAATATGACATGTGCAAGGCGATGCCATGGATTGACCAATCAGAATCCAGAATTCAAGTTTGCTTGAAGACGAAATAAGATAAACCATCACTGAATGTGGCCTCGAAAGTTTAAAAAAAAAAAAAAAAATCGATCGAATGAGTTGGTCTGTTGTAAAGTTAAACATACTTTTGGCAGTGGAGTGGAAAAGCGTGTAACTGCACGACAGGTTTCTTAATAAAAATTTGTTTTGGCAAGGATTTAATTCACAAGATAAAGTAGATGATGGACATGTTTGTGCATATGTGTTTTTCTGTTGTCTTTATCATGACAAATATACAAGTTGTTACATTCACTGATGGTATATCATTTATGATGCCAGTATGGCACTCTTGTGTTGAACAGAATGATTGAAACTAATCTAGTTGCTGTCTTGAGATTAACCCTAAAATGTGACTGAGCGCAGTGATTTTTATTCTAGGAGTTGGCCACAATACCTTTTAAGAAATTCATTTCTAAATTTGTGTTATCGACAGAAAGAAGAGTTCAGACAAAAGTTCTGGTTTTGCCCTCAACTTCAAAATGCGTGATCATTTATATACTAACCTTTTACATATTACTTGCATTTACTGCATGCTTGCATGTCAAAATCATTTGTAGACGAATCTTTACGGACCTTCAGTAGACGTAATTTTATAAACACTGTATACTTCTCAGTGTTGTCTGAGGTCTTACAAAAACAATTTCACAAGCTTGCTCTGATGGCACTTCAACCACAGACCTTAAGGACAAAAATTTACAAAAATTATCATCCACCGAATTCCAACATATTAATGGCGATTGGTTGTGGTACACTGCTATATCAGATTCAAACCAGCCAACCGACCCCAGCAAACATGGTGGAGCGGTAAGGCATCTGCACTGGTGATCAGAAAGGCGTGGGTTCGAGTCCAACCACAGCATAAGCTTATGAATAATTTTTGCAAGCCCTTGGACATACAGTGTTATTAAAGTTACATGTTGGCGTATGGCATAACCCAGTTGGGTTTGAGTTAATTACCTGTTGAATAATTGATAAGGACTGACTTCTTTCTGCATATTGAAATGCTTGTAACAGCACAGCTGATTAAAAAAATGTTGGTACTAATGCATTATATGAATATAGATATAGTTTGCAGTTTACTCAACTGTGTAGGGCCGTAGGCGACTGTTTACTTCTAAACATGTTAACAGTATGTACACTGGAACACTGTCCACTTGCTTTTTTTGAAATGATTTTGATTTTACCTGAGTACGGTACATCGTTGGTCATAACTTGATTCGTTGGTTGAACTATAAAAAGACTTATTTTTTTTTCAGTTTTTTTTTTTTGCATGTCACAACTTGAGCAGTTTTGAGAAGAATGTGTTTTCTCAGTTGGTTTGCTGTTCCTCTTTGTATAACATTGTTGCACGTGCATGGTGTTGTAATCTGATTTCAGTATTGTTCTTTAGTAGCCTTGGAAAAAGGAAGTTTTAAAACATTGGTATATGTTGTTGTACATTCCCTGCTTTCAGTTCAGACCAAGTCTTGTGCTAAGACACGTCAACAAGATTTTTAATTTTGTTTTGTATTTTTGTATTGACTCATGTTTTGAAAACCGCATTGGTTGTGCATGGTTTGCAGTGGTATTCTACATGTATTTGCATGCTGTTGCAGTGATATCCTATTTGCATGTGTTTCGTTTTCTCTGCTGTGTGCCTTCGTAACAAAAATATATCATCACAAATAACCGCAAAGGCAAGGAACTGTTAGATATACACGTAACTCAAACTTTGTTCTTTTCTGAATAGTACGCCAACGAAAACACCCAAACGCCAGCCGCGTAGCCAGCGCCGTCAATCCAAGGCCGGCCTAGCCCGTCAGAAGAGTCGAGAGCTCAGCCCTGCCTCCAAAAAGAAAGCCCAGCAGAAGAAACGCAAGGAGCAGCTAGCCATGCAGAAGAAACTGCTCCGGCAGGTCAAGAAAGCAAGAGCCGAGGCCAAGAAGAAACCGGGGGTGAAATTTCAGACCGACCAGGACCAGGGGAAAGGGGACGGGGCGCGGGCCGGGGGGAACAAGGGGGGCAAGGGGAAGGAGGAACAAGGGGACACCGTGCCACAGATACAGACCTACCAGCCGCCGGATGTGAAAGTGTCGGAGGAGAGCAGAGAGGATGCCACCTTCAAGAAAATGGCCAAGAACAAACAGTAAGAACAATTCAATCTTGAATCTTGAATCTTTTGTACAACATTAGGTTGGGCAAAGAAAGTAACTGTGTAGCAGTATTTAACCCTTCTATGCAAACATACATTCTGTGTCCAAGTTGTCCTTGCAGTCAAAATCAATCAAGTGACTGTTTCAACCCGTAAGAATTCCCAGCCCAAATAAAACAGGATTGACTGCCTTTGACTGATTAAGTAACTTGATACAGCTATGCTTGACTCACGGGTGAGTGATTAAATAGATGTGACCACAATTTGCCTGTTTTGTCTGTTGACCTAGTTTGACTAGTCACAGTGCTTGCTTGACATATGATCTGACTGCTGGTGATGACTAGCCTTTGTTAAAACTATAGCAGTGGAAGTGAAGTTTGACTGTCCGTGACTGCTTAGATAGTAGGAGGGTTCTTGTAACCTGTACATGTTTTCGTCTAAATCGCTTGGAAAATAGCCCTCAATACACTGAAGAATTTAAAAATGTCCCCTTTTCGGTACAACTACCATAGTTAATTTTAAACAGACCTTAATAAGTTCAACCTTTGCTGTGATACATGCTGCTGATTTTTAAGAGTCTTGTGAAGAAAAAAAGTATTTACTTTATTGTCTATTCGTTGTGCGTAGGCTGATGAACTTGTTCAAGAATTACATGCAAGAGATTGAAGGCAAGGAGAACCTGAGCGCATTCAACATGTACTTTGACATCGAGGCAGCGCTTCGTCTTCCAGACGCCCACGCTGAGAAGCGATACAACCTCTCAAGACAGATCTGCAACACCTATTTTGATCCCTCTTCAAAGAAGTAAGAATTCTTCTGCTGTACATTTTTTTTTCTTTTTTTTTAATAGTTATTGGTTGACACTTCTTTGCAAGACCAGAGACCTAGACCTGACTCCATGTCGAACAAAATATGAGATAAGGTCAATGCTCTCAAAATGTTATTGTTGCTATGCAATTTAAAGGGCCCATGCAATGTAATTGTTTTAATGAAATCCTTGAAAATGCACCTTTGTATCACTTTTAACCTTATTTTCAATTTTCGTTTTGCCATTTTCATGGGTATTTTGGTGCCTTTTATTTTTTATGCTGATGTGTATTTCCATATTCATGAGCAAAACTGTGATGTCATTCCGGGCAGAAACCTCAGTGTTACAAGCCATTTCAGCACAAAAGTTGGTAGAAATTCGGATATTTGCTGTCATAAATGTTCTTTTCTTTGGTGATTTGTTGTGTAAGTGCACGGCAGTAGGGCAAGAAGCACCCCTTTCTCACAAATATTTTCATTGAGCAAATTTTGGGTTCACAATTTGAACAGAAAATTACCCCTAGACTGAACAGTGTTTTACTGAAACGACATCACGTCAACAACACCCTCAGTTGTCTGGAAAAGCATGGACAATTTTAAATGCTAAAAGAAGTGCACTTTTCAATAAAATTATCAAAAAGGGATGTCAAATAGTTTTCATACATTTAAGAGGAGTAGAAAGTTGCGCAAAACGTGCTCCTAAGAAAAATCATCGCATGGACCCTTTAAAGTGCCTCCTCCACTCTAGTTTGATTGGTGTACGTATTTCCCAAGTATTCTTAAAATGGCTTCCACCTTTAATGTGTTATGACAACTCTTGTCTAGGGCTGTAGATTTATCCCACGACATCTTGAATCGTCTGAGTAGCGAGGGAGACAGACCCAACGTCAAGACCTTAGAGGCAGCCCAGAAACATGCCATTCCCAAGCTGGAACAGGTCTTCAGTAACTTCTGGATTGTAAGTTGACTTCTATTCTTATCATGATTGAATTTTCCTTCTCATTGTTGTATCCACTTAGAAACACTGATGCTGTTGACTCTAATCTATTTTTTTTGGTCAATGCTTGTCATGATTTTCCCCTCGATGATTAGTTAAATGTAATCTTACAGAAGCTTACAGTTTGCAAAAATGGTTTGGTGTGGCTTACAGTTGGTAAAAGATGAAGATTGTCAAAAGATCAGTGTAACACTGGAAATTGCGTCGAATGTCTTCAAATAATTGTTGTTTTATGTGATCCTGTCACGTTTTGACAAGATCCCATCTTAGAAGTAGTACCTGTTAAAAAATTTCAAAAATAACATTCCCTCTTAAATGCGTGAGGGAAAAGGAGACAAGGACAATTCAGTTCTACAGCATTGAAGAGACACACTTAATGTGTTAGATAGTTGGTGTTTTTGGAGGCAGTGTTGTAGTCGAGACCATCACAAGACCAGACACAAGACCAGCCACAAGACCAGCCACAAGTAACAGGGCACAAACAATGATAAAGGAATGTCTTTGTTGTAGTTCATTTGAATAGCTTGTGACTTGAGGTCTTGTGATGGTCTTGTGATGGTCTTGCAAAGTCTTGACCACAACACTGTTTTAGGAAGCACATTTTTTTTTAACAGGTAAGGCAAGAGGTGGACACATATTACTCAGGTGCAGTTCTTAGGTGCATCATTCTTTTTGGTGACTCCATCCTTGTTGTGGTGACAATTTAACAAACCATTGAATCCCCTCGCAACAGATTTACCGTTCCACTGTCTATCAGACTGAGGCAGACAGTGCTGGTAAGACTTACCTCACGACAGATGAGGTACAGATGCTGATGGTTCTCACTTCAAAGGTATTCAGTGAAGAGAAAACAAATTCTGTCACCTGTTAGCTGCATACCATTGATCTTATGGCAGACTTAGAGCATACGTGCATTTAGTATGAAAGACACAAGAGTCATATGCTGCCCTGAAAACAGGATCTTTACAATTTCAATAAAATTTCTGCTTTAAACATGTTAAAAATATTACAAACGATCAGTGACTTTTTAAGGGATGATTTTCTGAGATACGGTCGAGTCGGGTGGAGGGGGGGGGGGCTGTGTATGGCCTCTGTGCGGCAAAAATAGTGCGCTTTTTACCACTTTTGAGAGCGCCATGGACAGGACACTGCGTGTGCGTACTGGTTTGCATGCGTTATAGTGGGAAGTACGCACAATTTGTTTTTCTTCTATATGTGCACAAAGCCATAGCATCTTTGCGCGAGCGTCAGGCGTTGTTGGCGATGCATTCGAATGTCTCTCCCGATGGTCTCTCTCAACTCTCCCTTTCTTGCCGGTGAGGGGGGTACTTGTGCACAGACCCCATACATCATGTTTTCATTGATGACAACATTTTGGCAAGGGAGCAATAAGAGGGGAAAAATGGGCACTTTAACTAAAAAGTTTAGTAAAACTCAGTAAAAGAAACGCCTTCAGAGTTTCAAAATTTGCTTCATTTCTGACACTGTATCCTCCTGGTGTCCAATGTCAATTAAAAAAAAACAACCAAAACACTTTTTCTCAGAGTACATAAAACTGGCAAGACATGGACTCTTGTGTTTTGGAACGCTTTCATTAAGTCATTTCGTTTAGAACAGCTGCATCTGTTGTACTCCTGTTGGCACTGTCGCACCATTTTTCATTGTGCACTTTTCGATACATATGAGTTGCAGCATTATACATGTAGACTTCATTAGAAACAGTGTTCGTCAGCAATATGTGCGATTGTGTCTGTGTATCGGAAAATGTTTCACATGTTTTAGGTAAATTAATATAAAAATTTACATTACAAATAAATACATCAAAGACTGAACTTCATTTTGAAGCTGATGTCTTGCATACAACAACTACTAAAGGAAGTAGAAGTTTTCGCTTGGTTCTGGTAGGCCCAAAACTTGTCGCTTACACTTAATGTTTAAAATACGTGTACATGTTAATGTCAATTTGCAACATCGCTGACAATTATTCATACTTCTGTAGGGGCTTGTTAAAGATAATATAGTTGATAATGGCGGTGTACATGAAGAATTATATAAAGTTATGATGACACCTATACACATAATAAGGGTGACCGCTGTTTATGGACCGTCCACTATTCCCATTAATAAATACCTTTATAACGAAATAAACAGTTAAATTTTTGTGTTCATGTTTAGCTTAACAGCTATAACTCAACAGAAACTGCTCAGTGCCATCTCCAGCGAAACAAATTACAACAATGTTTTCATATCTTTACCTGATGGAAGGAAGCTGAATTACACATTCCTTGTGTCCGGAATTACAAAGATGCTTGGTTTAGGAAGGTAAATATGTGGGTGGGTGAAATAAATCAGCACTGCTGTACGATGTCGTTCAAAACTTCCTCACGCGCATCCCTAGCAGTCTCACGCGATGGGGGTTTAGCGATGCAGTGCTCAATTGTTAAAAGCCACCAAGGACTGTTACTATATTGACCAATCATTGGCTTGCATGGGGGGCTTGATCAATGCTGGGGCCATTTATTCGCTTGATCTTTGAAGCGGTCCATTATCCAAGGTATTTATTAATTCACTTTAAATACAGTCACCTGTATTGAAGCACTAGTTAAAATCGAAGGGGACAACCACAAACTATGTACCATATACATTTTTTGTACAACGGGATGTGTAATAGGTTTGCATAGTTACTGCAAACAAACTTTGTTGTGGTTCAAATCATGGCGTAATAGATAGAATTAGATAAGATCAGCTTGTTTGAATGTTTGTTGCCACCATTGTAGTTTTCTGTGACCATAAGAAATCGTAATTTGTGTTTTGGATTTGGTCCATGAGAATCATATTTACCATGCCAACACCAGAAATTCATCAGATTGTGGCGAGTACTGGTACCGGTATGCCCATGGTTGCCTAACACTTTTGGCAGCATAATTAAATTGTAGGCAAAGGCCATTTCCAGGAAGTGAAGTTTCAAGTGTTTAAGGTTATCTCTGAAGTTAATAGTTCACAGGTCTCTTGCGTGTACATTTTGTCAAGTTCAGTGTCAATACTCGGGGAAAGTCCCAAGTCATATGGGGTCAAGGGTGGAAATGATTCTCAAATTTTGAGACTTGGCCAGCCAACCCTGCCAGGGTGGTTGATGAATTTCATACACAGTAGGTAGTTGGTCTCATTTCAAAAATTGAAGTTCCATTTGAACCAAACTTGGGTCATAGATGCAACATGGGAACCTTCACGTGATAATGATGTCAAAGGTCACACACACCAAGGTCAAAGGTCACTCTTTAAAGATAGTCACAAAAGCAGGCAATCGAGACGCGCAGTTCGAGAACCGACTTGTTATGTAAAGGAGACGTACATTTTAATATTGGGTGTTACCATTCACGAATACCACAAATGTTCGACAGCACTGAATGTATGCTTTGTTTATGAACAAAATCTTAAAACATACTTTCGTTTTTGAAGATGGATGTTCCAAAGTCAGATATTCACTTCTTAATGTCAGCTATGCCTGCAGTGTACTACTTTCATTGTAATATTTAGAAGCCTCATCGCTTATTATAGACCATCACCCTTGTCACTTTCATCCTCATTACCATCTTGTCATTTGCCTTCCCCCTTCCTTTCCCCCCTCCCCTTCTATACACACTTTATCCCCTTACCTAGGCCCACACCGAGTCTATGGATGACCAGGGTGGAGGGGGCAGTGACTCCAAATTTGACCAGGCTCTGAGGTCGGGAAGCACGCAAAGCTTGGTGCTCGCCTGGAAAAGGCGTAGACGCGGCAAGGGTCCGGTAAGACTACCAGTTTGTGATTCAGGCTTGGAGTGGGTTTGCAGTGAGTTTTGGAGTCCTTCATTCACACTGGACTGTATTCAACAGAACAGCACAAATCCCCCAACTGAAGATAGTCATTTTGAAAATGTAAAGTGGACAAGGATCCAGTGTGCTGTTTAAGAAACATTCAGAAAATGCCAGTCATGAATTACAGAATCGCAATGGCATTGGCTTAGTTGTGACCAATTGCAAGTCATCACAAGCCATCACAAGTCGTCACAAGTCAGTCACACAACATCCAGTCTCGATTCAAGTAACAATTATTCTAAGTCATTGCTCATCCGTTGTTGCTAGCGACCACTTGTGATTGACTTGACTACTCACTCTGTATAGGCTCGTGGAATCAATTCCTGAGTGGTGTTCATCCTCTCACATGTCATTCAAAGATAAGGGGTTGTTAAAGTGGATGGGTAGATTTAAGGTGCAGTAGGCAAGGAAGGGGACAAAGAGTTCTTTCTCCTGAGTGAGGATGGGATGTTTTTATCGCGTTTGTGGATTTTCCATGTCCTGTAAGCAGAGATACAGTGAGTATTATATCATACATCATACAATTCATTTTCCAGTTTCAAATGTCACTCATAAGCAACCTATTTTTCAAAACATCTTGCACAGTTATTATTATTGTGTTGTGTTTTCTATGTGCAGTCATAAATTTGCAATAATTTATACTCGGTCGTGTTGTCATCAGTTGCTTAAAAGTATCATTGGCACAAACAAAAAAGTGTTTCATGTGTTACCTGAGCATCCACTCAATTTTGCTGTGCTGAGTAAATGAAGACCAAAATTCCATTAACAAAATTGTGTTCTGCTGGAAGAAAGAACACATAGAATACATTAAAAACAAGGTTGTTTGAGTTGCATTCGTTTGGAAGCATTATTCTTGGGAACAATTTCATGGATCAGCTGCACAGAAAATACTGCTTAGCAAAAGTAATGTGTTAAGCAGGACCCAATTTCACAGCGCTGCTTAAGCGTTAACAGAAAATGTTTGCTTACTATAGCAGAAAATTATGCTGCTGTTCAAGCACTATTTCATGGCGTGGACGTGCTAACAGTTGCACTTGCATGGAGATTTCCATTGTTACGTACGTCACTGATTTAAGCAACTTTTCCCTCTGGGGTTAAGCATGCTTTTGCTGTGCTTACTGCTTACGGTAAATAGATGGAGGATCGGTAAGTACAAAATTGGCTGTTAAGCAGCGCTATGAAATTGGGCCCAGAAGTCATCCGAGAACCTGTCACAGGTAACAAACAGCACATGGCATGATTGATATCTCTGCTGAGCAAATAGTGTCTGTGCTTAGCGGCTCATTGATTTCTGTGTTGTGACTCCCTAACCTTTGACCTTAACCCCCCCCCCCCCCCCCCCCCCAGCACTCTGGCCAGCAGATGCCTACATCCCAGGATAAGAACGAGTTCCAGTCCTTCCTGCTCAAGTCAGCCAGGGGAGTGCCTCCTGAGAAGATGATGTACTTCCACAGATACCTGATGGAGTACGGAGACAAAGACCAAATGCCGCTACTGGAGAAGGATCTGGTCTTCTATCTGGAAGTACAGAGGTTTAAGGTATGTCCAAATAAGGCTGTGTCAGAATGACTCGGGTACGGCTAGCAATACACATTGCCTATTGAAGCGGTTTAGCCACTTCCCATGGACAAGTGGTTACCACGAGCCATATCCAAGTAATGCGGACTAGGCTTAAAGCTTGTTTGTTTTGGGTGGTGCATCATTGGAGGTTTTAAAAAGGGGTTTGGCCTTAACTTGTCAGTTGCCCGTAGTAATTTTCTTAAAAGTTACAGGTGTTTTTTTTTAGATCTGAGGAAGTATTTGCAGAGTTGAAGTCAATTATTACTTGTCAATAACAAGCCCATCACAGGTTGATCCACAAGATATTTACAAATCACAAGTGATGATAATGTCAAAAGTAACAGAGGATATCAGTGTACAGTGCCAGACAAATGCCCTTGTCATAACTCATTGCAATAGCTGATATTTATTGTCTTTGTTTGATTAACTTGTGAGATGACTTTTGATGAACTTGTCTCCAACTCTTGAGATTTTGTCACATGTTGTTCATTTCTGTAATTGGTGAACACATTAAATGTGCTGTTATGCACTATTTTTGCATTGTAGCTCATGAATATTAGCCCAAATACTCTACCGGTACTTTATAGTTAGCATGCTTTAAACACAGGGTAGAATGTTACAACGACATGTTAAAGTAGCAGTAATCATGTTTTTATCTGCCTGTTGACCATTTTGTTCAAGCTGAGCACTTTGCTTGAGTTTGAGCAAAACTTGATTTGCTATAAAGCATCTGAACCCTACAAAGAATAAACAAGTAAAAGTCAGTTGAATTGTATTCTTTCTGTAGGAGGCCCACCATTCCTATTCAGACATGCTCATGCTGAAGCGGAAAGTTGAAGTGATTGGTGATTGCTTCATTGACTCCCCGGTCACGAACCCAGGACTCCAGGCAAGTATACTCAGTTTCAAGCTTTAACTACTCCATAGCATTGGCTATTTACCTCACACTGTACATGTAGGTATTGGCATTGTGTGAATATTTCCAATCAAATATATTTTCCCATGAACATCCACCACTTTGACAAACTTGAGAGACCACCAAGAGATAAGTTTGTAGTGTGCTAGTTTAGTATTCCGAGGGTTGCAGGTTCAAATCCCGCTCAATTCATTTTCTTTGTTAGTTTAATTAATATAGCTTTAACATATTGTTCAAAGAGTCACTTGGAAGCAAGATGTGAACTTTAACAAGAGGTTTTGGGCAACTTAAATCAAATCACAGACAGTCTACCTTAATCCTGGTATTCCATGCTCTTTTGCATGAAATGAGTGCGCAGCTTTAGTTTGTTAAACGTCTATTCCCCTGTACCGTCCCAGACTGGCCCTTGTCTGTGTCTCCCTTGTACTGCTCAAAACCATCCCAGCACTGTATAGTTTTGTGGGTTCATCAGGGACAAATGCAATTTTATACAATATGAAACAATGTAATACACTGTTATACAATGTAATCAGTCCTTCTGATTTGAGACGTTCGATCACACTCCCACACCAACGCACACCTAAAAGCTTCCTGAGGAGTGCGATTAACTGCATGCCTGAATTTCCCTGGACCACAGATCACACACCTAGAAAACCACACACCTAGAAAAAACACACGCCTACAAAAATCCAGGTGTGCCTTTTTCCACACGCCTGTGATTTTCAAATCAGGACTGAGGTAATGCAATGTTGTACAATGTCATACAATGTAATACAGTATACAGGGTCACTAAAGCCTATCACATTCTGTTTATAGATTGATGTTCCCCCAGAGGTTGCCAGCAAGTTGCTCAGACTGACAGACAACTATCTGAAGGACAAAGGCAAGGATCCTCACAACCCAACACTGTTTGATGACGCTCAGTACACGGTCTTCAAAGAGATGCTTCCCTATTGGTCGGCCTTCACACGACGCTTCAAGGAATATCACGACAAGAATCCTAGACTTCCTTGTGAGTATTGCAGTATTAAAGGGAATATACATCATTTGCTTTTGCTGTAATTTTCAGAAATGGATGGAATTGGGGGGTTGGAAATATAAAGCAAATATAGTTACACTGACATTTTGGAGGTTTTGGGTTCGAAAATGCTATAAAAACCAAGAAAACCGATCATTTTCCTGTAGTCTGGTTCCCTGACTCCATATAAGAAGAAACAGAGCAGTTTACATACATTGGGGAATTGTAAGGTCAGGGAACCAGTCTAGCTGGCTCGTACCCGTTCATGGGTTTGTAATCGATCGCAAACAAGTGCAATGGTCAATTGGGGCCAGTATTTGAAAAAAAGCCAGTTGTTTCCAACGCTGATCGGCCGATCAGCGTTGGAAATTGATACAAAAATACCACTTTTGTTGAAAATGACAGTATACCAGGTGCCATAATTTTACAGGATGCTTTAGACTGTCATTTACCAACATCCTGTTAAGGTATTTTGCAAAAACTTGGTAGTTTTATTTTTCGACGTTTGCAAATGTTGTATATTCCCTTTAATGTTTTGTACAAATAGATATTTACCCTTTTTGACCACAGCGACCATTACTTACCAGAACTGAAAACGCCCACTAGTGGCTCCAGATTGCTAGCATTTACTACTCTGTATTGTTGACAACATAACAAAAAATCCTTGATAGTTTTTTAATGTAATATAACAGGTATCAACTAATCTGTCAAGCTTAACTGAACATTTACTTGCTTCATTTTTGAGTCAATAATTAATGTGATGAAAAGACCAGCACCCGATTTCACGAAGCGCGGGCGACGCAACGCATACTCAAAATTCGACGTAACACACGTCGCCTTTCGTCTGCCATTTCACCATTTCATCTTGTGTGTTTGCTGTGTTGCGAGCGTCGCCAAGTTCCTTGACAACTGCAGTTAACACGCCGCGATTCACCGGTGTGTCTAGGTCATCGCAAAAATAGAAGAAATTCATTGAATAATTATGAATTAGACCAACAGAGTTGAAATTTCAAAGTAGCTATACAGTCAGTCCAATGAGAAGTCACCGAGTTGTGCTATAAATACACCTACGACGCGTCGCGACCACGACGTGTTTTAGTGAAATGGGCAGGCAGTTGGCCAGCTGCGCGACTGTCGTGAGTCTACGATGGCCGCAGCGCCTGCGATGTGCGCGTAAGCGTAAGAGTTTTTTGATGAAATCGGGTGCTGGAACAAGTCTTTTGTTTGCACATGTAGTCCAAAAATGCGAAGTCTTCAAAGTCTTAGAATAGTTTCTGAACACATTGGAAGGTCCAGTATGAATTTATCTGAGACACTTTTGATTGAAGTAGTGAAATTGTTCTCTGTTACCATTTTCCTGCAAATTTATACTCCTTCTCAACAGCCACAAAGGTACAGAAGCTGACCAAGCAGCGACTGAAGAAGTTTATTGACATGAAGGAGCCGCGGCGAGATTTCAAGCTTCCGTCTGTCTCCACTGCACCCCAGAGCAGAACAGGGGGCACCGGCATCACGTTCTCCATCAGCGAGGGGCTGCAGTGGAAGGTATGGTTGAGGGACATCACCAAAAACAAATGTCTTATTATTAAATTCTCGGTAAAGAAAAAAAAACAATTTGAGCAGATTGATTAGTGTATTGGGATCATTACCATTGAGATCATAAGTTTTGCAATAAGCATTCACTGAACAGCTGTGACATATGCAAAAGTCATCGTCTGTACATACAATGTTTAACGATTTTACAGTTTTTTAAAATTCACTTTGAAAGAGCTGTAGTTTGTAAAATTGCATTCTGTGCTTTCTGCATTGAAACTACTCTTCACACTGTTTTCTGCATTTTCTCTGAATGATATAATTGTCTTTTCATCGCTGGATGGTGCTTGTATTTTGTTCAATTTGAGTAGGAAAAAACCCAGTTCAAAACCACAGTTTCAAAGCATTTTTAGATGTTGATTTAATTGAAGCGTAGAAATTGTGAGACATGTTGGCTGGTATAGCAGAAGGTCTCCCAAGCAAACTTGAAAATACTAGAAATACAGTGGCCATAAGTCACGTTAGTGACGTGCAAAACCCAAAATCAAATTAAAAAAATGGATATCTCCTCGAAGCAAAATCTAACACAAAGCTTCCTCTGGTAGTGACATGCCAGAATGTTGCCTGCATGCCTCCTTCAGTTCAATTAATTTGCCCCTGTGTTTGACGTCTACATTGGCTTTGCTTAACCCCTCTCTTCTCTGCCCTTGCTCTCTCCAATTTACCCCCTTTGCATGCCATCATCTGTACCTGTAGGAGTGGAGAATTGATATACCAGCTGATGGTTGGACTTCCCCTTAAAGTCAGTTTGCCTGAAATCCCTTGCCTCTTCTGGTTTTTTTTCCTACTAACCTTGGGCATGCACAAGTTTGATGGCAGGTTGTCTGTGAAAATTTCACCACAATACATTTGGTGACATTTACACTCAGAAAGGTATCGGGGAACAGTTGCTTTCCGTGCATTTTTTTTTTTCATTTTGAAAGAACAAAATTGTTCCAAATCTTAACAAGGTTGCATAAAACTATTAAGTGTTGAAGTTTCAGTTCAGTGGATACTTTACATTTCTGAGAAATCAGAGAAAACGTATTGCACAATTGTGGGTGTCTTGTAACTGGATTCCGTTGCTAACACACGTAGAAATCTGTGCCCACAGGCACATTTTCTAAAACCACCTTCAATTATTGTTTACTCCCGAATGCTACCATTTCAGGCGGAATAATTTCACTGGGAATTCCATACCTGTCCTATCTTCATTTTGAGCATGGATTCTCTTGTTAAAGAAACTTAAAATTTAATTCGAGCCACTTTTAAGTGTAGGTCATAATTGTTTGAAACGGCAGAGGATCGAGTCTCATGGTGTTGCTATGAAGGAGTTTGGTTTCTACCCTTAAAAAATGTTGCAACCATGTACAAACTGAAGCCGTGTTCAAAAACGGTTTCTGAGATCTATGGCTATGTCTGTGGTCAGCTTGTTCCCACATACCATTAGCTGTGGACATGAGATTACAACACAGCCTTACAATCTAACAGGTTCAGTAAGAAATATATGAAAACTCAATTATATGTTTCCGACGACATTAATTTTCACCCTCCCATGAAAACCAAAAACAGCAACAACCCTTCTACAGATTCCACATTTATTCCTCAAACATTATTTGTTGGTGCAATTTAAGATGGCAATTTCTCCTTTTCCAAGCGTGCAGCTTTTTCTAAGATCAGCTGTTTTCCTTTTTCCTTTAATTCCATGTATGCCATCAAAAGTTTAAATATGCAGTTGAATTTTTTTTCAGCTGCATGCCTGCTTGCCACCAGTTCACTTTTCATGATTTGCATGCACCAGAATTTTTTTAATTAAGCTAACTCCTTTCTTCTCATTAACTCATCATTATTTTGCGGTCGGGTTTCAGCGCAGAAAACATCACAAAAATAAATCCACTTGCCTGATTCTTGTAACAATCAGAGCACTGCACTTCCATGTATTCCTAGATATGTATTGTCATTGTTTTCGAATATCACAACTTTTTTTCCCAAAGTCATAGCCCTTTCTGTGCCCAACTTTCCAACCACAATCAAAGTTTTAGCAGTTTTGCAGCCAGCCTCTTTTTGATTACCTTAATATGTTTTGGTATCTCAATATGTATTCAATCATTGAGCCTAACATGCTTTGTTTCCTACGTGACCCACATGTAACACTGCATTTCCATTCATCCTTAAAAACATTAATGAGGTTGATTAACATGTCCAGAGATGGATTTTTTACACTGCAATTTTCCTTCATAAAGGAAAAACTGGACTTTGCACCTAGTCTGATCCAAGTCACATGAAGAGATTTGATTTGATTTGATTTGAAATGGTTTATTTTATTTAACCATGACAGCCAAAAGCTGAATTGCGGTTAAATTACGGTACATTAAAAAACATTAAGAGAGCTACTCATACTCATAGAGCTATATGAAATTACGAGAGCACTAACTCGATGTACAAAGTAATGCCTGATGGGTGCATCCATGTTTGTACACAAACCTATGGAAAACTCGAAATTTTGTACGACTTTTGTACAGCTATTTGCATATCTGCATTTGTATTCCATACCGGTGCGTTATCGAAGCCGATATGCCCAAAACCAAAATGCACGATCAGCAAATGAGCATTTCATTTTTCTCTACGCAAGCGCAAACAGCGCAATGCGTGGGCGTATTCACTGCAGATGCGTTTTGCCGTGACGTTTTTTGAAAAGTCATGACTCGTTTAAGTTGTCTGCGTATGTTCTACTTGCGCATTGCATGTAGAGTACACTTTCAAAATTCAATCCATCTCATTTCATTGTGTTCTACAAACACGCACATGAATTCAAAATGTCTGCACCCAGGACGGCTTCAAAGCGTCTCCGCGCGCAAGAATGAGGAGTTTGCGCTCTAGTAATTTAATATAGCTCTATGCTCATACTAAACAAAATGATGAATACAAATAGAAAGGACATAATGATATGTAAGAACAAACATTGATCATCAAGTTAAACTAAATCTTTTGAAAATTAAAAAGCTTTACTGCACCAGGCAGATTTACAAGGGTCAAAATCAAATTGAATCACAATTGTTGGTAAAATGCATACTGTAAAAAAGAAAACACTATAAAAACCAGATTGTTTTCTATTTTTATTCACAGGGAAGTATGAACTAAAGATTTTTAAACTCGAAATGAACAACACTCATCACTGATGATCTTTTTTCTTTGTATTTTCTTTTTTCAAACAGAGCTTTGAGTATTCTGATGTGAGTGATGGCACGGTCTCGCCTAGCCAGAGCCGCCGGCCTAGTTCCATCGATTCCAACGTGGGCCCACAGGTCCACAGGCTTAGGGTCGGGACAAACCGCAGTGGGCTGACGTCTCAGGAGTCTACTAGCACCAGGGCCTCTCGTAGTACTGCATCCAGGCTTGGGGTAACTGCATGATGACTAGGGGCCAATTTCTGTTTTAAAGCAGAATTTTTTTGTTAACCCTCTCATTGCCAGTGGTGATTTAAAGGTACATACGATCGTTTGCATTTGTCGTAATTGTATGAAATGGGCCAATAACCGACATCGTTCCACTGAGCTGTTCAATGTTTTGTGTCCATTGGTGCTGGAAAAACATGGACAAATGTTGTTCATTATCAACCGTCATAGTGTCGTGCATGGAACTCACAGGTCACAGAGAGTGACCGAGTGCCGGCTCTGTCTTGCGAAGGTAATACATACATATATACCTAGTGTCGATAGACGGAGTCAACAGCTGGTGTGCGGATGTTAATGGATATAGTATTTGAGAAAAACGTTTGTTCTCAGTGATGGTTAGGTCCTAACCATCGTTTAGTACTGATACAAAATTCCTCTTTTCTTGAGAATGAAAGCACACCAGGCTCAACGATATCACAGCATGTTTTGTACTTCAGTGGAACACCGCTATAACGAACATCACCGGATCCACAGAAATTGTTCGTACATTAGTAATAGCGATCGTTCAGTATAGCGTTTTTAAGCTGCCAGTGCCCTGGTACTCACTTTTCAATAAATAGCGCCGTTAAGGCCTTTAAGTTAACAAGATACTTAATCCCGGCCGTTACCATAAGCTGCTTATACAGCATCCATGTACCAACTGAATGTATTTTCCAATCATTCTGATGGTGTAGGGAATTCAATGTCACCATTAAAGAATGTTAACCAAGTGATTTGCATAGATTACTGATAAACTCAGCTTTCAAGTTAATGCTAATCTCATGGCTACTTGGCCTTACTTTATGGACGTTCCATGTTTTTACAACTTGAAAGGAAGATGTAATGTTGAAGGGCTTCAAAAATGAAATATCTGTCCATTGAATTTGAGGATAAGTGAAACTTAAGAAGTAGTTATCCAGTTAAGTAGAGTTTAATAATCCTTTTTTAAATTGAGGGCCAATGAAATGAGTTTCTTGCTAAAATAATTTTTTTACAAAAATTACTATGAACACCTTGGAATAACGTGAAAATGATAAGATATCCTGTTTCACTTTAGCAATGGTCATGCTATTTCTCGATTCTTGATAGTGATAAAATTTTGGTGATGTAAATTGAAGAACCCAGTAATAATATTGGGCAGATTTGGGGGATTCTCTATAGAAATTTTTGTCTAAATGTAGCATATATTATAGCAGTTTGTGAATTTGCACTGAAAAAACAAAGAAACACTGCAGAAACAGAATCAGCCAAAAAAACACCAAAATCTGCGTTTTTAATTGTTCCAAGTCAACCAGATGTGGCACTTGATTATCTTCCTAACCTGGTACATGTATCTCCGTTTCCTAGATTGAACAAAAACTTGACACACTGTCACAACGGCAAAATCAATCAAGAAATATGCACAACTTTTATATGTAATATACTGTCATTTTGTATTAAAGGTATTGTTATGCAAACTATATGAACAAAGTTCAGTGGGGTTTTTCAAAGTTATTTGAGGGACTAAAATATTATTGTAGTTGAATATTTTAAGTGTTTTAATACTTTTTTAAAAATAATGCCCTGAAATTTTGTGCAATGGTTGCGTTTCTTTTTTTACTTTGTACATAATATAGCTATTAACTAGTGTTCTCATAATGTTAATGGTATAAAGTTTTCTTACTCGTCCAGTTATTTTTTTCAACAAAATCATTTGAATTATGAGGACAGAATCATCATAAAAGAAAAAAGGGACCATTTGACTAGATGGGCACATGCAGGCATTGCGCCCAGCATATACTCCAGTATTATGTTTCAGGGTTCCCATGATCATGGAAAAATCATGGAAAGTCCTGGAAAAAAAGTTGTCCTGGAAAGTCATCGGAAAAAATTAAAAATTCATGGAAAATCAAGGAAATCAAGATCATGTAAGGGGTGATTTTGACGGGCCTCTTTAAGGATGGCTGTAAGGGGAGGAGGCCATCATTAATTAAAACTTATTTTCAAAAGCTAACAAATGGTTAGCCCAACATCAGCGGTTCATCAGTATCATAATACCAAACAACTTTTCTCTGCAAAATGGCATTAAATGTCATGGAAATTGTCATCCTGGGAAGTACTGGAAAAGTTATGGAATTTGGTTTTCAGATTTCTGTGGGAATCCTGATGTTTGTATTGGGCAATTCAGTCACATGTATGGGGCAGGGCATGTCCCTAAATTATCATCGGATTCTGATTAACCCATTATGTATTGTGTGATATTGAAAGCTGCTTGTGAATGCTGTACGCTTCCAGTTTTTAAAGAAATTGTACCAAAACCAATGTATTTATTCAGCAAATGTGTGATTTCAAGGGTAAAAAAGTAACTATCAAATAAAAGTAATAATGTTATTTTGAGGAATGGATGGTGTGGAGAGGATTACATTCTTGCCACATATTTGTTAGATAAAAAAAGTAATATCAAATACAAGTGCCTTGCTGAGCCAATGCTAAATCTCATGACTACATATATGCAGTACCATACATGTATGTGTACAGTACAAACATAAAACACAAATCAGAAGTAATCAACCCATATAGTGCCATATGTTGGAAGTTGATTTGCCAAGTCATTTATGCTTCTAAATTCTTACTGTTTTTTAATTTATAGCCTTAACCTTTGACCTGTGAGGACCCAAACCAATGGACTTCTGAGGGAACCCAAGACCAATACACATACCAAGTTTGAAGTTGATATGCCAAGCAATTCTTGAGATATCCTGTTGAAACCGTTTTTATCGTTTGAACCATAATGACCTTGAACTTTAACCTATGGGTCCACAACCAACAGACTTGTGGGGGACCCAAAGACCAACTCTCGTGCCAAGTTTTAAGTTGATTGTCAAGTCGTTGTTCCTGATGAAACTGACTGCGTGCACAAACACCTGGACATGGAAGGACAAGGCAGAAACAGCATCCCTCTTTGGCTTTGCCAGCGGGCCATTATAATCTGATATGCTGGAATTTTGCAGCTCCAGTAGAGTAAACAAACTTTTGCTAAGAAATCTTATCCATGTATTAAAACAGCACCATGCTATGACCACATACGGTTGAAGTACAGCCAGCCAACGCGGATCATGTGATGCACAGCAATTCCAAAAAACAAAACATTCCACACCAAATTATTTGTGAAGATAATTTATTTAATTGAAACCTTGAAACAACATACAAAATAGAAAATGTCTGATTTTGAACACTACAGGCTTTCGATTGATTGTTATTTCTTATTGGTCATCTAAATGGCTCATACAAGGTACCTGTGAATGACACTGATTAACACATGAGATGCTTTGTCTGCACTAGGGTTTCTAATAAGGTTATTCTTCAACTTTAGTCGTAAAATACGAAACTGTGGCTGTGCCTGAAAAAGACTTACAGGACCGGTCTGTTTCTAATGATTGAGGTCAAGTTTGAGGGAATGGAGGTGAGAATGCACATACCTACAGCAACAGCAAACAGATCTAAATACACAAGCAGCATTTTATGATGGCCCAGGCCCGATGGTCTTTTCACCGGCGAAGCTCGACCAAAGCTAACCCACTTCTCCCTAGAGTCTGTCATCTTCTTAATGCACTACCTTCAAATTTAATTGCTCCACTCCCACCTAGTGACCATTGTGCTTTTAATGCATATAATCTGTACTCTACTGCTCTGTCTTATGTTTTGAGACGCTTTCTAAGCATGTAACATCAACACCAATAGTGATAGTGCTAGTACATTTCTACTAAGCATTATAAAACCAAAGACGAAAATGTTAACATCAGTGAGGTACATGTAGTTCCGAGACTATCCAGACCAATTTTGCTGGAACCCAAAGGGTCAGCCTACTGTCCTCTTGACTGACAATCACTGACTGACTAAGGCTGCATCCAAATCAGCTGTCTAGAGCTAGGTCTAGGTCTGCACCTATTGAAAATACGCGCTGACAATAGACGTAGCCGTAGCTCTGGAAGCCCGTTTCGGACACGGCCTAAGTCACTGACTGATTGACTGAGTCACGGAGTCCAAATAATATCCTAAACTGAGACTTTCGAGTCCAGCTCGACTAGGCAAGCCTTGTCTTGTTTGAATCAGTTGTTCATAGTCTCAACTTTTAAGATTTGGTCTCTGCCTGGCAGTATACATGTAGGTATTGAATTAGCTCAACGTGAGAGATACCATTTGCTCCTCTATGAGTCTCCAGACTGTCCTGATGACAAACTCATGGGCCATTTGCCCATCCTGGATGCTACGCTGCAGCCCAAGCTGAAGGCCTTCTAGAGGTAGGTCGGTGGTCACCGAGAAGGCATCTGGACTGCATCCAGGAGAGCCTTCACTGAGTCGTCTGCAAGCAAACAGGGGATCAAAAATACAAGAGTTGTTGAACAAATGAGGTATATTTAGGCTCATGAAAAATGTATTCACTCTATTAGTTTTACTGCAATTCCTGTTGACAAAATTTCACCACAAGCATTTGCCCAACGGTGTTAGGGCAAATGTCCGAGAGCTGCTTAGGGCACACGGCATAAATAGAGGAGTATTGTTTAAAAAAGGGAAAGTTTCACACACAAAAAACAGTTAAGAAATTGGAATAAATAATGGTTCCTTGATTATGCATTTGAAGTGACTTTCTAAAGAAGACTTTCAGAAATGACTTATTTTTGGTTAAAATGGTTGAAGTCAACACAAGTGTGAAATGGACAATCAGAAATACAGAAATGTATGCCTTCTTGATGGAAATTTGTATTACTTGTGATATCGTCTGTGGAATAATTTGATCTGAAACCATTTTCATTTTGACTAAGTGTATTGCATAATGTTTTGGCACTTACATTGGTGCTGTTATACATAGTCGCAGGCATATCCCACAATGCCTTGTGTTAAAGCGTAAAGTACGACTGCCAACACTGCTTGGCGACATCTCATACTTGGCCCAGTAGAATACACGGTCTTTTTCTATGCAGCTTTCTGTATGAAATCAAATGGACTCCGTAAGTCAACTGACAAAACGCTTTCAGATAAAATATCTACCCAGACTGGCAAAAAAATATACTAATTGTAAACTTGAACAAAGAGATTTACTGGAGCGGGGTTTGAAGCTGCAACCTCCGGATTGCTGTTCCTGTATTTTACCAACAGAGCTATCCAGCCCTACAATGTATATGTTGGTAGATCCTTTGTTTTTGTCAATGTCTTTGTTCAAAATGTACTGATTTATTTTCAGAAATAGTGGTTTCTCTACAAGTAATATATTGAAGAGGGATATAAAAAGGGCTCTTACATTTTCACAGAAAATTTGAGGTGTAGACTCCTTGCACAAGTACCCCCCCCCCCCCGGCACGAATGTCACTTCAAGAAGTGTTCTCCCCCAACTCTCCCTTCCTAACCGTTGAGGGGGTACTTGTGCACGGAGCTCATACAGCATTTTGCATGATTGGTTCTTTATCTGGCCATCATGTGTACATACCGTTCTTTGATGTCATCGTCAGATTTGTGTCTGGGTCAATGCCATTTTTCACACAGGAAATTTGCTGAAACCATTCACTCAGTATACACGCATGGTCATCGTTGCTGTCTGTGCTCCTGCTTTTCCTTTCACATGAACCTTTTTCAAAGAAAGTAAGCAAATTAATTTCATTAAATTATCAAGGCACTTGGCAGAATGGTTACACACCTATGTGCCGACACACCTATGTTCTGACTACACATACATGTATTCCTATCCCAAACCCTTACCCTAACCCTAACCAGGAGGAACACAATCTTATGTGCGGGTTGTCGGAACACATATGAGTGTAACATAGGGGTGTCGGAACATAGAGCAGCCACCTTGCAGAATCACAGTTGATCACAGTCTATCCTAGGCCCAATGTGATCATCCCATTCAATGTTCACACCCAAAGCTTTGATACAGCAGGTTTTTTCTCTCGCTGCCTCCTCGGGCAAGATGGCAAATAACCATTTGGAAGGTGAAATTATGGTAAGACATCGGACATTTTCCAACCATTTCCCATATCTGTCCAAACAAAACAGATGAGCTCAGTCCAATTTTGTACTGAAGACTTTAAACTGAGTACAAAAAAAATAGTTTCTCATCCTGGTTTTTGGAAAAGGGAGAAGGCGGCCTGTTTTTTTTTTTTTCAAGATAGAATATTTTCCAAGATGGATTTTACCATTTTCTTGCCTCTTTTGCTGGTATTTTTGTGTCCAAAGAAGCTGTCACCCTATCTGTGATCAGATTGAGTTTGCATACAACGCTACAATTTTGCTGAAAACACATAGAAAGACAATATATATTGCAAACATATTATTAAATAAACCGAAGAAAAACTAAAAAAAATAAACATTTTAAAAACTGACAAGCAGAAAAAAAAAGAATGCAGGTGGGACAAGAAACAGGTTTTTTTTGTACTTGGCCTTAAGTTACATTTTCGTGACAACTCAAAAACGGATTGCACTCATTCAATTCTGAGAAATATTTGTAATTTCAACCTCTGAATAAAATCTGGTACACATCACAATACGAATCCATGTTCACCTGTTCTGAGAGCATTCAGAATTCTTTCCTCCTCCCTGGTTGCCTTGGCAACCATCAGTTGCTGCTTCAACTCGAGCAGCAGCAGCTCTAACTGGTAGATCTCATCGACTTGGGAGTACAACTGGTTAAACCTGCAATTAAACCGGTCGAAGTCATTAACCGACTGCATGATGCTTTTTGCCAAGTGTGATACTGATTAAAAATTCTGCCTCTAACTGAAAAATGTTGTGTTTAAAAAATTTTTGGTTAAAGATTTTTGTTTTTGAAACAGTGCCTTTGTAATTATGCAGTATTACAAACCCTTTTCCATGGCAACTGCATACTCTGTGCACATGATTCAGGAAGAGTGTTATTACAATTGATTGTGAGTCCTAAACAATGAAACATTGGCATAAGGACAAACTGAAAATAATATAGCAAATTACAATTTTCTTGAGGAGGTTGGCAGTGTCGCAATGACGTCTTTGACTGCAGCCAATCTTGTCTGAATGGAAACTGCTTTGAGTTCTCTCTCCTTCAACAATCGTTCTTTACATCTCTGACATGATAACTCCTCCTGCTTGGCCTGTTGAAGTAAGAGCAAACAAATATCACTCAAGACAAACTTAAGGACCCTTCTACCTCCATGACCTCCTTAATTTTAAAACGATTTTTATCGTTCCAAAATGACTTTTGTATTCTCTAGCAACCTTCCCCTAGTTTTTGTACTATTTGTAGCATACGTGGGACACAAGATGCACTACATTTAACATTCTGTGGTCTCTCGCGCTCGTGGGATAACCAATTAATGTAGCTACACGCACAGGCCTGTTGTCTTGACAAATCACTTCATGATTCATTCATCCTAAACATATATGCCTAAGTGAAGCCATTTCGACATTTCACTCACGAATGTGCAAACTCTCACGAACAAGCATGGCATTTTTTTGGGTCCACAATCGTGTCCCTCAATTCATTGCTCGATAGCTTGGAATACCCGGCTCTAGGCTCATGACTAGTGAGATTCACATCTCTCATGTCATCATGAGCCTTGAGCCAGGTATTCTAAGCAATAGATCGGGGCGGATCGGAGTGACATCATCCCATGTGAAACATCTATTTATTTGCACACCAGTCATGCCAGTTTTCATCGATTGCTCTGTTTTCCTTCCTCCATATGCTACCTGTGTGTATGTGTCACCATTCTGCACTCCACACTCAAGAACCATTGACTTTCAAGAACATTGGCCTTCATGGTCTTGGAGCTAGATAAGCTAATGCAAAACAATTCCCGAATGTCCGTGCCCACCTACACGTAGGTTTAGCTCCATGGGCCTATGTAGCCAGGTACAGGAAAGAATCTGACGCCACTTTATTTTCATCAAATAAAAACGATCTCAATGAAGGTCAGTCATTGCAAAAATGTTGAAAAAGACATGAATCTTGGACTGAGAAAATTTCTCAATTTTGTTAGAAAATACTTTGAAAATGCAATCGACTCTTCATAGACTTTGTACACAACCAAAGAAGTAACGTCTGTTTGTTTACCATGCACATAGACCCGTGAACGTGGCGTTGTAGTTTACAAGCCACGTTCACGGGTCTACAAGCCACGTTCACGGGTCTACCATGCACAGTTATTTAGTAGTAGTACTCGGTCATGTCGGTCATTAACTAGTGACTCGAGGATTCTTTCCCTAAAACGTACACCGTAAATTGTAGCTGTGACCACTACGTACTCATTACCTTTTGTAGGTCGCCGAACATGTCATCACTTTGCCTTCTTAACTTCAAAACAGCACCCTCAATTTTCTCTATTTCATCGAAATCATTTCCCATCTTCTTCAAAGTGCATCACAGAGTGTTTACTTTGTGCACTTGCGCGCGACAATAAACAGCGCCCCCAATTTGCCCTACAGCGGTTCAAAACTTCCGCATCTGGCATGTGGCCATTTTTCAAACCCTGGCTTGGGATCCGGGCTGGCTCCACTCCAGCTCGAATGCCAAGTTTCGCGCATAAAGCCTGAACGGAGACAAAGCCGGGGTTTAAAAAACGGACCGATGTTCGGCTTGATCTCTGCTTGGCTAACTCCACCGTCAAGCTTATTATTTGCCATTACCTTTTAAAGTTGCTCCCGTGCTCTTCGGAAAATTCGATTCTTTTGTTTTCTTCACTTTGTATGGCTTATTTTAAAGAAAGAAAAAAATGTCTGATTTTTGGCGTATAAGTCCTTTTGGGAAAAAGAGCTGTCGGTCGTACTCTGCCTCTATATTCTAAAAATACAAAAATGTGCCTCATCAGTGATTTAATGTCGGGCCGCAACTACTTCTAGTCAGGAATCCATAATTATCAAACTCCTAGCTAAGCGGATCTTTTTGATATTGGATCAATACTATCTTCCTAATTATTCTATAGAGTTTGCACTGGAGGTGGGTTGGGAGTGGTTAATAACATTTGTATGGTTTTCAAAGCAGATTGGAAGGTAACTAGTTTTTGTGTGTGAAAGAATGGATGATGACAACTGACCAGTCTTTGTTCTCCGAAAAAAGTGAATTTGTAATCTGCATCTATCCTGGTATAAAATGTGGAATTGGTTTTGGTGTCCTCTTCTTGTCCCGTCTGTTTTGGGGTTGATATACTTCTTGAAGTCGATGTCTCCACTGAAGTCTGTTCAAACGGCCGCGCTCTCGGAGTGGTAGATAGCCAGCCACGTTTATCTTATGTGACGCTGATGTCTTTCCCATAAATGTTCGAGTTGCCAGAAAAAAAAAAATTGCTGTTATATTTGTTTCGGGGGTGAAGCTAGAAAAGTAGCAAGGGGACAGCAAGTTCTAATGTGAGCAACTTATTAATATCTAAAATGGAAAATAGCCCCCCCCCCCATTCAATTTGGTCTACAAAACAGAAGCCATGTCCGAGACTAATGAAAACTTACAACTTTGTCTACGTCTTTTGTCAACATTTGTCCACGTACAGCTCCAGCTGAGGACCCAGGCGATATTTATATTTAGGCGAGGCTACATTGTAGCAAGTGATTCTGACCGATCTGATGATGGAACGATATTATATTAACCTTTCATCAGCAAACTGCCAGCCATCCATCTATAACATAATCACCTGCCAATCACTTAATCAAATGAACAACTAATCTACGATCTACCAAGATAACAACCAAGGAACCACCAAATGTCCATGATAAACAAATCATTTTAAAAACCAGAAAACATAAAAAAAGCTATTAGAGCATCAGCAAAAGTACAAATCCAGACAATTCTATTTTAATGGAATCTGATTTATTAACAATACAGGATCAAATAATTAAAAACCAAAACGGAGCCAATTTTCTCCTCTTATTTTAGGATGAAATAATGTAAATTTGTTTCCAAACCAAACTGTACAATCATGTCAACATTGTTCATCCAAATATTGCATATGTACAGTGTACGATAAATGTAAATGTGTTTACAAAACTTACTTGCAATTTCACGCTATTTGAGAGTGCTGTAACACAAGGATCTTGGAATTAAATAAAAATCTGAGATATTCTTCAACTTCTGATTTGTTCCAAAAAATATCCTCCATAATCATGTGTTGGAAGCCCAACTTTGATACCCATACTTCAAGTGGGACGTATCAATCGAAACACATTTTGAAGATACAAAACAAGTGATCTGGGCCCCGTTTCATAGCGCTGCTTAACAGCCGACTTTGTGGTTACCGAGCCTCCATCTATTTCATAGGGACCGCTAAGCAGTAAGCACAGCAAAAGCACGCTTAACCCCAGAAGAAAACTAACAATAGAAATCTCCATGCGCGTGCAACCATTAGCATGAAATAGTGCTTTAAGCAGCAGCATGATTTTCTGTTATAGTTAGCACAACAACGCAAACAATTACATGTATAACAGGCATCCTAATTGTTTGCGCAATGGCAGGACCCCATTTCATAGCACTGCTTAACAGTAAGCAGAAAAGTTGTGCTTACAATAGCAGAAAATCATGCTGCTGCTTAAAACACTATTTCATGTTAACGGTTGCATTTTACACTTCAAACAGGACGCTGAAGCAACAGAAACCTCCCTTTCCACATAAAAATCTTTAAAATATTAAGTATCTTTCATGTGATATCAGCTGTATATTTCTTTAACCATCAGAAAAAAAAACCAAATTCCCTGAAGTACAATATAGTAATGAGTATTTACTTACGACACAAGTATTTTGCCACCTGACAGGTATGCAACATGTACATTTATACAAAGCCGAATGCATGCTCTTGTTTTCATATTTTCACTGTGTACATGGTATATCAGTTGATGATCACTACATGAACGCTATTCCTGAAAAAAAAAATTGAAACAAAATTCCAAAATCGTATTTATTATTTCCCTCAATGTACAATATTAAAATATTTATTTGCAAAAAAAAAGAAAGATATATAGAAAGAAACATGTGATGGGAGTCCATGCTTGCATCTACATGTGCACGTGCAGGAATGTGCGACAAGACAAAAATTCTTAATTTTCCGTGGACAACAAAACTTTAACAACAAAGTTTTGATGATTTCTCAAGTCATTTAACATTATAAGCCAGTGATATTGTTTAATTTAATTCTAGCAAAAGATATGAACACATGTCTATGGGAGAAAAGGTGATCGAATCTGTTTTTGTGACTTTTTATGCAATCAAAAAGAAGATACAAAATATATGCACAGTACTTGCTTTGAAAGAGGCTTTTTTTTAAGGGGGGAGGGGCAACCCATTTACAAGAAAACATAAGGCAAATTGTTTATCTTGACAGGGGAATCATCACAGCTTAAAGTTGCGTTCCCCATGCTATTTTCAAGTTTTATCCCATATTTAGTTATTAAGTTATTACTTTACAATTTCAAATTATTGGCTGCCAGACAATAATTCTGTTCTTGTGGGGTGGGCTGGTTCCCGCCCCACAATCAGTATTGATAATGTATGAAGCGGGAACCAGTCTGCTGGCAAAGTGCACGTTTGTGCCCAAAATGGAAAAAACGAAATTCAGAGAATTGCAGATGTCAAAAAAAAGCAAAAAAAAGGAGGTTTTTTGGTTGGAATAAAACATACAACGTGAACAAATATTGATGGGAAAAAAAAATTGAATTTGTTGAAGAGCACATGAACATAACTTTAATGTGCACATTCACAGTTGGAATATTAAACTAGCTTACTGCACTAAAAAAAAATAACAATGCTAATGAGTGCAGCCAACTTGTTTGCTATGTGTCATAGTTCTCGTCATCATCGGTGCTGTTGTTCTTGGGGGCTTGGTACGCCCCCATCCCTGTCTGAATGGTCCCTGAGGCAGATGCAGGGGCCTGAAAGACTCCCATGGTAGGCATAGGTAGTGAGGGGACTGGGTGGGGTATGTGTTGGGGTAGGCCTTGGATACTGCAAGGGGAAATATAAAATGAATACAAATTTGTGTCAGATATATACATCCTTTCTTCACTGTAACGCTCTTCAGTTCACTAGAGAATGATAATACTTATAATTTGAAACAAGTGCAAATTATGAAACAATGACATGTACAGGTTGAGTCAGAATGATTTGTACCCTAGTTCACCATTTTTTTGTTGCAAATAGAGTATGTATTTTTTGCATGAATATATGTTTTGCATTTCTGCAAAAAATGGCAAAAGCCATTTTCATTGAAGTGGCTCATTTTCCAGTCTGCACACAGAATTCAGGCGTTTCACAATGCAGTGCGCCACCAAGAGTTTGCCACGGAGAGACCATTTTTCAAGTTTACAGTCGACAAAACACAGCCCATATGAACGAGTATTAGTAGACAACTTGAGCTATTTTGTTAAGGATTGGAGCATAGCGTTCTGCCGCCTTACAAAAAACACCACATTGATAAAAAGAAAAGAAAAGGCAAACAGATCCTCGAATCATACGCTTATGAAACTACTGACCGGAAAAACTAACAACCTCAAATGTCCCGCGCTGCGAATTTGTCGACCATCTCCCACCATGCACTGGGAAAATGAACTCTCCGTGGCAAACTCCTGGTGGCGCACTGCATTGTGAAACGCCTGAATTGGTTTTGCCTTTTTTTAAATGTGTCAATAACTTCAAGTGAGTCAGTCTCCATGACTAGGTTTATATCTGTTATTACACTGCTTCCCATCGGTAGAGGTAAGAAACTTACATTGCAGCACTGGGGATCTGAACTGGGCCTGTTGGTAAAGATTGCGAGTCTTGAGAGACATTGTTGCTATCACTATTGCTCATTCCTTCTTCTTCCTCTGTCTCAGTGTCTTCCTGTAAATTTATTTTAAAAACATTGTTAAGTAAAGCGATTCAGTGGACAGAAAACTTTGTCATTAATTGCTCCTCTGGCCCCGTCACAAGGAAAAATGGGTACAGGGAAATACACCTGGCACAAAAAGAAACTAAGCAATTTTTATAATCGTCCTTGTTTGGACATTTCTCGGTGAACAAACAAATCTGAAATATACGTTTTGTCACCGTAACTTTCCGGTTAAATTCGATACCTCACTTGGGAACACTGTGTAAGAAATAATGCAAACTTAAGCACTGAAGCTCCTGAAACCCCAAAACTAAAAGCTGCACTTAGTGAGATTTTCATTGGGCATCGAACCACACAACTGAATGCAATGATGCAGGCCCCTCATTCAATTGAGTGTTGCAATGCCCATTGAAAATCTCGCTGTAGAATTCATTGCCATTCACTTCATATCAAAGGCACTCCATTGTATGCAAGATCACTTGTGTTATTTTGTAGTACAAGGCACTCCATAGACAAGGTCACTTGAAAGTTCAAATAAAGCATGCTTGCATTGCACCACACAACCACGTACAGTTGTCTAGCTCGAATAATCCAACAAAACCTTCAAGTTATACACTTGGAATATCACGCTCGCTAAGCGCAACGTTTATGTTTTGCCTCCCACCCCCTAGCAGGGCACATCACCTCCTCTTTCCTGAAAGCTAGATCCGCCCCTGCCACTTTTGAGAGCTGTAGTTGGAGAGAGACACAGCGTGCATACAACTATATTTTTTCTAAATGTACACAAATATGTAGTGATCTTCATGTGAGCATTAGGGGCTGTCGGCAATGCGTTCAAGAGTACCTCCCAGTGGTCTCCCCCAACTCTCTATTCTAGAAATTACTTGTCACATTTACATTGGGACTCAACCTAATGGGAATCAGTCTGCATAAAGGTTTCTTGCATCACACTAAAACAACACTGGGGAGTCATGGTGGTGCTCATGGCCCAAACGTTTTACTTGCAAGTGCCATAATTCAAAAATAGTGCCGGCAGTTGTGAAAATAGAATTGAATAGCTATAATCCAACTTGCATTGGAGCTCATTTTAAAGTTTGCTTTAAACCTAACCTCCTAGGCCCTCTGGCTAGATGCAACCTCAATTCTGCAAAATCCTGCGATTGCCACCCAGAAATAATTGGATTCAGCCTCAATCCTCCAAAATCATCCATTATTTCTTAAATTTAGTCTGTGGAGGGTGACCACTGCCTCAATCCTCCAAAATCCTCTGCCAATTACTGATACGATTTGAGGCAGTGCAAATGGCATTTAGAAGCAATGCGGATGAAATACGAGAAAAACAAAGGGCTGATTTATGCATGGCTGAACAAAACCAATGCAGAATATGGCTTACTGGCTTGACATAATGCATCCTCCACAAAAAGCAATACATCTTTGCCATTTATCCTCAATCCTCTAAAATCGTCCAAAACCGGCAGAGGGATTTTGGAGGATTGAGGGATTACATGTATACCTCCGAGGATGACGGCTCTTCCGACGACTGCTTGACAAGCTGACTGTTACTGGGCCCAGCTTCTCCATCTTTGTCCCCCCGTTTTTTCCTCGGCCTAGAGATGAACACAAAAACCATCAAAATTTGCAGAAGTTTTTGGAAATCTCTGTAGCTGAAGTTCACTTCAATCACAACACAACTTGCACCTTTCAAAGAGAAGTTTTAAAGGTACATGTACAGTCCATAATTTTTTATTTGTGCATTTTGTTCGTTTGAAGCAACAAACGTGCTCAAAATCTAAAGAAGGGTGCTGAACAACAAACCTGATGAATTTTTAGCTCAGCTTCAGCTGTATATTTCGAGAAAAACAACATTCTAAGATCTCGAATTTCATATAAAAGTTGCTGAATCATGTTCTTAATTGGGCCTGAATTCAGCATCCGAGACACGTTCTCACTGAGCCGATTGCACCTACGCGATGTCGCGTACTGAACGGACAAATGAAAGCAACCGCACGCGTGTTTGCGTCGTGTCAACGCTTACAAGCTTCGCAGAATAAAAAATTACAAACTTCTAACGGAAATTTCCAACGGTGCATCTTTAGGCGTATTGTTGGAAATAGGCCTTCTTTCGTTGATTTCTTCAAAATGACAGCATGCCAGAAAGAATAATTTCACAGGGAGTTTAGTCCCCTTACTATCTTTCAACCAAGTATGTTTTTCAACAATAATTACGTCAGTTACTTTTTGGATAGCTGCAAATGATGGACTGTAGCTTTAACCCTAAAGGGGCCGGGTTATTTGGACCATCTCTCAGCCGGCGGATTCTGCCCCCCCCTAAGATCTCGGCCATCGAGTGACGAAAAATTTTGAAACTCGGCACATGCATAGAGCAACTCTTCCTAAACATACCCAAGAAATTTCATGACTATAGGTCAAAGGGTTTTGGAATTATGGCCAATTAATTATTCATATGTACAAATTGCAATTCTGCTCTGTGTACACGACGTATATGCGAAAATTCAGTTTTCACGGCGCGTAGCGCCGGAAAATTATTCGCTACGCGGCAACCCATCGTCCGATTTTTATGTTTTTGGTATCAAAAGATGCGCAATGCTCGAGGCTAAAAAGTCATAACAGCTCGGGTCGCGAAAATTTTTTTTATAGAAGCTATCACGGAAAATGTTGATGGGGGGGGGGCGGATTCCGCCCCCCCCCCCCTCGGCCCCTTTAGGGTTAAGGGGTGTAGATTCCAACACATGTAGCTGCTACATTTGTATTAACAAATTTTAATGATGTGGAAACAATGGCATTTGTACAATTCTTGGTTTCATCATACGTCAGTGAAGGGCAAAACCCGATACTGAATTTACATCATCCCGATGCAAATTCCATCTTATGAATGGTTTCATCATCTCCAGCTATTTTACATTCTCAAAAGCAACTTTGATGAGTCTGGAAATACAGGGTTCTTTTTTTTTGGCCACTATTTTTTTCCACTGCAGTTGTCTATAGTGCAAGTGAGCAGTAAATGTCAGAGTTTATTATCTATCCTAAACCCTCCTAGATCTTTCGTATCAGGAAGGTAGAGCTCAGGCACACACGACTTTGTTGCATGGCAATGCCGCACACACTTGGGCGTGTCTACATATACGTGAACAGTCGCATGATATTATACAAAAACAGCATGGTTTGAGGGGAAGAAGTGGGAATTACTGGTCCAGAGGTGTAGGTCAGCTTGACTACCTCCCGACGCGAAGCAGAGGGAGGTAGTTTAAAGGTATAGTCCATCATTTGTAATTTGTGCATTTTGTTCGTTTGAAGCAACAAAAGTGCTCAAGATCTAAAGAAGGGTGCTGAACAGCAAACCTGATGAAGTTTCAGCTCAGCTTCAGCTGTTTATTCCGAGAAAAACAGCATTCTAGGATCTCGATTTGAAATCAAAAGTTGCTGAATCATGTTTTGAATTGGGCCTGAATTCAGCGTACGAGACACGTTCTCACTGAGCCGATTGCACCTACGCGATGTCGCGCACTGATCCGACAAATTATAGCAACCGCGTGCGCGTGTGCGTCGTGTCAACGCTTGCGCGCGCTTCGCCGAATAAAAAAAAACGAACTACTAACGGAAATTTCCAACGGTGCTTCTTAAGACGTTGGAAAGGCCTTCTTGCGTTGATTTTTTTCAAAATGACAGCTTGCCAGAAAGAATAATTTCACAGGGAGTTTAGTCCCCTTACTATCTTTCAACCAAGTATGTTTTTCAACAATAATTACGCCAGTTACTTTTTGGATAGCTGCAAATGATGGACTCTGGCTTTAACTGACCTACACCGAGGGACCAGTAATTCCAACTATTTTCAGAAATAAACCATGTTGTATTTGTTTTACTAGTACTACACCTCATACATTGTAAATATTTTGTAGCCTCACTGCCTTTTTAGTGGCCTCACTGCATTGTCGATAACGGCGTTCGTAAATTTTACATCTTTATTAAGTACAAGATATTCAAGTTTTTTGTCAGTCAATGATATAGTCTGGTGCCAACACTCTTTACTGTGTCTTTACTGCAGAAGTTACAAGGACTACAACAGACTGGTTCCATAAATATTTCATGCCACAGACTACATGCCACAGACTAGCTACTACGGGTTCCAGAGGGATTTTTTGGCGCTACCAGAAAAAATACCGTGTATCATTTTTACTTCCCGGACGCGCGGTAGAATTGGCCAATGACGTGCTCCAATTTGATCATGAATATTTACGAGGTGTAGTAATATTTTCTTCCATCTTTTTACAACCAATCATTTCAGGATCAGGTTCTTTGTGAAATATGTATGCAACGTTTTTGTGGCGTGATAAGATCATTTTGATTTTGATATAAAAACATCGCACGATAAGTCGCAAGACTTTGTTGAGTAACTGCTAATACGCTGATTGATTTGTGCGTATTTATAAAAATGCGCAACATTGTCGCAAGACAAAGTGGCATATGGGTAAATAGGCCATGAAACTTTACATGGATTTAAATGTCCTTAAAGAACATCATTTCCTACACAGTGGTATTTTTAGGTTTTTAGGTTAGTTCCAAGCAAACCTGCCTAGGCATTAAAATATTGTATTCAATGGAGCATGGTCTGGTATCCTGACTACTCTCCCACCTCTGTTGCCTGTGTTTACGCTCTGTCCTGTGAGTCACTGGAGGTGGGCCCCCCTCATCCTCTTCACAGGGCATGTCCGGTACGTTCTCCACAAGATCCTTCAGGAAATCAAACGTGCTCTCACTCTGAATGCAGTGCTTACTGTGGGTGGAGAAAAGCAAATATCAATATTCATCAAATTATTGAACACCCGTTTCACACTGGCATTCTACAGTCAATGCCACACCAAATTATTCCACACAGTTGGATTAAGTGCATGCAAAGTTCGGCATTAAAAAAATGGGGAAACTACATTGAAAAATTGACGGTTGCAATCATACAGAATGGCTCTAGAGTCTACTAGTAAAAAGAAAATTAATATAAATAAATGTACATGTAGTCTGATATCAAATTTCACTTGAGGTGACCTGAGTCACTTCTTAAGGTGTTTAGTTTATGAGAAAATAATTATATTTTAACATTATAAAGTTTTTTTTTAAAAATAAACCACACAGGGAAGCTGCTCAGGTGCATAAGTATAATTTTAAAGTTGAACAAAGAAATTGACTGGAGTAGGGTTTGAACCTGCGACCTCCAGATTGCCGTTCTGGTGCTCTACCAACTGAGCTATCCAGCCCTATGTTGGCGGTTCCCGAATTTGTCCAATATCTTTGTTCAAGGGGTTCTTAGAAAATACTGGATCAGTTGGCACGTGAAAAAAAAAAACATTATTTGTTTTGTTTTGGCAAATTTGTTTCTTTGAGACTTCGAACAATTAAATATTACAACATTATCTCTATGAAAACTCTCGAAAACGTATGGCAATCATGGCTATTACACACAAAAAAATGTTGATGAAAAATAAATTGCTTCACCAAGGTTTACCACGCCCACTTGGGGTCAACATGCAAATTGAGGTCATAGTAATACACCACCCAGCTTGTGGTTGCCGCATAAAATGCGGCAACCTGCTAGTAAGTCAAACAGATAAAGGCTTGTAACTTACTATGCAAGAAATAAATCAAATCACTGCGGTGTAATCTTTTATAACTGTGAGTTTTTCTGCCAGAGGTGAGACTGAGTGGTTGCAGTTGCAAGATGCATGGGAAGTCTCGACCCGCGCATGCAACGCAGACGTAACTTATATACAACTCAGTGTAAACGAGGTAAAGTATATGCAACCCAGTGTATACGAGTCATTTATATGCAACGCAGTGTATATGGAGTACATGTACAAAGGTATTTTTACGGACTATGGGCACGTGGCCATCCTAGACCACTGAAATTTCAGTATCAACAACATGATTTAACATAATTGTGTTCTTACATGTGAGAGGTTGACATTGTCTTGGCACTCCTTGCTCGCGTTTGTTGCAGTGATTTCGTCAGGAGGGATTCTATAAAAATCTCCAGCGCCTTTGCTGTATGAGGTTAGTGGTCAAGGATTCAAACTAGCTACGAAAGAGAGAACTAAATACAGTCAACAGTTACAGGTGTACCTATATTGGATTCTGAAAAAAAGTAAGACTGCTACAAACTGCTTACTGACTGGATGGACCTGAAATATATAAATCTAAAAATTAATGTGGCCTCTAACAGTTTCAGTCTCAATACAGTCTCTATGTACCTCTGTCAAGATACACCACGAAGATGCTGTCGTTTAGAAATATCTTAAAACAATTTTAACATGTCTCCCCAATTCCGAGAAATCTGCGTCTGAAAAAGTGTGAACTTTTTTTGGACCACTCTTTAGAGTTTCAATGAAATTGTACACCGCAGTCCAAAGAGTCTGTAAGGATACAGATAAGAACAGGCACAGGAGCTGCAACCTTGCCGACATCTTCATCTAGCTGCATTATCTTCTTGATTCGTGCCTGTAAAATGGAGGATAGAAATATCACATTTTAGCCCTGGAATTATGTGAGCCACAAGCAATGGGTGCTCAATTTCCTATAAAGTTGTATTTCAGTTGTATTTCAAACATCCTGGGTGGACTCTGTCCCGATCTTTGCAAAAAAATGATGAAAAAAATTCGGGTTCCGCACTGAACAACATGGAGAAATTACAAATGTACATGTTCATGAAGATCGCTTGCGATTGACTTGTGCGAGTGCGCGCATGGTTAGCATCAGACGGGCCAATCACAGTGTTCCTCGATTGGGCGCTTCAATTGGGTACCTTTACGGCGCCCAATCAGAGCGCACTTTGATTTAGACTGTTTCCCAATTTTTGATGTCCGAAGGACAATTGGGTCAGGGAACCAGACTAATTGTGATTGGCCTGTCTGATGCAAGCGATCTTCATGAACGTGCAACTTCTCCAGTTGCTCAGTACGGAACACAGATTTTTTCATCTTTTTTTTGCAAATTTCAGGACAGAATCCACCCGGGATGTTTGCGTGATATACATTTGCGTGATATGTGCAGCGGTTTTCTGGCAGTAGACTACATTTTGATGTACCTTTTGTACTTAGCATTGCTTAGTAGTTGTTTTGTAGTAGTCAAAAACTTCGTTGGTGATTCGTCTATGGGGCTCTGCTGTACGAAGCAGTAGAGCACCATAGTTCTAGGGGTACGGTGATCAAGCATGGAGAGCTACAAAGGAACTGTGCTTGTTCGAACTTATACAGACGGTCTTATTTACATTAAATGGCCCCGCCCTCAATTGCTACGAAATGACTAAGACGTTAGTGAGAGAAAGTGGAAAGATTCCCATACCTGGCCATCACTAATTTTTCCCTACTGGGACCTATCACTATCAGAAAGTGATAATAAGTCCGAGTAAAAAGTCAAATTATAGCAGTAGCACTGTTTTTTTACTAGCACTAAAGTAGCAGGGAAAATAAGTATTTACTGAGTGAGAAAACACTTAGAATTCTCAGACCAGTCTCATACGGTTTGTGCACAGGGTGGGTGACAAGTGATGGCCAGATATGGGAATCTTTCCGAGAAAGTAAAAAACCAATTATGCAAGGGCGCTACACAACAATCATAACTATTGCTGTTGATCACTGACGTCATAGGGCAAATGGCGATCGTGTAGTGAAGGGCCCGGTTCAAGGGAACAAAATCCACTTTAAAATTATTGGACCTATCAATCTAGTTGGCGACATTCTCAATAAACAGGTATGTCACTCACAGATAGAAGGCAGGGTTTTGATTTTTTGAGGTAAATTTGGGGGTAGAATGACGATGACACTGACAGCGCGGCGACAACACCTGAACCAAAAATAAAGATGGCGATCACCGCACGATGTACCGTGAGCATGCACAGTGCGCTGAATCGCAAGGCACAAACCGTGCAGGAAAATCCTGATTTCTATTCTAATTCTACCCCAAGAATCTGTTCAAAATTGCAAAACGGGTGTCATTAGAATTGACAAAAGCCTGCTTATAAAGATTGTAAAGGTGATTTTTAAGCAATAAAAAAAAAAAAATTGACTCTAATCAAATCAAAACAAAACAGGGGCCCTACTCTTCACAATCGCCAGGCAAACGGTCGAGTTGACCCGACTACGAAAAAAAATTCTGATCCACAACTTACAGGCGGAAATCGGGCATTGTACTTCTTCTTCTTCCTTGGCATGATTCACGGTAAATAAGCGAAAATGAAGAATTTAATCATCTAAATTGCATGAATCTTTCTGTAGTAGGCACTTGCGTCTGTCAATGTCATTGTATGTTTATTCGGCAAAATATAAAAAGTAGCCTACCGCCGGTGGCCGTTCCGCACCGTTTTTACAGTTTAACCAGGCTGATCTTGGCACGAAAATCAGGCCGGATTTTCGGCTGGCCGGATTTTCGGTTAGGCACTATTTTTACGGCGGCGCGCCGCCGTGAAGATTACCACTACGGTGGCCCTAAACAGTCATTGCAAATAAACCTTAGGGGAAAAGGATTTATAAAGGAAGTTCAACTTCTTATCACGGTGAATTACCTTAAATAACTGAAACTGTTGTTTATTCGACTCTAAAGTAAATCGTAATGAAAACTGTAGCAATTTATTTTAAGAATTGGGAATGTTAATGTTATAAATGTTAACGTTGCTGAATAAAGGTTCTGCCTTAAAGCCGGTGAGAGGGCGCTATATCCGCCAGACTGCCACTCAAGTAGTGGTGCGTGCGGGAAGGACCGGGTCCTAGGCATGAGAATCCTGTTTAAACAGGAATTCCTATTTATTTTTGCCAAAATGTCCCGGGGGTGCCTCATTTCACATTTTTCTTTCCTTTTTTTCATAAAAATTAATGCTCAAACGGCCAGAACGCAATTTTCTCTTCCCAAACTACAGGGTTGTTTAGCGCCCTCTACGATACTTTTATGACACGTACGTACGCAGGTAAAGAAAATACGGATATCCCATTTTGAAATGATTTTGTACCATCCTAAATGTCCGAAATGTCCCGTTCCAATTGCAAACACGGGTTGAGGGACATCCAAAGTGTATTCTATTCGCGCCCCGAATAAATCGGTATTGAGACAGAGTCAGCCCAATGAAATTAATCCAACGATTGATAATTACAATACAAAAGACAGGTTTTTGCAAAGAAAATACGGATATCCCATTTTGAAATGATTTTGTACCATCCTAAATGTCCGAAATGTCCCGTTCCAATTGCATACACGGGTTGAGGGACTCTCAAAGTGTATTCTATTCGCGCCCCGAATAAATCGGTATTGAAACAGAGTCAGCCCAATGAAATTAATCCAACGATTGATAATTACAATACAAAAGACTGGTTTTTGCAAAGAAAATACGGATATCCCATTTTGAAATGATTTTGTACCATCCTAAATGTCCGAAATGTCCCGTTCCAATTGCATACACGGGTTGAGGGACTCTTAAAGTGTATTCTATTCGCGCCCCGAATAAATCGGTATTGAAACAGAGTCAGCCCAATTAAATTAATCTAACGATTGATAATTAACGTACAAAACAGCCGTTTTCCAAAGAAAGTACGGACATCCCATTTGAAATGATTTTGTACCATCCTAAATGTCCGAAATGTCCCGTTCCAATTGCATACACGGGTTAAGGGACTCTCAAAGTGTATTCTATTCGCGCCCCGGATAAATCGGTATTGAAAAAGAGTCAGCCCAATGAAATTAATCCAACGATTGATAATTACAATACAAAAGACTGGTTTTTGCAAAGAAAATACGGATATACCATTTTGAAATGATTTTGTACCATCCTAAATGTCCGAAATGTCCCGTTCCAATTGCAAACACGGGTTGAGGGACATCCAAAGTGTATTCTATTCGCGCCCCGAATAAATCGGTATTGAAACAGAGTCAGCCCAATGAAATTAATCCAACGATTGATAATTACAATACAAAAGACCGGTTTTTGCAAAGAAAATACGAATATCCCATTTTGAAATGATTTTGTACCATCCTACATGTCCGAAATGTCCCGTTCCAATTGCATACACGGGTTGAGGGACATCCAAAGTGTATTCTATTCGCGCCCCGAATAAATCGGTATTGAAACAGAGTCAGCCCAATGAAATTAATCCAACGATTGATAATTACAATACAAAAGACCGGTTTTTGCAAAGAAAATACGGATATCCCACTTTGAAATGATTTTGTACCATCCTAAATGTCCGAAATGTCCCGTTCCAATTGCAAACACGGGTTGAGGGACATCCAAAGTGTATTCTATTCGCGCCCCGAATAAATCGGTATTGAAACAGAGTCAGCCCAATGAAATTAATCCAACGATTGATAATTACAATACAAAAGACCGGTTTTTGCAAAGAAAATACGGATATCCCATTTTGAAATGATTTTGTACCATCCTACATGTCCGAAATGTCCCGTTCCAATTGCATACACGGGTTAAGGGACTCTCAAAGTGTATTCTATTCGCGCCCCGAATAAATCGGTATTGAAACAGAGTAAGCCCAATGAATTTAATCCAACGATTGATAATTACAATACAAAACAGCCGGTTTCCAACGAAATACGGATATCCCAATTTGAAATGATTTTGTACCATCCTAAATGTCCGAAATGTCCCGTTCTACTTGCATACACGGGTTAAGGGACTCTCAAAGTGTATTCTATTCGCGCCCCGAATAAATCGGTATTGAAACAGAGTCAGCCCAATTAAATTAATCCAACGATTGATAATTTACGTACAAAACAACCGTTTTCCAACGAAAATACGGATATCCCATTTTGAAATGATTTTGTACCATCCTACATGTCCGAAATGTCCCGTTCCAATTGCATACACGGGTTAAAGGACTCTCAAAGTGTATTCTATTCGCGCCCCGAATAAATCGGTATTGAAAAAGAGTCAGCCCAATGAAATTAATCCAACGATTGATAATTACAATACAAAAGACTGGTTTTTGCAAAGAAAATACGGATATCCCATTTTGAAATGATTTTGTACCATCCTACATGTCCGAAATGTCCCGTTCCAATTGCATACACGGGTTAAGGGACTCTCAAAGTGTATTCTATTCGCGCCCCGAATAAATCGGTATTGAAACAGAGTCAGCCCAATGAAATTAATCCAACGATTGATAATTACAATACAAAACAGCCGGTTTCCAACGAAATACGGATATCCCAATTTGAAATGATTTTGTACCATTCTAAATGGCCGAAATGTCCCGTTCCACTTGCATACACGGGTTAAGGGACTCTCAAAGTGTATTCTATTCGCGCCCCGAATAAATCGGTATTGAAACAGAGTCAGCCCAATGAAATTAATCCAACGATTGATAATTTACGTACAAAACAGCCGTTTTCCAACGAAAATACGGATATCCCATTTTGAAATGAATTTGTACCATCCTAAATGTCCGAAATGTCCCGTTCCAATTGCATACACGGGTTAAGGGACTCTCAAAGTGTATTCTATTCGCGCCCCGAATAAATCGGTATTGAAACAGAGTCAGCCCAATGAAATTAATCCAACGATTGATAATTACAATACAAAAGACCGGATTTTGTAAAGAAAATACGGATATCCCTTTTTGAAATGATTTTGTACCATCCTACATGTCCAAAATGTCCCGTTCCAATTGCATACCCGGGTTAAGGGACTATCAAAGTGTATTCTATTCGCGCCCCGAATAAATCGGTATATTGAAACAGAGTCAGCCCAATGAAATTAATCCAACGATTGGTAATTAACGTTCAAAACTGCCGTTTTACAACGAAAATTGGGATATTCCAATTTAATATGATTTTGTACCATTCTAAATGTCCGAAATGTCCCGTTCCACTTGCATACACGGGTTAAGGGACTTTCAAAGTGTTTTCTATTCGCGCCCCGAATAAATCGGTATTGAAACAGAGTCAGCCCAATGAAATTAATCCAACGATTGATAATTACAATACAAAAGACCGGTTTTCCAACGAAAATACGGATATCCCATTTTGAAATGATTTTGTACCATCCTAAATGTCCGAAATGTCCCGTTCTAATTGCATACACGGGTTGAGGGACATCCAAAGTGTATTCTATTTGCGCCCCGAATAAATCGGTATTGAAACAGAGTCAGCCCAATGAAATTAATCCAACGATTGATAATTACAATACAAAACAGCCGTTTTACAACGAAAATTCGGATATCCCAATTTAATATGATTTTGTACCATCCTAAATGTCCGAAATGTCCCGTTCCAGTTGCATACACGGGTTAAGGGACTTTCAAAGTGTATTCTATTCGCGCCCCGAATAAATCGGTATATTGAAACAGAGTCAGCCCAATGAAATGAATCCAACGATTGATAATTACGATACAAAACAGCCGGTTTCCAACGAAATACGGATATCCCAATTGGAAATGATTTTGTACCATTCTAAATGTCCGAAATGTCCCGTTCCACTTGCATACACGGGTTAAGGGACTCTCAAAGTGTTTTCTATTCGCGCCCCGAATAAATTGGTATTGAAACAGAGTCAGCCCAATTAAATTAATCCGACAATTGATAATTACGATACAAAAGACCGGTTTTCCAAATAACATACGGATATCCCATTTTGAAATGATTTTGTACCATTCTAAATGTCCGAAATGTCCCGTTCAAATTGCATACAGGGGTTAAAAGACATCCAAAGTGTATTCTATTTGCGCCCCGAATAAATCGGTATTGAAACAGCGTCAGCCCAATTAAATTAGTTCAACGATTGATAATTACAAAACAAAACAGCCGTTTTCCAAAGAAAATACGGATATCCCATTTTGAAATGGTTCTCAACCATCCTAAATTTCCGAAAATGTCCCGTTCCAATTGCATACACGGGTTAACGGACATTCAAAGTGTATTCTATTCGCGCCCCGAATAAATCAGCATTGAAACAGTGTCAGCCTAATTAAATTAATCCGACGATTGATAATTACGAAACAAAACAGCCGTTTTCCAAAGAAAATACGGATATCCCATTTAGAAATGATTTTGTACTATCCTAAATGTCCGAAATGTCCCGTTCCAATTGCATACAAGGGTTAAGGGACATTCAAAGTGTATTCTATTCGCGCCCCGAATAAATCAGCATTGAAACAGTGTCAGCCCAATTAAATTGATCCGACGATTGATAATTACGATACAAAACAACGGTTTTCCAATGAAAATACGGATATCCCATTTTGAAATGATTTTGTACCATCCTAAATGTCCGAAATGTCCCGTTCCAATTACATACACGGGTAAAGGGACATCCAAAGTGTATTGTAATCGTGTCCCGAATAAATCCGAAATGAAACAGTGTCAGCCCAATTAATTTCATACTGAGGCTAAAATTGAGGCAACACAAATATTTTTCATCAGAAATACGGATTTCCGGCTTTGGAATGAATTTGTTCCATCGTTAATGACAGAAATTTCATTTTTTTAAACAATCTTTCAAAGAGATGATCAACAAAGATTTTATAAGCGCACCGAGAAAATCTGTTAAAAAGCACAGCCCAATTAATTTATTAATTAGACGGAGATCAGGCTTTTTGCCAGCCATTGACATTGATTGAATCGGAAAGCCGTATTTTCAAACGATTTTGTTTCATCGTTAATTACAAAAGTATTCAGATCTGAATGGATAAGAGGGTGAAATGACTTTCAAAGTTTATTTTATAAGCGCCCCGAATAAATTGGTATTGAAACAGTCTCAGCCCAATTAATTTCATACCGAGGCTAAAATACAGGCAAAACAAACATTTTTTATCAGAAATACGGATTTCCGGCTTAGGATTTATTGGAATGAATTTGTTCCATCGTTAAAGGGAATGTACATCATTGGCTTTTGCTGTAATTTTCAGAAATGAACTATTTGAGGGGTTAGTATAACAGATGAAATATTGTTACACTGACATGTTTGAAGTTTTTGTGTTCGAAAATACTGGAAAAACCAAGAAATACTAAAATGTTCAAGCAGTCTGGTTCCTTGACTCCACTAAAGATGAAATGGATCCATTTATAGATGCCGGAAAATTGTAAGGTAATGGAACCAGTCTAACCATGGTCTAACTGGCCTGCACCCGTTCATGATCATGTAACCAATACCAAATAAAATTTGGACTGACCCCAAAAATCGTAAATTTGGAGCAGTAGTTGAAAATAGTAAGGTTTTTTCCAACGGTGGTCGGCCGACCACCGTTGGCAATTTATACAAAATACCACTTTTCTTGAAAATGACTTCACACATGGTGCCATAAATTTACAGGATGCTTTAGACTGTCATTTACCAACATCCTAGTAAGGTATTTCGTAAAAAAATGGTATTTTTGTTTTTCGATGTTTGCTAATGTTGTATATTCCCTTTAATGACAAAAATTCCTCTTCTGTCACCCTTTTACTTTTACCGTTTTTGTTATCCATTGTTTTTAAAATATGTAAGGGTTGGATGACCTTGAATTTATTAATCCAAGAAGTACCTGTATAGCACATGAAAGATACCAAATGTAATGAACGTGGAAGTTCCGTCATTCAACAATCGGCCTCGACCATATGTTTTTTATAAGCTGCATCAGAAGTCAGTCGAAATATAGGCCTATATATATCCCAGTCCAATTTCCCATCTTGTTTATCAGAACAACAAAATGCATCACTTTTAATAGTTGAAGAGGTTGCATATAGTCGATAGAAATAGGGTTTGACTTCATTACAGTGTGGTCAAATCATGGACATGGACAAATTCACTCATGTGGGTAAATCCCAATAGCGGTGTATATTAGATTTCGTATTTCAATACCCATAAGATCAATGAAATTACAATAACATGCCAACTTTAAAAATTGCATGTTGCTCAATATGGAAAATAAAATCACTTACATTACAGAAACATACATATATACGCTTTTCATTATCTTGTATGTGAAATGGCATTCATCACACCATACCAAATAAACACGACACTTTGATGAGTAGATACAATCACCCTCCCCCGGCGCTTATCTTGTAATATATGAATGCCATTCCTCACTCCAAATAAACCTGACACTTTAATGAGCGTGCAGATAAAATTATCGTGCTGAAATATGTCTGAACAGTAGGGAACGTTTTGGTGAATTTGCCCTTGCCTTGTTCAGCATGATTTATTAAAACATATACGTTTGGGGCTCACTCCACAAGTTTCAAGTCTGAAGCCTTGCCGATTTGTCAGCTTGTTGGTCTATTCATCCGCTATTTAACAAGCTATAGTTTGTCAAAATCCATCCATGTTAAGGTACCTTTAGACCGCGACACATGAGAGCCATGTCGGCTGGCGCTGACAGCCCTTGCTATGGGACTTACTACACAAAAACGAAACTGGGGGCATCATGTACCTACGTCTGGGGCTCACTCCAAAAGTTTCAAGTCTGAAGCATTGCCGATTTGTCAGCTTGTTGGCCTATTCATCTGCTATCCAACAAGCTATAGTTTGCCAAAATCCATCCATGTTAAGGTACCTTTAGACCGCGACACATGAGAGCCATGTCTGCTGGCGCTGACAGCCCTTGCTATGGGACTTACTGCAAAACGAAACTGGGGGCATCATGTGCCTACGTCTGGGGCTCACTCCAAAAGTTTCAAGTCTGAAGCATTGCCGATTTGTCAGCTTGTTGGCCTATTCAACCGCTATCCAACAAGCTATAGTTTGCCAAAATCCATCTATGTTAAGATACCTTCAGACCGCGACACATGAGAGCCATGTCGGCATGCGCTGACAGCCCTTGCTATGGGACTTACTGCAAAACGAAACTGGGGGCATCATGTACCTACGTCTGGAGCTCACTTCAAAAAGTTTCAAGTCTGCAGCCTTGCCGATTTGTCAGCTTGTTGGCCTATTCATCCGCTATCCAACAAGCTATAGTTTGCCAAAATCCATCTATGTTAAGGTACCTTTAGACCGCGACACATGAGAGCCATGTCGGCTGGCGCTGACAGCCCTTGCTATGGTACTTACTGCACAAAAACGAAACTGGGGGGCATCATGTCCCTATAATCAACATAATCAGGGACAGTTTGTGGATGAGTGCGGTATCTACACTGTTAAGGTACCTTTAGACCGCGACACATGAGAGCCGTATCGGCTGGCGCTGACAGCCCTTGCTATGGGACTTATTGCACAAAAACGAAACTGGGGGCATTATGTACATACGTCTGGAGCTCACTCCAAAAAGTTTCAAGTGAACAGCCTTGCCGATTTGTCAGCTCGTTGGCCTATTCATCTGCTATCCAACAAGCTATAGTTTGCCAAAATCCATCCATGTTAAGGTACCTTTAGACCGCGACACATGAGAGCCATGTCGGCTGGCGCTGACAGCCCTTGCTATGGGACTTACTGCAAAACGAAACTGGGGGCATCATGTGCCTACGTCTGGAGCTCACTTCAAAAAGTTTCAAGAGTGCAGCCTTGCCGATTTGTCAACTTGTTGGCCTATTCATCCGCTATCCAACAAGTTATAGTTTGTCAAAATCCATCCCTGTTAAGGTATCTTTAGACCGCGACACATGAGAGCCATGTCGGCTGGCGCTGACAGCCCTTGCTATGGGACTTTCTGCACAAAAACGAAACTGGGGGCATCATGTACCTTTAATCAACATAATCAGGGACAGTTTGTGGATGAGTGCGGTATCTACACTAGGAAGGAAAAACTAATACTCCGTCTGTATTGTGTTCCAAAAAAACTGTCCACCCATATTTCAGCACATAATCGCACCATACCATATGGCTATACCAGACTACTTGTATATGGATTGGCTGGTGGCTGATCTATGGGCTGATACATTTGCCTCAGCTCGAGCAGGCCATCCACACGGGAACCATTAATTTTACGACCATGTGGCTGGCAGTGGCCAGGAGTGCCGCTGGGGACTTATTTGTGAGGTCAATTATCTTATCTGCATGTTGATTGATAGAACAGTGTTTCCCGGTATGAGGTCTGCAGTGTGTCCTTATACAAGGCTGCCTAATTCCTCCAACTGCATTAGGAAAAAAATTGGGCTGGGTTTTTCAATCAACAGATTTTCTCGGGGCGCTTTATATGAAACATTTTTCGATTAGCCCTTTGTAGGCAAAATCGTTTTAAAATGGGATATCCGTATTTTCTTTGGAAAGCCGGTCTTTTGTATCGTAATTATCAATCGTCGGATTAATTATATGGGCTGACTCTGTTTCAATACCGATTTATTCGGGGCGCAAAGAGAATACACTTTGGATGTCCCTCAACCCGTGTATGCAATGGAACGGGACATTTCGGACATTTAGGATGGTACAAAATCATTTAAAAATGGGATATACGTATTTTCTTTGGAAAACGAATGTTTTGTACGTTAATTATCAATCGTTGGATTAATTTAATGGGGATGACTCTGTTTCAATACCGATTTATTCGGGGCGAAAATAAAATACACTTTGGTTGCCCATTAACCCGTGTATGCAATTGGAACGGGACATTTCGGACATTTAGGATGGTACAAAATCATTTCAAAATGGGATATCCGTATGTTCTTTGGAAAACGGCTTTTTTTTAACGTTAATTATCAATCTTCGGATTAATTTAATTGGGCTGACTTTGTTTCAATGCTGATTTATTGGGGGCGCGAATAGAATACACTTTGAGAGTCCATTAACCCGTGTATACAATTGGAACGGGACATTTCGGACATTTAGGATGGTACAAAATCATTTCAAAATGGGATATCCTTATTTTCTTTGGAAAACCGGTCTTTTGTATCGTAATTATCAATCGTTGAATTAATTTAATTGGGCTGACTCTGTTTCAATACCGATTTATTCGGGGCGCGAATAGAATACACTTTGGATGTCCCTTAACCCGTGTATGCAATTGAAACGGGACATTTCGGACATTTAGGATGGTACAAAATCATTTCAAAATGGGATATCCGTATGTTATTTGGAAAACGAATGTTTTGTACGTTAATTATCAATCGTTGGATTAATTTAATGGGGATGACTCTGTTTCAATACCGATTTATTCGGGGCACAAATAAAATACACTTTGGTTACCCATTAACCCGTGCATGCAATTGGAACGGGACATTTCGGACATTTAGGATGGTACAAAATCATTTCAAAATGGGATATCTGTATATTCTTTGGAAAACGGCTTTTTTTGTACGTTAATTATCAATCGTCGGATTAATTTAATTGGGCTGACTTTGTTTCAATACTGATTTATTGGGGGCGCGAATAGAATACACTTTGAGAGTCCCTTAACCCGTGTATACAATTGGAACAGGAATTTCGGACATTTAGGATGGTACAAAATCATTTCAAAATGGGATATCCGTATGTTCTTTGGAAAACCGGTCTCTCGTATCGTAATTATCAATTGTCGGATTAATTTAATTGGGCTGACTCTGTTTCAATACTGATTTAATCGGAGCGCAAATATAAAACACTTTGGATGTCCCTTAACCCGTGTATGCAATTGAAACGGGACATTTCGGACATTTAGGATGGTACAAAATCATTTCAAAATGGGACTTCCGAATTTTCTTTGGAAAACGGCTGTTTTGTTTCGTAATTATCAATCGTTGGATTAATTTAATTGGGCTGACTCTGTTTCAATACCGATTTATTCGGGGCGCGAACACAATACACTTTGGATGTCCCTTAACCCGTGTATGCAATTGGAACGGGACATTTCGGACATTTAGGATGGTACAAAATCTTTTCAAAATGGGATATCCGTATGTTCTTTGGAAAACCGGTCTTTCGTATCGTAATTATCAATTGTCGGATTAATTTAATTGGGCTGACTCTGTTTCAATACCCAATTATTCGGGGCGCGAATACAATACACTTTGGATGTCCCTTAACCCGTGTATGCAATTGGAACGGGACATTTTGGACAGTTAGGATGGTACAAAATCATTTCAAAATGGGATATCCGTATGTTATTTGGAAAACCGGTCTTTTGTATCGTAATTATCAATAAATTTTAATTGGGCTGACTCTGTTGCAATACCGATTCATTCTGGGCGCAAATAGAATACACTTTGAAAGTCCCTTAACCCGTGTATTCAATTGGAACAGGACATTTTGGACATGTAGGATGGCACAATAGTTTGTGCAGAACTTCCAAGGTTAAGGTACCTTTAGACCGCGATATACGAAGTTCGTGTCGCGGGCGCTTGCAGGCATTGCTGTATAGACTGACTGCACATTGGGGTACTACTGGCATTGATGCACTGAATCTTCAATTTTCTCCGCAACTGCTGGGTTTCAGCACCTGTCCTTTTGCCAGCTTGTGGGCCTTATCAGAAGCTTCCGAACAAGGTATACTTTGTGCAGAACTGCCCAGGTTAAGGTACCTTTAGACCGCGATATACGAAGTTCGTGTCGCGGGCGCTAGAAGGCAATGCTTTATAGACAGACTGCACATAGAGGTACTGCTGGAATTGATGCGCTAAATCTTGAATTTTCTCAGGAACTGCTGGTCTTCAGGACCTGTCCTTTTGCCAGTCTGTGGGCCTCATCACATGCTTCCAAACAAGGTATAGTTTGTGCAGAACTTCCAAGGTTAAGGTACCTTTAGACCGCGATATACGAAGTTCGTGTCGCGGGCGCTTGCAGGCATTGCTGTATAGACTGACTGCACATAGGGGTACTACTGGCATTGATGCGCTAAATCTTAAATTTTGTCCGCAATTGCTCGGTTTCAGGACTTGTCCTTTTGCCAGCTTGTGGGCCTCATCACAAGCTTCCGAACAAGGTATAGTTTGTGCATAACTGCCAGGTTAAGGTACCTTTACACCGCAATATACGAAGTTCGTGTCGCGGGCGCTTGCAGGCATTGCTGTATAGACTGACTGCACATAGGGCACCTACTGGCATTGATGCGCTAAATCTTGAATTTTCTCGGTAACTGCTGGGTTTCAGGACCTGTCCTTTTGCCAGCTTGTGGGACTCATCACAAGTTTTCGAACAAGGCATAGTTTGTGCAGAGCTTCCAAGGTTAAGATACCTTTAAACCGCGATGAACGAAGTTCGTGTAGCGGGCGCTTGAAGGCATTGCTGTATAGACTGACTGCACATAGGGGTACTACTGGCATTGATGCGCTAAATCTAAAATTTTGTCCGCAACTGCTCGGTTTCAGGACGTGTCTTTTTGCCAGCTTTTGGGCCACATCACAAGCTTCCGAACAAGGTATACTTTGTGCAGAACTGTCCAGGTAAAGGTTCCTTTAGACCGCGATATACGAAGTTCGTGTAGCGGGCGCTTTGAAGCATTGCTGTATAGACTGACTGCACATAGGGGTACTACTGGCATTGATGCGCTAAATCTTGAAATTTCTTCGCAACTGCTGGTCTTCAGGAACTGTCCTTTTACGAGCTTGTGGGACTCATCACAAGCTTTCGAACAAGGCATAGTTTGTGCAGAACTTCCCAGGTTAAGGTTCCTTTACACCGCGATATACGAAGTTCGTGTAGAGGGCGCTTGCAGGCATTGCTGTATAGACTGACTGCACATAGGGGTACTACTGGCATTGATGCGCTACATCTTAAATTTTCTCCCCAACTGCGGGGTTCCAGGACCTGTCCATTTGCCAGCTCGTGGGCCTCATCAGAAGCTTCCAAACAAGGTATAGTTTGTGCAGAACTGCCCAGGGTAAGGTACCTTTAGACCGCGATATACGAAGTTCGTGTCGCGGGCGCTTGCAGGCATTGCTGTATAGACTGACTGCACATAGGGGTACTACTGGCATTGATGCGCTAAATCTTAAATTTCTCCAGAACTGCTGGGTTTCAGGACGTGTCCTTTTGCCAGCATGTGGGCCTCATCAGAAGCTTCCGAACAAGGTATAGTTTGTGCAAAACTGCCCTGGTTAAGGTACCTTTAGACCGCAATATACGAAGTTCCTGTCGCGGGCGCATGCAGTCAATGCTGTATAGACTGACTGCACATAGGGGTACTACTGGCATTGATGCGCTAAATCTTAAATTTTTTCCGTAACTGCTGAATTTCAGGACCTGTCCTATTGCCA